>VWZD01013483.1:1247076-1424606 GCA_013396695.1 Sakesphorus luctuosus | reverse complement strand
GGCGAGGAGGGAGCAGGCGGGGCGAGTTCGGCCGAAAGTGGGTTTGGGCTCTTGGATCCCGCCCCCGCCGCGGACTCCTGGGATGGAGGAAGGGAGGGAGGNGGGGGGATGCAGCTGGTGTGGGGGGGGTAGGTAGGGGTGCAAAGCGGTGCCTGCTGCCCAGGAGCTGCGGTGATGCTCCACATAGCGCAGGGTAAATAGAGAAATAAGCGTGCGCGCTGCCTACGTGGGTGTTTACAAGCGTGTGTGTGTGTGTGCGAGCGCGGGGGGACCAGTCCCGCCGCGGGGACCCGCGCCCAGCGCCGCTCGGGGTCCGTGGGCGGCGGTGCCGGAGCTGCCCGTTTCACCAGCCGCGCTCCGGAGACCTGAGGAAAGCGGGGAAAACCCCAGCGCAGCGATGAAACTTTGGTCCCCTGGGTAGTTTTCTGTCAGCAAGGTGGCTGGCAGGCGATGAAACTTAGAGAAAATTTCGTTTACAAACACCGAGAAATAACAAATGGGTGCCTTCTTGACCCATCGGTTTATTTTTTTGTGAACCCGGGTTTACTTCAGATTTTCCCGTATCTAGGTGACCTTTTGGTTGCAGGGATACCAGGTACCATTCGATTTTTTATTTGGCTGTTGCTGCGAGACTGGTTTCATGCCTGATTGATCGGAGACTCGTGCAGTGGAGGACTGTGTTTGTTGATATGTTTGGGGTGAAATACATAACTCTAAGTGTCTAAGTACTTCTTGGGGGAGGGATTCTGGAGAACCTGCTGTGCTTCTAATATATCTTCCTTTGCAAAGTACCGGCTATAGATGGTCTTGGTTCTGGTATGTTGCATGACTGAGCTTTCGTTGTGGTCTGTGGATGTTTTAGCCCACTGTCAAATTTGTTTAGTGAAAGTTAGTAAAAAGGCATGTCTGGGTAGTAGGTGAAGTGTGGATACCGTGGATAAATGTGCTAGTCAAGTTGTAGTAAGTTCTGCTTAAAAGAACAAAACCAAACCATAATGCTGGCAGCAATCCGTGAGATGATTAATTCGGTTCTGGTATCCACCGAGGCGCTTGGAGGTGACAGAAACCAGCACTCCCCAAAAAATCTATTTGCTACTGCATTCTTCCTAATTGATGTGTGTCATTTTAAACAGAACTTCTGTCAGGCCACAGATAATCTCTACTGTTTTTTTATCCTTTTGGATATATTTACCAGCCTCTGAAAGTGCAGGATCAGGGCATTTTCCAGTTTTTTTTTCTTTTGTGTGACCCACATTTTTATTCACTGAAGTTTTAAAGTATGCTCACCTATTGATTATATATGAAGTTTGAATTTTACTGCCATGGGAGAAGTTGCTACAGAGCTCAAGTACTGGTGTAATGTTAAGTCTATAACTGAGATTTCTTGGTGTGCAGTGGTTCTGCTGGTGTTTATGAGGGTTAACATTCACTTACATCCTAATGTTAAGGCTTAACTAAGTTTCCTGGTTTTCAGTAATGCGGGTCATTCACAGCTGCAATTGATTTCTCTGGGAATTAGGCTTGTTCAGCACTTCAATCACGGCTAGGTGATTATTTTGGAGTGACTTTATGTGAAATTAGGGACTTCTGTCTGAAAATTTTAGGCTATAGGAATGTGATTTGATAGACAGTATGATGTGAGACGTGATTCTATGTACTAATAAAATTTATGCTTGAAGGGAATGTAGGCATAGGACCATGGTTCTAAGTAAGGACAGAAAAGTATTTGAATCATTCATGTTAAGGTTTTTTGTTTTAGAATTTTGCTCAGAACAGTGTTAAGTAGTGTTAAGTAAAGGGGTTAAACACCAAATTAAATATTAAATATGTTCTGAAAGGAAAAAATATTTGCATGATATTGATATTGTAACTGTTGGCACTTACGTTTCTACAGTTCTAATGATACTATGAGCCAAGTCCTTAAAAATTAGAAATGGTTATTACTTACATGTGATTTTCAGCTTATTGGGGACTAGGTCATGCAGTTTGCTCTGTGCCTTAAGGGAATTGTATGTGGTATGGGAGGGGTTTTTTTTAGGGTCCATTTAAGGATGAGGTTTGCTTTTTTATATATTCCTCTTGCTGACTGCCATGGAGGTTTACAGAATTTGCAGAATTATGGATCCATTTAATAGCCGTGCATCCCTGCCTAATCTGATCCTCTTCCTCTTTGGCAGAAATGTTTCCTATTCAACTTTTGCCCTAGTTCTCTCCTTGCTCCTTCATATCTCCTTGGGTGGTTGTATGAGAACTTTGTATAGCTGTGAAGGGGCAAGTCAGCTTGCAGCACGTCAGAACTGCGGCTTCCTTCTAAAGCATCCTGTGTTATGCTGGATGATGAGAATGATGAAGAGAAACCCTTGTAACACACCAATCTCCCTTGCTTTGATGTCCCTGTAGCAATGGCAGTGGAAGATTCTTGGAGGAGGAGTGCTGTGATGAGCAATTTCCACAGGGTTTACATCCTACCTACCACCACCATGTCCTCCTTTCAGGACCTCTCTGGATCTCCTCCTTCCTTGCTATCCACTTCCCTTCTTTCTGTCCAGGTCTCTGGGTGAGGGACAGCCCCTGGTGCTGCTGGCACTGGCCACAGGGCTGCGGCTGGTGGGGGTGGGCAGTTGCTGTGCTGACCTTGCCGAGCTCCCTTTTGGGGCAGGGCTGGGAGCAATAATTTGGATGTTTCTGCTGAGCAGTTTTCTCTCTGAACCCATAGGGCTGTCATATCCATGAGACCTTTTCCCTTGGTGTGATTGATGATGGATGGGGCAGGGAAATGGGACTGGCAGACATACAGAGAGGAGGATAGAGAGAGAGAGCGGATACGCCTTGTTTCCTTAGGAAATTAGGAAATTTCCTTAGGAAGTCACACTGTCCTGTCATTTATTAATTTTACTTTTTTGTATATGTCTTTGCTAGTTATGGAGACAAAAGGATACCACAGCTACCCAGAAGGCTTAGATATGGAGAGACGGTGGGGTCAAGTTTCTCAGTCTGTGGAGTATTCTTCCATAGGTGCTGGAGAGCAGACTGAGGACAGTAACTATATGGAGATTGTAAACGTGAGCTGCGCCACCGGCACTTTTGCAAACAGCAGTACTCAAGGAAACAACAAAGAAAAACCTGAGCTACTCTCCTGCCTGCAGCAAGACAACAGTCAGCCTGGTCTTCTCCCCTCTGACATCAAGACTGAAACAGAGTCGAAGGAGCTGTCAGCAACAGTGGCTGAATCCATGGGTTTGTACATGGATTCAATTAGAGATGCCGATTACCACTACGATCAGCAGAACCAGGGAAGCCCGGGAAAGATCTATCAGAACATGGAGCAGCTGGTGAAGCTCTACAAGGAGAATGGGCATTGCTCCTCTCCCCTCCACAGCGCCAGCAGGCCCTTGAGGTCTTTGATGTCGGACTCTGGGAGCGCTGTGAACGGTGGTGCCATGCACACAATTGTCAAAAGCCCTATCATGTGTCAAGAGAAGAGCCCTTCAGGCTGCAGCCCTCAGAACATGGCCTCCTCAGTGTGTAGTCCTGCAGGAGTGAATTCCGTGTCCTCAACTACTGCAAACTTTGGAAACTTTGCCATGCACAGCCCCATCAGCCAGGGAACTCCTCTGTCGCGCTCGCCGAATGTTGAAAACCGAGGGTCTATGTTGCACAGTCCTGCACATGTTAGCAACGTTGGGTCTCCGCTTTCCAGCCCTATAAGTAGCATGAAGTCACCGATTTCTAGTCCTCCCAGTCATTGCAGCGTGAAATCTCCCGTCTCGAGTCCCAGTAATATCACTATGCGGTCTTCTGTGTCCAGTCCTGCGAACCTGAACTCCAGGAGCTCCATTGCCAGCCCTTCTAATGCCAATAATAGGTCCACTCGTTCTAGTCCAGCGGTTAGCACTGTGGGATCATCCATCTGTAGCCCTGTAAACAACTCCATAGGATTCCCAGCTTCTGGCACGCCAGTGGGACCTAGCAGAAGCCAAGATACCGTTCCTAGTCCCGAAACAAAAGACAAGGGTGCTCAAGAACTCACGTTTCCTAAGATGGAGGAAATGGAAAACGCCATCTCCAACAACAGTCAGATGAACCTTGTTCAGTTTATAAAACCTGAGCCAGACGGGTCATTCGGCAGCGCCTGCATTGGTGACAGCAGCAGCAAAATAAACTCAGATTCCCCCTTTTCAGTACCAGTGAAGCAAGAGTCAGCCAAACATCCTTGTTCTGGTGCCTCTTTTAAAGGGAATCAAACAGTAAATCCTTTCCCATTTACAGATGGCTCATATTTTTCTTTTATGGATGACAAAGACTATTACTCTCTTTCTGGGATTTTAGGACCACCTGTTTCTTCATTTGATGGAAATTGCGAAGGTAGCAGTTTTCCAAATCCAGGCCTACGTGTGGGGATTAAGCAGGAGCCTGATGATGGCAGCTATTACCAAGAAAACAGTATACCATCCTCTGCCATTGTGGGTGTAAATTCAGGTGGACAGTCATTTCACTACAGGATCGGTGCCCAAGGCACGATATCCTTGTCGCGGCCGGTTGCTCGAGAGCAGACATTTCAGCACTTGAGCTCGTTCCCTGCTGTCAGCACGCTCGTGGAGACCTGGAAGTCGCATTCAGAGTTGGCATCCAGAAGAAGTGATGGGTATCCAGTTCTAGAATACATTCCAGAAAACGTGTCCAGGTGAGCTGGCAAATTTTTTTTTTTTTCAATTTCCTCCCCCCCACACACTTATTGTTTTTTCCTTCTTCCCCTGCATTAAACAATTAAAACTGGGACAAGGGTGGTATTTCTGAAGCTGATGTGTAATTCTTGGATTGAATTTTAATTGTTATCATTGTTTGCTGCTATCTTGCTGGTTTTGACTCTGCCTTTAGTAAAAACAAAGTGCTGGCTTTAGTATGTAAGAAGAACGTATTTTGTTCTATTGTTATTAGGTTTGAAAGTATAGCTTTAATATGTTTATGAGCTCTTACTACTACAAATGTTGTTTTTCCTATAATGAGAGCTCAGTCAAATTGCTCTCTTGTGTCCTATAATAGTTATTCTTCCTTAGCTAGTGCTTAGATGTGTTGTACCTCAGATGAAGTGTTGAGATGAGGATAAGAAAATAATAGTGTCAGGAGTCTGTTTTTGTAAAGAAGTATGGTCTTGTGTTTCCAGACTTTATCTGGTTAAGTTAAAAAACTAAACGTTACAAGCCTGTGGCAACATATTATTTCTGTATTTTAACTGTAGGAACATTTGGTTTGTATATATAGAAAAATGCCTCCAGAAGGAGGAAGGCTGTTAAAACTTGATGCATCTGAAAGGGAGAAATGGATAAACTGATCTCCTCACTTTTGGTGGAAGAGAAATATGCGAGTGTCATTTGAATTTGGATTTCTTGGCTGGTTTGTATAAGCACATGCTTCTTCAGCAAACAGGTGTCTGTGTATCTCGTGAGGGACCTTACTTTCAGAAACCATGTAGTTTCATAGTCAGTGTTACAAGTTACTAAGTGCCTGTGAGAGCATGACAGTTAGAATAGTTACATGGTTTCTTCATGTATCCAAAGGTTTGTGCTAAACCTCAAATAGCCAGTAACAGATTTGCCTTTACCTTTCTCAAGTATTTTTTTTTTACCATGAGATGTGCAGGTACCCTCAGTGAATGAAACATCTGCCTTATTCTTGGAGTGGGGTGAAGAGAATGGGTAGAGTTTTCCATATTTTTCTGATACTAAATATTTCTGAAAATACAGTGTTGCAATGAAAAACGTAATACCTAAAGCAATGGTGCATTTGAGGAGGAAAAACAGCCCCTGAGGGAAAAAAAGACTTAAGTGCTTGCATTTTATCTTCATGTCTGTCCAGAACCTCTTTATAATATCCTTATCATTTTGCAAGCCATACTTCACTTTTTCTTTGGCCATTTCCAATATGGTCTCTAAAATGCACTTCTTAATATATCTTTCTCAACTTGAAAGGGCTATATCACACCATCATGCTGAACTTTGCATGTAGCTGGATGTTTATCATCTGGTCTTGGCTTAGATGTACTTTCTTGGATTCAAGGAAGACTGAGTTACTGTTTTCTAGTTACTTTACCTGATGAAATTTTCATAAATTGTGTTATTTATATAGTGAGAAAAGTTTACCTGAAGACTGATGGAATGCCTGAGACTCTATATTTTATTGCCTTTGTGGCTTGAGCATTGTTGCTTGGACAAGTAGCTCCTGCCAGCTGTGAGAGTTCTTGTGTGACTAAATGCTTTAGCTGAGGCAAGGTTGACATCCATTGGAGAGGCAGGCACAATAAACAGGGAAATGCAGGAAGGAGCAGGGTTGTCACCAATAGTTGTGTTTTGAGTGAGTTTCTCACAAGGTTTTTAAAGGAGTCTCCTGATATGCCATTAGCCCATGGTAGCTCTAGACTAGTGAGTGGGTAATCTGTGTCATCAGACTTGATGATGACACAGGCTTGATACACTTTCCTGTCTTTGTTCTCTAAGCTGATATCTGTAAGATATGAAGGTGAATGTAGCTGTTGCATTGCAGATTTGAAATAATGACATTTTTAGTGCTCAGAGTTGTTATGTGTGGAATTCTGTTTAGGTGATGAAGATCTGCAGTGTTGCGACACTTTCAGGCATACTGATCTGTACTTCAGATTAGGACATGTGTCATCCTTTCAAATCTCTTAAATCAACCCCATTATTTAACTAAATGCTGCTCTTAATATGCTTGGCAATGGCTCTATGCCAACAGGTGCAGCCAGAGACCTGTGCAAAGCCCTTAAAATTTTCCAGGTAAATTGCTGTGGAGGTCATTTTAGCAGTGCAGATTTGAATGCAGGGTGCCTGCTCAGATACTTGGCTGCTGATGAGACCAGTCATAAAGACTCAGCCTAAGATGTCGCACGTGTGAAAGCCCACTCTTGCTATTGAACCTCAGGCTGATCTTTACTTTTTAGTTCATTTCTGTTCCATGTTCCAGCCAAAGCAGAGGAAATCATGCTCAAGTCAGTTGATGCTCTGAAGTGTTGTATAAAAACACACAGAGTTTAAAACCACACCAGACCAAACATCCCAGAGGTTTCAGCTGTCCCACGTCTGCATGGTACAGGGATTGCAAAGTCTCTTCCTTCATGTTGTCAGAACAGCAGCATCACACCTCTGTGCTCTACATCCAAACCGGGTCCTTCTTACTTCCAGTCAGGCTTTTTACCATGTGTCAACCATATCAGGCATCATACATTTTGCAAAATTCTACAATATATGATTAACCCTTCAAAGTCTACAATATTTTAAAGTTTCTGGTATTCTAAGTGCTCAACTTCAAGGTATACTTACCTTGCAATATAAGTTGCTGTAAGCAAATATTAAGTCAATGGGAAAAAATAGGCTATGTTGCTCTCTGAAGTCAATAAATGATCACCATGGAATTTATCTTGTTTTAGCAGCATTACTTTCTGAACCTGGACAACATTCTCTTTCTGTACTGCTTCAGACTTACAGTTTACATGGTGAAAAGGACTGGCTGACCAAATAAAGACATGTTTTCACATTAAGAATGAAACTTTATAGTATTACTGTATTTTTTAATCTGTTAGAATATGATCTTTATTGAATTGGTTATATTTACTGATAGTGTCTAATAACCATAGCTGAGGCATTTAAAATGCCTTGCTACCTTGATGACTCTGCCAAGCACCCACTGTCAACCAGAACATTTCTCTTTTTCTCCTTCAGTTACTTTTATTAGATGTACACAATTACGGTTCTTTTTCAGTTAGTGGGTAGTAACATTTTTATAAAATTGCAACTTGTGATGTTTGGGGAGTGAGAGCCTCTTAAGCAAAACCAAATTCCCTTATTCCCTTTTAAATAGTTTTATTCTGCTAATACGCATGCAGAACATGTTGTTGTTTTTGAAAGATTTTTACATGTTTAATTTTTAATAAAGGGTGAATCATGCTTGTCCATCTGTGTGTATAGATTCCCCCTCTCTGTGAAAGATGTTTCTAAGAAATAATGGTTTCTAAACTAAATAATGGTGAATTTGGCTTGTAAGAGGAAGTGTGTGCAATTGTGTGATGTCATTGATGAAAAACCTCCAGTAAGAATCCAATAAAATTTCACCTTTAAAGTTGGTGAGTGCTCATACGGACTGGGGTACTAGCCTAAACCTCATGATCGTGCCAATTATGTGATGTTCAAAATGGCACAGGAAAATGTCATGGTTGCTTGAAACAGTAAAACCTGAGGGAGGATGACTGTACTGCTGCATTAGCTCTTACCTAAAGCTGCTTCTGCAAGTGTACCTTTTCCCTCTAATTTCCATGTGAACTCATGTATGTACACATACATATTCACTTTTCTCAGTGGTTTGGTGGAAACAGGGCTCATACTCCTACTTTTGTTTCTTCCTGGCAATTCCATTGGTGTAATCCAGCATGGGAAGAATTCACAAAGTTTCATGTGTTGTTATTCAGAAAGTTTAGTATTTTAACATAAATTAGATATGTTTATCTGTAATTGTGCTTTAATTGTCATTCAGACAAGGAGATTTAGAATGTTATATCTGGTATCAGGAGTTGAAGGAAGTCTGTCTGTGACTTCTTGGGGTTTATGGTGAATTTTTTGATCAAACATTGACAATATTTTAGGGACTTATGTCTATTTGTTCCTGAGCCATTCACATGGCTCAGTATTTTTTTCATAGATCCTGCTTGAAACAGCCCCCAGAAAACCCCACCCCACCCAACCCAAAATCAAAAAGCAACCCAACAGTGTCATCTTCACTTTGCTGTAACATTTACTGACTTGAATAAGTGATTCTGGTTAAAATCTGATTTCAGGCTATTGCAAGTATTCTTGTAAATAAACTTTTATGTTAAATATTATCTAGAATAGTCACTTATCAGAATTATACCTGCCAGGAAGATAAAGGTCTGGTAAATATTATTTTTAGAATTTATTAATGGCCTTGACCTCTGTTTGTTTGCTGACAGGCTTCATGAGAAAAGGACCATGCTGCTAAAATATTCTCCATGCTTGGCAGGAGTGTTTTCCTCTTTAGCTTCCCACGAATTTACTGTGCAAAGTTTTTTCACAAATGATTATTTACTATCATAGACCATAGCCTATGTTTTTCTTTTATTTCAATTTGAGAAGATGTACTTGGTTTTGTAGATTCCTGTATAATGTTGTGTGATTTTTTTATTTTTTTTTTTAAATCTTTGGGTATAATCTTGACACAACAGAGATCTGTGCATATTCTTTATTTCTCACTAAAGAAGTTAGGAGTCTGTATTAATATGTCAAGCCAGGAGGTCAAAAGGTTCTCCTTAGCAGACCAGCGTGCATGGAACAGCCTCATACTTTCTACAGCTTTCTTTGTTATTTTGGTGAGGGTGCTGGTTTCTTGTATTGCTTTTTATTGAGAAGTTGAAAGTCTATGTAAAGCATTTTCCCTTAGAATGTGACTGCCTGTGAGACCTTATTTTCCCTTATAATTATACACATCCATTGACTCCTGTGCTGTGGCAGGGAGAGTCAACAATACTAGAAGATTGTATTCCATAAATGGATGGATCTTCCAAGTCTGGGGAAATAAGAGCTCTGTTGTCAATCCATGTGCCAGTATCTAGGGCTTGGTTGTTTCTTTGTATAACAGGATGAGTAATGTTATGTATTGCTGAAACATTTCTATTGCTGGTTGATATCACTAAAGTTTGAAGTACTTGGCTGTTGGAAATCAGTTTGCCATAGTTTTAACCTCTTAATAGTTGTTGCCTCGTTTTTATGTCACTTTTGGTGACACAGGATCTCACTATGATACTTTTTTGATGGTGTTCTGAAAAAGGGGAAGGTGGGGTCACCTTCATGCATGGATTTGAGTAAGCAAAAGAAATTTTAATTATCCATTTTCCAACAGTATGTGGGGTCAGCCCATTTTCATGAGGACTGGAAGACACATAAATATGTCCTGTATAAAAACATTCCCATCCTATTTTATGGGACATGTGCTGCAGTCAGGCAGGTAGGCATGCATAGGGATTGCTGCAGCAGATTGAGACTTGTGCAGTACTCCTGTTGTCTGCAGAGGGAGTAAATTGTTAAGTTGTGGTTCAATAACCTGTCCTTATTCAACCAGCACTTAACATTGATGGGGCTACAACCTGCTGTGAAGTGCTTTGCCCAGCTGAATTAGATTTCTAGATATTTACTGGTGCTTTGCTGATCCCAGACTGTAGCAGTAGTTGCAGTTGGGTGTCATTTGTAGCTGAACAATATATTGTTTACAGTGGTGAAGTAAATAGTGTGTTGGGCCCTGCCTTGTCTGCTCTCACTCAGGTTTTGCCCTTTGATTGGGCGTGTTGGATGTGAGAGCCAGGTCTGGTTCCTGATCCAGTTCATTCTGAAGCTCTAAAAAGCAACAGGACAGTGAAACTTGGTGAGCAGTGTGATGTGGTATGAGAACAAACTGAAGGGAAAGGAGCCTATGAAATTTCTTAAATGAAATACCCTTCTGCTAAAATATAATGTGTTGTTGAGCCACAATCCCAACACTTGTATTTTCAAGGTATAGTTTTAAAAGGCCACTTCCCTTTTTTAGCTGTGTGTATTGAGTCTTTGAACAGAGTTGTAGGGGCTGGAATTGATAATGGACTTATTTTGACCAAAACTTCTCGGAAAACAGTGGAGTGCTGTGATTTCAGATTTAAGATCTTAGAGGTCAGAAAATACCACAGTTTAGGATTAATATAGAACCATAACTTGTTCTCTGGCAAATGTGTCTTAAAATATGGCTGTGTAAGAGTGATAAAAATGGTCCAACGAGGAAACTAAAAAGAGTGTGTGAAAAACAGGTATTAAATCCATCTAAGTTTAGTACTTTTATCAGCTTTCACATGCAGCTGGTTGCTACACAGTGCTGGGTGCTCAGCATGTGAATTACTTTAATTCAGTTGCAGTTTCCTCTGAGAAATCTGTGGAGGAAAAAAACCAAGTGGTATTTCCTTCATGTGCAATTGACCAAGTTCTTGCAGCATTATTGGGCACGTTTGAATGCACCCTAAATAGAGCATGGCAAGATTTGACTGCTTACTGCCCTGCTAGTGTAAACTGCACTGGAAGGTCACTGTCTGGTGGGTCCTCCGAAAACCCCCTCCTGCTGGAGCCACCTTGGGTTTGTTGCTGAAGGAGGCAGGCTGACCTTGGAGGCAGGCATGTTTTTTTGCTTTACGCATCAGGGGAAGGGATCATGGGTCAGGAAGTCCCTGTTTATCCATGCCAGCAGTGTAGCCTGCTCCAGTACCACTAGTGGCAAAAGGAGCAGCAGCATCTCTTCCTCTCTGTGGGGCTTGCGTGGGAGGAGGCACTCCTTTCTCAGACTTGGAAGCAGGATGCGTGCGCATCCTTAGAAATATTAATAAATTTCTCTTCACAAACACTGGGATTTTACAAAACATCGTGAGTAGATTTGTACTTTCAGGACAAAGTTTTTAAATAAATCGTCTCTTAAGATGGGAAGCTTCGTGACCTTTTTTTTTGAGGTTGTTTTATTTGTTTTTGTTGTTTTGTTTTGGTTTCCAGCTGAGGTTTATAAACGTGGTTTGCCAGAGCTTAACAATGTGTTTTGTGAAAGGAAGGGATCTGAGGGGGTTCTCTCCCTCTGTTTTGCTGAAATCAATGCTGAAGGTTTTAAAACACAAAAAAAACATCCCTCTCCCTGCCCCCCCCTCCCCAGAACCTTCCACCAAAACAAACCAACAGACAAAAGAAGTTTAGAAAACAAAATCCACGCTGTTCATTCTGGGTTCTTAAAAGTATAGGCAACACTGGTTATATCTATTCAGTATATGAACAAGTATTTTTGCAAGACGCTATTTCTTTATTGAATTGTATTATAACAGAAGTTCCCACATTGCTGGGAGGTCACAAGAAAATTACTTGGAAGTTGAATTTTATTTCTTTATCTTAAACAGTGAATTAAGCTCCTGCAATTACATTAGAATGTGTTATTAGCTGGCCGCTAAATTAAATTTTGCTAAATCTGCAGTCTCTAAGCTGCGTATTGGCTTCCTGAACAAATTGATAGGTTAAATTTCATATTTGGAGGTGGGGTAGCTTAGAGTTAATATGATATTTTTTGAAGAAGAAAAGAAAAGTAAACTTTGGTTAGAACATCTGAGCAGAAACACAATCCAGTATTTGTGGATAATATGTAAAATGGCTTACAGGAATTTGTACTCTCCCATACGATGCATGAGTACGTTGATGATTGTGGTTAGTGATAATAATAGATCAAAGACTTAGAGCCCTGAGGTTAAAAAGCAAATTTCAGACTAATTGCTGAATGTTTCTGACAATTTTTATATCACTTCACTCCTTTCCATTCTCTCTTCTAAACAATACTTTCTACTTGCATCTGGAGGTGAAATAACTTTTTGAATGAGCTTTCAGGCTAAAATTTGGACTCAATACTTGAGTCTTTCCTACTGTGCTTTGCATTCCATGTCTGCTTTTGAGAGGTGTTATACCAAGTTTCTAAAAGTGGCAGCTTTATAAACCAATTCCATAGCAATTAGATTTCTAAAAAAAAGCAATGAAAAAAACCTTTCCATTCTTAATAATGTTTTCTGAATCCTTTGGGTTTTTGAGAATATCTTAATTCTGGTTTTTTTGGTGTGTGTTTGACCATTTCAGGTGCATGTTCAGTTTTAGGGCTGCAAAACAAGCATGTATTTTAGAGGTTTCTTTGTGCAGTATAATCCATCTGTGGTCTGTGAGCTTTTAATCACAGAATTGGTCAGAATTGGGAAGTAAATAGCTGTGTTTGTCCTGTCCAGGATTTTGCTGGTGAACTGTAGGGTCTCACTGGTATATTTGGCAACGGTTTTCTGAATAGTGTGTTGTGCTGACATCATGCAGTCCTGCAAATCCTGTCGCTACAGTACTTTTGTTCACCAGCTCCTCTTCTGTACCTATCTCAAGGGGTCAGGATGGTGCAGGGAATCTGCCCTGGTTGTGGCTTGGGAGTCTCCCAAGGAGATTGGAGCAGTTACTAAGCAAAGCAGTGCTCTGCTTGATAAACTTTTACGTCATGCTTTGCTTCTTGATGACGGATTCAGATCATACAGGGAAAGGGTTTGGACAAGTCTGGCTGATCCATGGCCCTGCCATGGCAGCAGCTGCCCATGCCCCTCCATCCCAGCTGGCTTGCGCAAGGCCACCAGGTCCATGGACTCGTGTGAATGCGTCACCTGGCGTGTCCTTACCGAGACCTGTGTTCTCCTAGCCCTTTGGAAACTTGGTTTCACAACCAGCGAGCCCCAGTTTACTCTGGCAGTGTCTCACCTTGAAAAATCAATTGTGTTTGTATCCTCAGCTCTGCATTAGTGCTGCTGTGGGTAAGCGAGTGGGGAGGAGATTCTTTTTGTGGTATCATACAATGGTTTGGGTTGGAAGGGGCATCAAAGATCACCTAGTTCCAACCCCCCTGCCGTGTGCAGTTAGACCTTCTGCTAGACCAGGTTGCTCAGAGCCCCATCCAACCTGGCCTTGAACACTTCTGGGGATGTGGCATCTACAGCTGCTCTGGGCAACCTGTGCAAGTTTCTTACCACCCTCCCAGTATAGAATTTTTTCTTAATATCTAATCTAAATCTACCTTCCTTCAGTTAAAGCCATCCCCTCCCTTGTTCTGTCACTGCATGCCTGTGTAAAAAGTCCCTCTGTAGCCTTTGATAGGTGGTTCACCATCACCAAACACAGCCTCTTGTCTGACAGGAGCAAGGCTGGAGGTGGGACCTGGTCTCCTAGTTAAGTTTCATCTAGGTCAGTGCCCTCAGACTAGGAGCAGGAAGGGGATTGCTTCTGTAAGTGCCTTAAGGTTGGGGCATCATGACAGCAGCCTTTCTTTCCCTCAGGAGGCATGAGTTCAAATAGGAGCTGCTCCAAAAGGTCAGAGATCTCACTTTTAGTGTTGCTGAAGACTTGTCTCTAGAAACCTGTCATGCACTTCAGCATTTTTGAAGACTGGAGTGCCAGGGACCTTGCAAATGAAGGTGGGTGGGAAATTTGCACAGTTTCCAGGCAGACTATCTGAGCTGTCAGCTTCATTATTTTAAACTAAATTAAATTTGTGCTAGAGAGTGCAGTATGTTAGAGCAGTTAGGGAGCTCTTCCTCTAATGGTAGCTTCAGAGATACTTTGCTAGATACAACTGTGTTAATTTCTAAACTCGCTTGGATAAATTAAATAAAACAGCTAAAACCTTGCACAGGTGTGGAGCCTGGGATAATGGAAAACTTCCTGGAAAAATTGAAGAGTCTCACTTGAAGACAGTATACTTTTATGTTTGCTGTTTCTAAGGATTAAATCCATTCTTTTCTTACTGTTTGGTAGAAATTGAGCACGTGTCATTGTTTCTGTCTCACTGGTCAAGGGATGCAAGGGATGACCACTGCAGGTGTCACTTGCCATAACTGGCAAGAAGTTTGACTGTCCAGACTTGGGCACAGTCCTTTGTTATGCATGTGTCCATGTCCTTCCTTTTGGATAGTAAACCTGCTCTCTGAAGCTGTGTGTGGCAGTGGACTCCTGCAGCATTCTGGGCACTCTGAGCCCAGCAGGGAGAGAAAGGGGTGCCCTGGGCTGCAGTGGAGGTCCTTTTCCCCCATTTCTTCAGGATTGCCCCCCAGCTAGTAGCCTGTTTGCTTGGATTTAGGGTCCCCCATGTTTTTGGTTTATTTTCATTTCAAATTCATTTGATTTTGAGCAATAAGGCTTCCTCAGGTTAATAATTAAAACCAAATATTGGCCAATAAATATTCCTTAAGGATTAGAAAAAGTTACTGAACGTGACTAGGTTTTCAAAATTCTGTGTTGAACCTTTATTGCAGACTACGCTGCTGGAAAATGCATCAAGTAAACCCACATTGCTGCAGAATTAGCTCTGCAAACCCTGCATGGCTTTACCATACTCTTCCTTCAGATATACAGGGGCAAAGCAGAGTAATTCCAATTGATACCATTAGGATTTTTAAATCCTTATTTTAATCTGAATCTGTGTAAAATAGCTGGAAGATGAACAAAGTGTGTGTGTGTGGGGTTAAACATGTCAGCTTCTGCTCAGTGCATGGAAGTAAATGTTGGAAGTGGTCCAGAGCTTTATGACTGCTGCCAACTAATGACATAAGATAATGTTGCAACGAAACAATGCACTTGATTTGCACTTGTTTCCCAACTAACCTTTCTGATTCTTGAGACTGCTTAGAATTTGTGTTTCTGGAGATCTGACAGTAAAAAGGAGATTAAGCATTGAAAATTTTGAGTGATTAAATATGCAGTAATGACAACGTCAAACTTCACATGCAGATAATGAGATAAAGAACGGTTACTCATTTCATATTAAACCCATTTGGTGAAAGAAGCAAGGAGGACAAGTGTTTTGGATGAGCATGTTATTTTAAAAAGGGAAAAAAGTCAGAGGAGCTATTATATATAGCAATAGAAGGAAAAGAGTGAGGTTGCTGATTTACTCTTGGCGGGGTGGGAGGTGGTGGGCCAGGGAGGGACTACAATTGCACACATTATGGGTCTTTCCTAACATAAATATGAGTTAACTGTGTGCAGAAGGCCACTAACAGACTGAGTAAGGTTTTGTTAGCATTTTTATTTGGATCAGAAATCTTCCAGTTGCCACCATCTTCTGTGCTGTGGCTCACATTACAGGGCAGCTGAGGAGTGACAAACCAGATTCTTCTGAGCCAGCAGGGAACAAAAAAGGTGCTGCAGGAGCCACCCAGGGCACTTGAGCCTCTAGTGGCTCCTGCCCATGGGACACCACTGGAGCTGGCCTAAAACATAACCTTTGTGACACCTTTAAAATGGATGGTGTGTCCTCAGGACTGACAGCTCCTCTCAGTAGATCTCCTCCTATCGCACCCCTCTGCCTGTAACGTAGGTGCTGCCTCTGTGCTAATTGCATTTTCACCTGTTAACTCAAGCATCTGTAATTGAAAAAAGATTCAGGGTTACCGGCAGAGGAAATTGTTCCACAGTAAAATTGGAGGCACTGTTTTTAACAGATGTGTTTGTTTGTAAGTTGTGTCCAGAATGAGCAAAGTACCTACTTAGTCATTCTTCACAGCACTCTAGAAATCCTGAAAACAGCTGAATTAAATCCTGGAAGTAGGAAGTGAAACTGAAGTGACAAATAGGCTGCATGCTTTTTTTTTCATTGAATGTATTTCACTTCTCTTCAGCTAGGTATGGTTTGCAGATACTCTGATATTTTTTATAATATTAATCTGTAAAGGCAAACAGAATTGTTTTAATTATAGGCAGCTGCCTTAAGTATTTACAACCAGCTGTAACTTCTGCAAAGTAATTTAACAGCTTACAATTGTTGTTTCGGGGAAAAAACCTACTTTGTGGATCAATAAATTTTTGTGAAGTAAACCTATTGATTTGCAGCTAATTGTTTATTGTGGATGTCTGATAAATTAATTTTAATATGAGGCTAACTGAGTTGACTAGGTGATGCATTAGTGGTTGTAAATGACTTACGGTCATTAAGTCTATTTATAAGATAGATACAGGAAAAACAAAGTTATAAACCTATCTTAATTCCTCATGAATCAGCACTGTAAAACCAGGATGCAGATGAGTTTGGAGCTCATATGAGGAACTTCATGTTTTTATTGTTTTCATACCCTCCATACCATGATGGGTAAGATACTCCATGTCCCCCACTATTGTTCCATGTCCTTCCACCTATATTAGCCCTTTCATGATCTCAAGATGCTTCAGGTTCTGCTTGCTTCAGCACAAACACCTGATATTGTGCTCATTAAAAGGAAGTCTTGCTAAGGTTATAGCAAGGTCCATGAAGCTGCACAGAAGCTGGTCCTTCATCTGCCAAGCTCACGGTCAGGGCTGGAATGCTTCAAGGCACAGGGAGATGGCAGCCCCAGCTATGATTCTGGGGGATAGCAGTGCTGGGGGTCAGTAGGAGTATAGCTCTTTTTAAATTTTGCCTAAGGTACCTGAGGCTTTGAGCTTGTGCTGTGTCGAACTCTGTAGGAAGAGCTCCTGCCGATTGAAAACTGAGTTGGCTTTTTTCCATCATGTGGTGTACCCCAAACTCGGAGGTGATATTGATGTTGGCATAACTTCAATCAGTAATTCAATACAAGTGAATGCAATTTACATACGGAGCAAAAAAAATTATTCAGGGCCAAATAGGAATGAGCTTGGGATCAGAAATGCAGAAGAATAAGAAATACAACTGAATGGAAAAGAAGGATTATAGGAGCAAGGAAAATAGCAGGTATTGGCACAAGAGGATGTAAGCTTGGTATAGTGCACTAGGTCCTAGGAAAACTTGTTGTTTAGTCTGACATGACTGAAAATTAAGAATATTCAACATCTCATCAGTTAGACTTACAACAAATAGCTTTGACTGATTTTCATAGATATGTTTCATGGCATCAAGACAGCAGTAAATACATGAATTGGTTTTGGTACAATCTAGCCTTTTTCTGACGTTTCACATAGGCAGATGAAGGTACCCTCTGTCTCTGTACTAGACATGAGAGTTGATGGTGAAATTTGTTAAACTACCCAATGTTCACAGAAATGTAAAAATAATCTGTCATTTGTGGAAAACTTTGCGTTAATGTTGTGGCTTCTTTAAAAATTAAATGCACATAAAACCAAGCAATACGGAACTTTGTCTGTGTTACTTTGTTTGCAGTGTCCAAAATACCCATGTTGTTACAGGTCCTGCAAATGTGAGGTAGCTACTAGCCAGTTCTTAATTATATTTCTAAATTACATCAAGTCTGTGGATTAGGAAAGTGAGATGTCAAGAGTAAATTTAGGTTGGGGCTTCTCCGCCAAGTCCCCCATGCTCCCACCAGTAGCTTAATATGAATGAGTCTGTTTCTTTAAAGGCTTGAAGTAAATATTGAGTAAGGTTTCCTAGCAACATTTGTAAGGTTAAGTAAAAATCACATTTGCTAGGTATTGCTTCCAAAGCACACTGGCCTTTCTGTTTCAAAATTTATACTTTTGATACATTAGATGCAGTATTAAATGCTGAACAGAATCTGATAGGATTTTAAACGGTTAATTTTGCAGAATGCTGTGTTCAAGGACGAGTCAGCTGAAATATTATTCTTACTTTGGGACACAGTTTTCCTTTTGCTGTGTATTCGTACTTTACTTAAACTAATGGGAACTAACTTTACTTGACTTATGCAAGTATTGGCTATACATATATATGTGTGTGTACCTGTGTATTAAAAATGCAACAATAAAAGCCGGTAGGTATCTTCCACTGTTCAAGCCTGCTCCAAATAAATAAATAAATAAATAAAAATTTCTTATTTATGGTTTGTTTTTTCAAAGTAAACAAAGAAATTAAATGCATGTCCAGAGCGGTCTCATGAGTTTGCAGAGGTTTGAGGTACAGTTAGTAGAATCTCTTATAGAAATCTTGATTTTTCTTCAGTTTTGACTTTTAGTGACAGGAGAGAACATGAGCATAAATACTTCCTATAGTCACATAAAAGTAGAGGCTTCATGCTGTTTTAGTTCATTCAGTAAACTGCATGCAAGGGTCTTCACAGGTGCTTTGGGATATGTAAGAGGAGAGAGTTCCTGTGGTATACCTGTTCTGGTTAGGAAAGTCAGGATAGAGAAACACAGAGGACTGGAATTCAGGTTAGCCCAGGATGGATGGATAGATAGATAGATAGATAGATAGATAGATAGATAGATAGATAGATAGATGATAGATAGGAGAGCAAGGAATGGAAAAATTTGGTTGGCTGCTTCCAGTCCTAAGTTTTTGAGTCTATAAATAGAGTCTATCAGAATATTTCTAGTTAGTTCTGGAGAAAGTCAGCTGCTGCGCTGGGGATTGGCTGTGATCCCAGAATGAGGAGGGGAAGGGAAAAAAAAGAAGTATGATAGGAGGCCTATTGAAAATCTACCAACTGACACCAGTGAAATCGAGAAATTGAAAGATCCTGTATTTGGGCTTCAGTTTATTTTTCTGCAGCCTGTGTCAGTGCTGGATATTCTGCAGAGTGACTCTCTCTGTGGGCTCGTGCAAGCCTCTGAGTTATCTGAGCCCAGGAGGCAGGTCCACACACAGCACCCATGAGGGTTCATAGTTCAGAAGCCAGGACTAAAGCCTGCTATCAAGAATGAGGATAGAAGTGTAAGGAAGCAGCATATTACAGCCTTGTTTCATGCTGCAGTGGTAAGCCTGAACAGCCTGCCCACTCTCTAGGTTAGATGCATTATATAAAGGGAAAAAGAGAAATAGAAACAAAAGCTGAATTTTGAGGTAATAAAATAGTTATCATGACTTTTTCAAATACATAGAGAAAAGTCTTACTGATAATTCAGTGTGCAAACTAGTTGAAGTATATTATGGTACCCGAAACAGACATTTAAGGAAGTCGTGATAAGCCCTGCAAACAAACAGTTAAGATGCTTTCTAGGAAATGTACATGGTATACTTGCAAAATACTCCGAATTGAAATTCCAGCACAATATACAGCTAGTGTATAAACAGCCAGTAAGTAAAACAGATAAAGTATTACATGAAGGTTCCTACAATAACAATAACAGATAACCATGCAGCAAAACTCCTTCTACCTTTGTGCCCTTCCCCTGCCCCCACTCCCCTAATCACGGAAGGGTGATTCTTCGTACTGTAAGTGGGAAAAGCTTTGGTCAAATGGACAGCTTTCTAGAGGTAAGCTGAACCAGAGTACTCAGAGGAGCATTTATTCACATGTCAGGGTTCATAGGAGCTGAAATTATCTGAGCAGTAAATGAGCTTTTCCACTGAACTAATCCCAGAAAAGTCTGAGCTCATGTTGAGAATAAAAGTGTTCATGACAACGGTTTTGCTGCTCGGGCTTTACTGGCAACTCATTTTTTCCTTCATCATTTTTAAGATATTGGGAAAAGTGGTTATGTCAAATGTTTATGGCAAGAGGAGAAGGGACAGAGCAGTGTCAGTGTTTCCCAGAGGTGCATGCTGCCTTTTATGTCCTTTCATGTCATGTACCAGTAAGATGCTTACTTGCTGCTTCTAGGTTTCCATAAACATTAGATAAAAAGGTCCCACCCATGTTTAATTTTGTTTCTGTTTGTTGTTGTTGTTATTTTTTTATTTAATACCTTTTGTTCATATTTCTATTTATAAGAAATCATGAAACTTATAAAGCAATTTTAGTTCTATTCCATCAGTAGGTGCTTCAGTTTCTCTGTATTAGCTGAAATTAAATATCACACTGACTTCCTCAGCTGTCTTATTAAGCTTTTTTATTATTTAATTATTAATAACAGTAGAACCATTTTAGACATTGTTGAGTGATTTTAAATGAGTAAGTGTAGGTAAAATTTTCATCAGACCCCCAGGAAAAGGCAAGTATTTTCTTTTTGAGGAAATGATATCAATAAATACCATTACTGGCAGTTCTTGAAGAAAATGAGATAGAGTGGTAAAGAACTGTATGTTTTTATCTCATTATGATGTGGGAAAACAGGTCCTTAAAAAAACCCAACAAGCTTGTTGCCGTTGGAGTTAAAAAGGAGGGAAATCTGTGAAGAGGTTGAAATCTGCCCTCATGTGAGTTGATGGCTGTTCCCACTTACTTTCCATAGGGCTGGTATTTTACTTGGTATTTCACCAAAGGATGGTGGTGGGAATTAAAACTCTAATTCATTGTGACCATGTAGATTGTCTTGAAGAAATGCTGAGGAACAGTTTATTGGTGGAAGGAGGAAGGGAAAAGCAACTTGTATATAGCCAAGGTGAATTTAACTTGGAATTATGCACTAAATTTGAAAAAAAACCCTAACAATATCAGCTATCTGTGTTGGAAAGGTTCCAGGAATATTTCAGTTTACAATTCCATTTGTCAAAAACTGAGAAATTGGAAACAGGAGGTAAACAACTTATTAATATTTTATTTCTTTTTTCGAATGAAGTTCTGTCATGTATTTGGAAACTTTATTGAAATATTGGTTTCATTAGAAGCAGCTGAAAATTGATATTAACTATTCATTGTGCCACTGACTAATTTAGACTGTGCAAACCAATGTGATAAACGGATCTGGAATAAGAGTTCTAAAATGATACTCGTAAATAGGTCTGATGACAGTGGATGTTTTGCCTCTTTCCAGAGCGTTACATTTAAGATGTATGTCACATACCAAAAAAAAAAAAAAAATCAACTAAAAAACAAACCCCAAATGAAGCCCCAAGCTCCCCAAACAAACTCAAATCAGTTCTGGATTTAATGGTGAATTGTAATTCACATTTTCTGAAATAGCATCTGCTCGAAGTTTTAGAAGCAGACAGAATTGTGTCTTTAGAGGGAGGATTTGATCTCGCATCATTTAGAGTCCTGACAGCTTCTCCTGACACGTTGCTTGATGCATGGTCTGGCAGACAGGCTCCTGCATGGAGCTTTTCTACTTGCAGCAGTGGCCCCATTAAAATCAGTGGGACTGCCCATGTACAAAGGCTTTGCTTAAGCTGCTGCAGGTTGAAAGTTGCCAGTGTTTCTAACTTACATCAACTGTTTTATATTATGCTTTTTTCCTGGAGTTGTTCTGGCACTTTGATTCTTGTCATGCACAGCATGCATCTTTTCACACTCCCAATCCCTGACTGTGATGGCTTGAATTTTCATTATTTTGTGATTAATTGTAGAGATACAAACATTATCAAATCAAAATCCCCGAAAGAGCTCTTTTAAAGGATCAGCCTAGCTTTTTCATTGAGCTGCCCCACAAATTACTTATCTGGTGGCTGTGTGGTTTTTAACATCCTGCTAAATTTGGAACAAGTCCATGAAATACTTTCTGCAATATCTGGGGAATAGAAACGCTTGATAAGTTATTTTGTTCGTTGCTTGGGTCAAGCCTTTAAAGAGATGGCAATGCTGTGTTGAATCCATTAAGTACAAACTGGTGGGTGTGCAGGATTGTGATTTGTATTGTCAGTGATTGTATTAGGGTGTTCAGTGCAGATTTTGAAGTGCTGGAAGTCAAATTTTTGTCTTTCAGATACGTGTAAACTCATAAACTGCAATTCCAACTATACAGGAGAAAATTGTGATGCAGGTGAGAAATAGCATGGCAAGGAAAGTGCTTTGCATTAGCTCTTTTATGCCTTGCTACATGTGGTGGGTTTTTAAAACAGATTTTATCCCTTGGGATCTAATAAAAGGCTAGAGAGTTATTTGGTTTATAAACCTATGTGGTATATTATTTAGATATTCAGAAGGAAAAGGTCAAAGAATGTCTCCTGTGTTATCAATTCCTCAGTGGGAAACTATATTAAAAACTTGAAAATATAATACTATATAATTTAGAAACACAGTATATAATATGGGTTGAAAGACAATTACTGTGTTGTATTTCTCTGTATTTTCCATTTTACTGAATGCATTTCAGCAACAATTGGGTTTGGGCTATAATGCTATTTGTAGCAGTTTCATGAAACTGCACAGCAAATTACTGTGGTGTACCAGGTAAAATCAACTCCTCTCTTCATTCGTGAAAGTCTCATTATGAAAAGCTCTTACTACTGGCTTATGTAGGTAACAGCTGGTTTTGTCCATATTTATACAGTTTTGATAAATCCCCATTATAAGTTTTAGAGCAGTTTTAAGATAGACATACTTACATATCTAGTCTGTCATTTTTTCAGTTTTTTCATTTAGAACTGCCTAATTTAATTAATGCACAGGCACGTAGAACATGTCTGTTTCTCACAAAATACTGTTGCCTGGGATGCAAATGTATCTTAAGTCTTCAGCAACTAAGCTTGGCAAGAAATTGGAAGTGTATTGGTTATAACTGTTTAAAAACAGAAATATGTTGTCTGTCTGTAGCCTTCTTGGTATTGGTGTTCCTGTACCTAGGTTGGTAGGTATTTTCCTGGTTTTGATGACCAGTCTTGGAATGCTGAATGGCTCACACCGACATGTTAGGGAAGTTAGGCAGATAATAAAGGAAGTTTGGGTTGCTGTCACATGATGCTTTATCCCAAGAGCTCAGTATTACATCCTTACTATGTTCCCCAAAGAGCTAACATTCCACTTATGTGTGGTTTGGGACAAAACAGATTGCAGAAGGGAGGGCTATGAGGCAGACTTGACTGACTGTTGGTAGTAAGGGTTAAAGTTTACTTCTAACAAAGAAGTCAAATGGATTTATTTGGGGAAAGCAGACATCTGTGGTGAAGATGTATAGTGATGGATGGCAGTTTTCTGCTTGTTTGCTGCTTAACACTGTTGAAGGAAAATCTAGGAGTAAATTGTTTTTCCCTACTAGAAAGTTCATGCTGAACATTCCCAGTGACATGCTGAAGGTGTTTGGGCAGCAGTCACGACCAGCCCTCCTCATCCTTTGTGTCCATGGGGATATGAGTCCTGCTGATGTGTTTGGGTTGGTGGAGAAGATTTTGCTGCTGGACACTACTGACTTCTGCAGACATGTGAGAAGATGTCCACTCTGTCCATTGGAGACACTTATAAACATCTAGAAAGGCTGGAAAATGTTGTTGGTTCTCCCTTTTGAGGGAGGCAGAAGTTTGGGAGTCAGAGATGGGACAGTTTTTACATACAAGATGTTATTTACATCTGGGCAAAGGTCCAATGTTTATTTTGGTGATGGACTCAAGCATAGTTTGAAGTGGGCAAACCAGATACAGGCTGATGACTGCAAGTAACTCGGGAGGGAAGCTGAAACGGGAGTCCATATTTATTCTGTGATCTGTATCCCAGAAATTTACCTTTTGTTCCTCTCTCTGTATATGCATTTCAGCCTTTCTTTCCCTCCCCATTCACTGGTGGCTGACAGTTGCCCTCAGGAGGAGCCCATATCCTTCACCAGATGAAGAAATGTAAGAGAACCCTTGGCCAAATAAGACCTTGGTGAATGAGGTCTCTTATTGTCATCTTCGGTTAAGACTGTGTATGTTCCCACATGTATTCCTTCAGGTTTCACTACTGGATCAATGTCCTGATGGCTTTCAATTAGACCAACAAAGAACTGGTCTGTCTGGATTTTCTGGTCTCATCAGGAAGGCTTTAAGAGACTTTCTCTCCAAAATTTCCACATGACTTGGATCTGAAACATGCTGTGCAAGAATATTCTCCACCTGTAAAGCAAAATATATGCACAGAAGTCTTCTGCTGGTCATAGGTCTGAAGTTTCTCTGTCTCAGTAGTCAACAGGAAATCTTGGATAGAAAAATGTGATTATTTACAAAGAGATTTTATGTTGAGACATGTCTGTCTGTCTTCCTGGCAGGAGTGGGATGGAGGTGCAGCCCCTCTGTGCCATCAAGGGTTCATGGGCAGTGCACCCCCTTTCTATACCTTTCCAAACTTAGCAAATGGAGTTTTAAGGCAACTACTGTACAACTTCTGTTTTCCATCTAAACCAAATTTTATTATATCATAAATCAAAATTTATCTGATCTTGGGAATTCATTTTAATTTTGAATGGGTTAAGGTGGATTTTGCTGCCACCTTTATTTATATAAAACTAATGTGACAGTGCTTGTAAATAATTTTCCACATTATGTAAACAACTCACTTTCATGGTGATACTGACAGTGTAATGAAACCAAGCCTGAGTGGTAGGGGAAAGTTTGTCTTGCATTACAAATTTCAATTCTTGCTGCTCAAAGTGTATTTTCACACTTACCAAGCAGTATTAGAGAGCAGCTTTGTCTTTATTTTTAAAATCTGCTTGCTGTGTTTAATTAAAATTAATTTTTTTTAAGCATTAGATAGAATTTGACTATTCATTGTATGGAAGGACATGCTCATTATTATTTTATTTCAGGTGGAATTCAAGTAGCTTAAAATGATTTTTAATACTTAACCTTTTCTTTGTTGTTTCACTGCTCTTTCTCCCCAGTAAAGGCAGCCTTTTTTAATTTTTATAAACCATGGCATTATAGATGATGTGTTTTCATTTGTAAGTTCAGTTCAGGAAGTGGGTATATTTTTGTAAGGAGGGGAGAGGCAAAAAAAGGGTTAACATCGATTTTCAAGACATTTTTCATTTTTTTATTCTACCAAAATGATTTTATAGAGAGCACATATTAAACCATTGAAGATCTGTCGTTGTGTTCTACTTTATCCCCTTTTTTCCTCTTTCGCCGTTTCAGTACAATACACATACATATTTCCACTAATGAAATTTTAAATGCGGAACCTATCTCAAGTTGTTGATCACAAAACAGTAAACAGGTTTTTCCTCTCTTACTCAGAAAACTCTTCCAGCTAATTTCCCTTGTGTGTGTTGTGAATCCCCAGCAGGGCATAAATGTGTATGGCCACAATGAAGGATAAATTAAGAACTACAGATAATACCAATCTAAGCCTGCCCTGTTTGTACAGCTCCTTATTCCTCCAGTAAACCTTGAGAAAGATTTTATTTACTTGCTGGGAAATCCAGGAAGTGTAATTAAATGGCAATTAAAGCATAGAAGTTATTTCATGGTACTATCGCCTTGTTTGAACTCAGTGAGTTTCTTTAAGAAAATACTGAAATACTGTGCTCGAGTGAGCTGCTACTGCAAATGAGACAGGAATAAAAATTACTCTGGCTGGCCAAGGGAGGGATGCAGTTGGTTGAAAACTTGTGTGGTTTTGTAGGAATACTGGAGCAGATGAATGCAGACACTCAAAATACCGTTGTTGGAGAGATGGTGTGTAGGGTCCCAGGTTGAAGCTACTGTGAACAGAATTATAAATAGCAAGGATGACAGACCCATTAATTTGTGAACATAATTTATGTTTTGGAAAATAAAAACAAAAGCTGAAGTTTAAATGAGATTTGTCCTTGAATCGGTAATAGCATTCAAATGGAAATCTTAGCAATGTGAGGTTGCTCTATGGAGCATAAGAGGAGCTTCAATGAATAATTAAACAAGTGATAGCTAATAAAATATACAGCACATTGCTTCAAACTTAGAAATTGTAACTCTGCCTAAGGGATGAATGTTTTTCATTACTTTTTAATTGTTGCCAGTGTTGACCTTCAAGGTCTTTTTCTGGCAGATAATTTGTTATGGTAAGGATGAGATCATTAAGTATTTTAGCACAAGCCGCGTGATGCAAATAGTTTCCTAATATTATAGAATGCTGATGTGGTAAGGGTTTGTTTTCTCAGGAATTTGTTCTCCATATTTAGTGATATTTCGGATCATATCTTAAAAGAGCAATTCTACTGTAACCCTGCAGGACAGTGGTTGTAGGTAGTACAGCAGCAGATATCAGCAGTTTCTCTGGCGAAATTTTTGTGACCGGTTTGGAATTGTAATAAAAAGGTATTACTGTAAACAGTCAGCATGATTTTTTGGTTCCTAATGGTATTTGTATATTCTAAGAACAAACAGCGACTCTCATACTTTGCTGGGTTCATGAAAGCATCCACAAAGCAGCCTGCAGGTTTTCCCTACACCGAAGTGAACCTCTGTGATTCCAGGGTCTGAGGCTCCAGGGTCCATGTGCAAGGAATTAAGCATTACTAATTTTTGCTAGTTTTATGCTGTAACTGTGTTTATATTATTTAAGTGGTTGCATAGGTAGGCACTAAAAATAGGTATTGAGTAAATATCAAATGCTGTCAGATTTACATTGACAGATTTTAGTTTAAATTCTCTACAAGTAAATGCTTAACATTAAACTTTCTCTTTTTTTTTTTTGTTAGAAATGCCTGCTTAGAGGGAAATGGCAGTGGGGAGGAGCAAGCCAGCATATAATCTCTTTTCTATAAGTTTGCTTGCTGATATTATTTTTCTAGCCTGAGGTGCTTGGAACAAACTGAATAAGTTGTTTGCTGAAACGTTTGTTGATAGAAACGTTTATTGGTTGCACAGTCACAGATGGAAGATGAAAAGAGCTATTGTCTTGTGTTCATCAAAGCTATGGAAGGTCACTTGCAGGAAGTCTATAAATAATTCTTAGCATAAAACTTACCTTGCTACTGCTTAGAATCTGAAGAGAAAAGCCTGCTGATGTGTGGGACTGGGGCAGAGGGCTCCCTTGCAGGTCATCCGTCTGGCTGCTCCCTGCAGAAAGCACGCTCAGGTCCAGCCTGCCTGTTCCTAAGGAGGAGGTGGACGAAGGGGAGGAAGGGCCACCAGAAGAGCCTGCACTTGGTGATAGATGAGGGTGACCAGTGCCAGCTGCCTGTGCTGTGGGGACAGCACTGGAGAGGGCTGTGGCATGGGAAGGTGAGCTGTGAGAGCCTGGCTGAACAAGGGGTTCTTGTGGAAGGGAGCAGGGTTGGCCTGAGCTTTCGGGGCAGGACGAGGGGTAAATGGCAGGAATGGTGCTCGCTCCTGCTCACCCCCATCCCTGTGCCTGCCCTGTGCCTGGGGCTCTCTGGGGAAGAGTGCAGCACAGTGGTCAGCTTTCTTCTCTGCCAGAAACAGTGGAAAGAGGGGTCCCAGCTGTGTTCTTGGGTGGGAGCTGAGTAGCATCTTGCCGTTGCAGCCCCATGTTCCATCCTCGGGTGCAGCGTCCTCTGGTTTCCCTGTAGGAAATGCACTGCCATGGTTTGAGGTGGTTGCTCTTGGTAGGCCTTCTCCTGTGCCAGCTTTCAGGTTTGGGTCCTTGTAAATCAAGAAGGAGCCCCAGCAGGATCACCTAGGTCAATTCATCCCTTTTTCTGTTTTTCCTGGTGCTACCCCTTATTAAGTGTGAGTAGCTGTTTTGTGGAAATTGAGTTTTTTAAATCTGCCATATCATGTAGATTAGGAAAAAAAATAATTCCTGCAAGTGATAATCGTTTGTCCTTTGCTAGACTGCAGACCCAATAATTTTCACTTAAAAATACTCTTCCTCTACTCTTCTGATGGAAAATCTTGAATGTCATTTTCTGCTTTCTTGTGCAGAGTGCCCAGAATCAGATCTTTCACTAACCCTCAAGAGTAAGCCCCATGCCCTGTGGGGAGCTACCTGCTTCCAAATCAATAAGTTTGGGATGTTTTTCCTCAAGTACTAATTCAGGAAAATAGTCCAATCATCATAAATGGATACTGAAGTCTCGTGATGGTAACCATCAAACACGTTCTAGCATTATCATTGCAGAGATAATGAGCAAACTAAAGTGTCTGAGTGGTGAGGGGAGTGATGGAGCTGTCATGGTGTGGTGGTCTCTGAGATGACCTGGGGCAGTCATCAGTAAGGCTGTGACACATACAAATACACAAAACTTGCAGTGAGCACTGTGAACGTGGAGGAGTGAAGCACTCAAACTGACCAGTGATTCCCGTGGCAATGAGGGACCTTTTCACTTACGTGAGGTTTGAAGTAGCAACTCCCAATCATGACCTTTTTCATTCACCTTGACTTTTCGGAGCAAAGGAGGTGTTGGTGGATGTAGAGGATATGGAGCACATCAAATGAACGTGGAGTTTTCCAGTGCTCAGAGGGTGTACAGTGAGTTGTTCTGAACATGTAAATTGTGTTATTTACTCTCAGTGATTTCCCACTTACATGGATTTCAGAAAGGTTAAATAGATATTTGTCTATCTTTTCTATGATCAGATGAAAGACTAGAAGCCATAGGGTTGTGAGAGTTACTGACAGCATTAGGAGAACAGGTATTGCTGATCAAAATGACCCTCTCTGTCAAAGGACAGACTAACACTTGCAACAGTATCAGTATCTTGTATCTGCTGAAAAAGGAAGGCGGTTTAGCCGTGCAAATACGTTGTGTATGGTGGAGGCCATACATCATCTCTCCTCTAAAGATGTCCTATCTCCCCAGGAGCTAGAGATAGGAAAAGCTGGGTGAGGGAGGTTCCTCTGGACTCCAGGCCCTCTTCTTTTAGGCTAGTTGGAGAGAAAACCAATGTAAAGGCTTGTGTTGGAGGGTAATAACTAATTCCACTGGACCTTTTCTAGTGCCGTCAGCACCGTAACATCAGTGCAAAACCAGAGATGCAAAAGGGTGATGAAATAGCTGGCTGTGGCTTGGGGTGCGAGGTGTTCAGCAGACCATCCATCTTCGTTCATGCATTTTTGACTTAACAAGTGGCTACAGCAGAGGACAAGACTAGGAATTGGAAAGCTAACACGCCTCGAAGACTTAAGTTGCAGTTTGTTGGTCTGTGTTACTTGCCGTACCTTCCAAGGGTTTTCTTGTTGTTATTCTTGTTGTTTCCTTGCATTCATGATCTAAATGTGATGTGTATTGTTAAGTTGAAGCAAGAATGTCTGAGCCCATCAGAAAGTGTTCTTTTTGGAACATTCACCTCAAAAGAAGCCAAATGCTGGCTTTAAAGAAACTTGTGATTTTGAACCTAAAATAATCAGGTATTTGAATAACATATTCTGGAAACATACTTTCTCAAGTCAAGTAGGGAAGGTGCTGCTTGGTGCAGCATGCATAATGGCAAAGGAAGGAGCTATCAGCAATGCAGCTTCAGAGCTTGAGCAAAATTAGGCATCATCTAACTGTGTTATACACTCCACAAAACAGTAGATTAGAAACATAATGATAATTATTATCAGAGCTCTCACTGGATTAAAAATAGTATTAACTCCTTAAGAGGAAGTGCTGTTAATCAACTTGTACTTGAACAGGGAATTCAAAAACACTGGCAGATATTTTATCTTACTACGTGCAGAAAACACGCTACTGCAAAAATTGAGGACCATAAAGACAATGATTCGATTTAGATGCTTATGTGGCAGAGAATTTAGGTGCCTCTGTTCATTGCTTAACTTGAAGCACAGTTCATGACAATGAACGTCCATATTGTTCCTGAATTTATTCAAAGGTAAGACTAAAAAGCACTTTAAAAAATCAACCCCAAAATGCCATAAATGACACATGAGATCTGAGACACCTTCAGAAAATAGTCAATGGTTGTAAAAGTATCCCATTGACATGTAAAATATTCCCTTCACTTGTGAAATTGTTCAGTTAGCCCATTGACAATCCCCACTGTTTATGCATTTATTTCTCAAGCACTGCAAAGAATGTTGCTAAATCAGAACTGTGATTTAGCACACTGCAATTAATTTGCATTATGGTTTTCATACGAGGGAAAAAAAATTGCCAATTTTGTGTTTACTGGGCCTGATAAACAGTGTCTAGTTGAGTAAATACAATTTTCTCTGCCTGTTGTGTTGTACAAGAGTTACCACTTGTGTTTGTCTTGCAGCCTTGGTGCTTCCCTCTCCCTTGTGCTCTTTTTACGATGGACCCACTTAATTTGTAGCTGTAGTCTAATGAGTGTGTGTTAGAGGATGTAACAATGATGCCCTTTTACCAATCTTTGCAAATAGTTTATTATTTGTGCTTATGAAGTGAAATGAAGTATACTAGCATTTACTTACATACATATAGATCTATACATACCTATTTGGTGTCTCTGTGTCTGTATATGTATGTGCATGTACTGCAGCATTAAGAATTTCTTTTTCAGCAGCTAGAATTACATGCATTTGTTCCCAGTTTGTGTAATCCAATAGCTCTTTCTTCTAATAAATCACAGACAAAATGTTGTGTGACAAGGGAGGGAACTGCTGCCTCTTTGGAGTGTGTAGTGCATGTGCCTGAATTCCTTTAGCATCAGAGTAGCCCTTACAGCAAAGGCTTCATGTTGTCTCCGGTTCCCAGCTGAAACAATTTCTTGCATTCTCCTTATTTTGAGTGTTTGCACAAGATGAATGCTTTTTTTCCCTGCCTGTGTTTATATCTGTAAAGTGGGTGTAGGGAGAGCAAATGCCTGAAGTATCAGGAACTGAAACGGGATGTCTCAAGGCTGGCTTAAAGCCAAGATGAAATACATCTCTCTTGGCAGCAGGGGTGCTTGAGACAGCCCTGTGATACTGGATAACTTATTTTTTTTATTCAGTTAGTCCCGTCCCTACCTCAGCTGACCTCCTTTGTTGGGCAGCGAGCAGGTCCTGCTCCACCATCAGGGCCTCACGTGTCCCTCCTGATGTGAGGGCAGGAGGAGAGGAGGTGCATGGAGGGAGCAGTGCTCTTGGCATGTTTGATGTTATGTCTGCAGTTCTCTTAGAAGATGGCCCATGTACCTGAGAAGGGTCCAGTCAACGCTTGGCCCAGGGGAGCCGCGTTCCAGTGAAGGACAGAGCAAAGCTGGCTGTTGTCCTCCACCTTTGGTGTGCTCACTGAAAATGGTGCCGGCTGGGTTTGTGGTGCCTGCCCTGTCTGGCATCCTGGAGGAGATGTGCCACCATGCCACTGTGCTGTCTGTCACCTGCGTCCCTGTCGGGCACTGCCGAGTCCTGCCGAGCTCCATGCTTGGGTGTTTCCGTGTCAGTGACAGGCAGCAGCTGTTGGAGTGTCTCACCCCTCCTTGGGATGAGTGTCCGCTCCATTCGGCCAGGAATGCATTTATAGCATGTTTTGCTTTCCGTGCCAGAGACAAGCAGTGAGGAATACAGTTCAGGTCAGGATTTTCATCGGGGCCTTTCCAGAGAAATGCAACATATGGCTCCTGGCCCAGGGGAACTGTGCAGTCCCCATGAGCTCTGCAGCTGCAAGGAGCTGTGACAGGCCCAGGAAGATGCTTCTCTGAAAATTTTGATGAGGCAGAAAGGAGAAGTAAGGATTAGTGTCAATAAGCGGCTGCAAACAGTTTTGAAGGTTCCCCTCACCAGCAGTAGAGATCCGTGGCTGGTCTGTATGCTTGGCACCCTTCATCTCCAAGTTGCTGGAAGTTGATGCTTCCACTGCTGATTTTCTTTTTGGTTTTTTTCCTTCTTTTCTATTTTTCCCCTTATTTTCTACTTCTCTATATGCATGATGGCAGGAAGCAAGATTCAGGTGAAAGCAGAAGAGTGTCAACACAAGATAAGTTTCCCAGGGATATCAGGGCTGCCACAGGCTGGGGTACCTGGAATGCAGCAGGATCCTTGTCTGCAGCAATTCCAGAGGTTCTTGCAGCTGTCTGCTTCTGCACTCCCTGCTTGCTGGCAGGGGCATGATCATCCAGCCCTTAATTACTCTGCGAGTTTCACCTTTCAGTTGTAAAGGAACAGACCATTTAATTGGTGGGTTTGTTGGCAAAGGAAAAGGTGGGGCAATCAGGGTATTAGTAAGTTATTGCATTAAAATGTTGATAACTTACTGATTTTATGTAAGTTTTTGCATACTTTGGAATAACTGCTGCAGTCTCTGTGCAGCACGGTGATGCACGTGATAGAACAACTGAGGGAGAGAACTGCAGTGGGTATATTTAACCAAAAATATGAACATTTTTACTTGTAGCGGTTTGTTGCCTAGGGTGAAATGCGTGGCATTTCATAAAATACCCGACTGAAAGAATTAGTAGTGTAGTTAGAGGTTTCAATGTTTTCAAAAATATTTCTCATTGTTTTATCATAATGTCTTTAGACCAATACTACAAGTATTGTATCATAGCAAAATACATATAATTGCCTAATCGTGTAATATATTAATGTGCAAGATGAATTGTTATTTTTTTTTCCAGCTCCTGTTTTTTTAAAAATTAACTGTAGCATTTCTACCTTTATAGAATTCTGCAAACAAAGATTTCTGGATTAAGGAAACTTCATTTTTTCTCACAAAGTTTTGCAAACAGAGGAAGTAAAAATAAAAGATTCCATGTTTCAGCCACAGTATAAGTGAAATTTTTCTAAGAAGCAAAAACCTGCTTTCACAGAGGACACTGAGAACTTCAAATTTGACAGAATAGAAACATTCTGCTTTGTTTATAAAAATGTTTCACTTTTATTTGATTGACGAAAGACTCAGTAGAAAGAGAGGTGCTTAACCTGGGGCAGGATAATCAAAGCTGAGTGCTGGTAAGATTAAGTGTGTACTTTGTAGGTCATTTGTTTGTATAAACAAGAACCTGTTGCTATAGCTGATGGGATTCAAAAGAAACTTAAACCTTGAAAAGTCCAACAAGAGTAAAAAAAGTGCTTTATTTCATGCATTTCCATGGTTTGATGTACAGTTCCTTTCTCAGAGTTTCCCAGGTCAGTTTTCTGGCAGCCTGATGCGAGGCGTGCTGAAGTCAACTGGAAGTAGGCTGTTAACTTTTAGTATGTTTTGGATCAGAGCTCTGGTGAATTCCTTTGTTCCTTATAGGAGACACTTCAGCACTGTCTCAGAATAATTAAAAAAAAAAAAAAGAAAACAGAAAAGAATCTTTACAAGGTTTATTTTTTTATTATTATTTAAATGGTGAGGGAAATTAGTAATTGGACATGGTTATCAAAATATGTGAAAATGGTGCCTAGAAATGTGTTCTTATCTCATGTAATTGCTCTGTAATTGTTGGGGAGGGGAATCAGATTAGGGAGCCTAAGTATTTCCAATGCTGAAGTTAATGTATTTTTGCAAATAGTGACTCTAAGTCTGCATTCCTTGAAGTCAGTGGGAGTTTGGGTGTTTTGCAGAATTGGCACTAGTATTTGCAAGTTCTCAGCTTTATGTAAGCAAATTTGTGTGGTTTTTTCTTAACAGAAATGATCAAAACTTTTAATCAAAGGATTCATTTATGTTTAAAATATTTTTTGAAGTAGGAAGTGTTAATCTTGAAGGTATAATTTATATTTTCTTGACTTCTCTTTCTCTCCTACTCTTCATTAACTCGTGTAAAACTCAAATACAGAAACACTTCCATCAAGCCTAAAAATCAGTAAATCAGTGAATGTTTTTCATGCAGACAGATTTTTGGATTTTGTTTTGGATTTTGTTTGTCAAGTATGTTGTTATGAAATTCACCAGCACTTGCTGCATTTTGCACCTGAAGTTAAAATATTTGTATGGCACATTCGGAAAGTATTGAGTAGCTTTCATGATGTTTTGTTTTGTTTTGTCAATTACTCCCTTTAAAGTAAAACGTTGTGTATGTAAAGTTTGCATGATAATCCCTTCATTTGGGAGAATAAATAGTTTTTTGGTGCCAGTAACTTTTCTAAACTCTTCCAGAGATAAAAATAGCAGAAAATACATCAGAACTTGTGCTGTACGTTATGGTCTAGATGAAGATTAGAAAGGTAAAACTGACCTTCTGTGGAAGTTGTGCTTCACAACCATTATGGAACTTCTGAAAAACATGCCACATCCAGAAAAAAAAGTTTCCTTGAATTTGGTAGAAGAGCAAATATTTTTGCTCCTGTGAAAGCTGGTTCCATTTGGTTTCCATGCTAACCAAATCTGCACTTTGCTTGGCTCTGTGTCTGTTGCTTCTTGGTCCCCTTGCTGGGTAGCTGCAGCAGGTCTAATGGGCGTGTGGTAGGCACTGTGTCTATGACATACCGATGTCCTGAGTCCTGTAGTCTGCTTTGAATGAGAGTTCTTGAGCAAAAGGAAATCCTACCAGTTCTGTGAATGCAGAAATGGAAATACCAAGAGGGGGTGTTCCTAAAACCACTCAGAGGTGACCTGGGGGATGGGAACAGAAGCTGAACTGTCATCCTGTGTATGCTGACGCCTGGCCCTGTGCCCATCAGCATCACCTGTGGCCAGTGGGTACCTACCAGCTGAGCCTCACATCCCACTCAGGAATGGGAAGGGTGCCCCTGCATCCCTCCCTGCTCTGTGTCTGTCCCAAGAGGGTACACAGCAGCCAGCCATCCAGGAAGCAAATGTGTTTGGTCATCAGAAATCCTGTTTGGGGGAAAGTGATGCTTAGGCTTCTTTATCCCTGTTAGGGATTGTTTGTTCCGAAGTATTTCTGTATTTTTGTTGTCCACTTGGGCAGCCTGGGAAGGAATTGGCCACATAATGTGCAGAATTTATGCTCTGTACCGAAGCAGTTTTACTGTTGGCACCCTTGATTTTTCACGTGAAAAGAAAGTGTCTTTATCCTGTACTTGCCAAAAATCAAATACTTGTTACAGCAAGAGGCATGTCAAACAGTGATTTTCATATCTTTGCAACCTTTACTGGTGCCTTTCAGAATTGGGATCTAATGTGAGACATTTAGTAAGATGCAAAGGTCATTTAAACAAGACTGTTGCTGACTTGCAGTACTCACTCTGGGCAATTTTACATTCTTAGCTGTGGGGGGGTGGGGGTGGGGCAGGCATGCTGATGGAGTAGACTGTCAGGAACTTGAAAATCAGTATTTCTGACCCATCCAGGACTGGAAGCAAAAGCTATCTGTTTTATGAAAGCTAAAAATCCCTCCATTCTTTTCTATATAAGCCGAAAATTCATTTTTAGACTACAGAGACTTGAAGATAGCAAAGTTTAAAGATTGAATACTATTAAATTCAGAGGTAAAAAAAAAAGAAAAATTGGTTTTGGGTATGGAAGTCAGAGAATCAGATAAAAGTGCTGCAGTTTGGAGAAAAGAAAATAACCCTTTTCTGAAAGGAGGATTTTTTTTTATTTTTAAATGTCATGAAGCTTATGGGGATATTTAGAATGTCTCCAGACATAATATGGGCAGGGTAGGAGTGGAATAGTCGGAAATTCACCAAAAGTTTCAAGGCTACATAATAAAACAAAGGCAGGTCACATGGATGTTCACTTCATGTAGGTGGAACCAGTGTTCCTTTTATTTTTGGTTTAATAGTGGAAGGAGCATTCAGGCTGTACTTATTTTTAATCACTGATGCTTAACTCTCATCCATATTCTCTCTATTTACACATGCATTCTCCCTCATAATGCAGCATAGCTATTTTCTTTGTCCTTTAATGACTTGTTTCCTCTTCAGTCATGCTTTCATTCACTTCCTTTTGGCTCTTTCTATTAACTCTAGCCTAGTCTAATTCCCTGTTGTTGCTGCTTTTTATCCGGTCTTTCCTTTTCTCTCCATCCCTTAATTCCTCCCATCTTTCTGTTCCTTCTTTTCCTTCCTGCCTCCTGCCCTTGGCTTGGATAGTTCAGAGTGACCAAGATGTGGGAATATCGCATGACTCATGTGGAATAGAGCAGTTGCACTGAGAAAGTTGTCCTCAGAAGTCAGTGCTCCTTTCAGACTTCCCCACTGCTGGCAAACAGCTACCTTTATATACTAGGAAGCCTTAGGAATAAGCCCCTAGAAGACAGAATTCCCTGTGGCACAGTCCTGTGGAAGCCCTTTTGTAGAAATGGATGCTGGCATCTCTACAGCTGTAGAAGGCACGAAGCCATAATGTGCACTCGTGCCATGAGGAAATAGAAATATGAACCAAACTGCTTAACCCAGCACCTTATACTTCTGCTGGAGTAACTTGATTTAGTAAGTTAAAATGTCAGTGCTGTGGTTATGACACTGCTGTTTCCTTTCTCTGCTTTCTCGACGATGATACCACAGGGTTTTTGAAAACATCCACCAAAAGAGGGAAAGATCACGAAAAACATGCTCTTAATTGCGCGCAGTTTTTAATATTCCTGGGATCTATTTTGAAGGGTACATTTGACAGAGAGAAACCCAGCAGCCCCACACTGAATCCTTTGTCCTTCCTGCGGGGTGAAACAGTAGATAGCTTACTGTAAGTGTGGCTGCCTGCCAACCCGTGGCGCAGATTCTTTTTTTAATACTGTAAACTGGCAAGAAATCAAGAATTGTCGTTCTTCCTTTTATTTACTTTCCCTTCTGTATTAAAGAGCTCAGTAAATAAGAGAAAGTTAAATGTTGAGTGAAGGTTTCATACTGATTAATCATTAAATAGCAAAGAGTTATCGGCTAAATGGGAGTGGGTTTGCCCCCTTTTTCCATTTCTTTTTGGTTGAAACTGGAAATATCAGTTGCTTCATCTGGAATAGATTATTGCAGGGAAAAGTCTGTGCAGAGTTTGAAATGAGGACAGAGCAGAATGCATCCATCATGCATAGTTTAAAATAATCTGCAAGACTGCTTCTGATTTGATCCTTAGATGTACTTCCTCCCGATTTTCTTCAAAACTTGTGTTAATAATGAGTACTCTGTCTCTAGAAAAGGCTTTTTTGTAAAGTGTACCCCCAGCCTCTGCTTGTAAGTATTTTCTTATTTGAACAACTAAGGTTCCTGAAATAGCTGCTGAGTTTTTTGTTTTGCTGTTATATTTAAAAGTGGTAGAGGGGTGTGGAGTTCCTTCTGCTGCTTCTCAAATCCAAGGCATGCCTTGCAAGCTACTTTGCTTTCACGCTAGAAAGGGAATCGGCATTACTGCTTTTCTGATGGTTGTATCGCTAAATTACTGGCAAAATTATCCCCAAGGAAAAATTATGTTGAAATTGATAGTGTACACATTTGAATGCTTTATCTTGAGAGAAATATATTTCTATGTGAATGATACAGGAGGTCAAATTAAATTTGAAAATTACTGTTGCTGTTAAATTCAGTCCTAATGTGAAAAATTAGCCCACAACAGATTGTTTTAAATCCCAAAGCTTATTGTGGTTCATTCAGAGGTCAGTCTTGCTTAAAACATATTAAACATTTAGTAATATCAATGTGTATCTGTTGCTGCCTTGATGAACCTACCATATAGGTCATGAATGTACAGCTCTATTAAAGGCATTGTTGAAAGAAAGCATGGATTCATGTTTTGTTTCTTTTATACTTCATGGCTAATTGGAAGTTAAGGTTTCTGGAAACGATAAGGAATATTTTTGCTTTAAAAGCAGCGGACCGTGACTGAAAAAATCTGGACTTGATCTGCCAGATTTCTTGAAATAACTTGATCAAGTCCTGGGGTTTTGGGGGTTTTTGTTTGGTTGGTTGTTTTTTTCCCCCTGAGTTCTTCATCTGTAAAATGGAGATAATCCTGTTCCCTTACCAGACTGCAGTATGTTATAGATAAATTAATGAATGTTTGTGGGACAAAGCAGTAGTACTTAATGGATTCAGCATAAGTATTCACATTAATGATTCATGTTAAAGAATAATTGACAAACTGCATTAACTTGAAATTTGGGAGTATGCTCTCCCCAAAGCAGAGGCTTAGTTTCCAATCTGCAAAGCCCAAATGAGGGACACAAGAAATATTTATGCAGGAAATTTAGTAGTTTACAAGTTTCCTTCCTTTGGTTCCTTCCTTTAGTTAGAAAGAAATTTTTTTTTCCAGACTCTGCTGGGCAAGTCAGAATTTCTAAAGTAAAGTATTTTCAAATATAAAAGGAGTAGGCATATTTTTGTGGACATTTATGTAGGTGCCTTGGCACAAAAATTAATGAGTAAATAAACTGTTTCAAGATGATTAAATTTCAGAGATGTTTGGATAACTTTGAGAGATGATCCAATGAAATGAGAGAACTTTTCTAAGCTATTGCTAAAAAACCCTGACCCTCTTCTGCAGAAGCACAAATCAGAAAATATCCCGTCTCAATTATAGCCATCAGAAATCTTCCTCCCATTCTCTCTTTCCTTTTGAAACTGTATCTTGAGCTGATTGAAGGTATGCAGGATAGTTTCCTAGCAAAATGACAGGTAGAACTATCACAAACTTGTTACTATTTTAGGGGTGTTGGATAAGATGCATAATTATCTCGAATACAGTTTCAGTTTTGCTGCCTTTTCAGTGCAGCATGCCACAGGAAAAGCCCAAATTCAGCCTTCATGGATCCCCGACATTTAAGGGAGAAATAAGTAGGTAACAACTATTTTCACTTGTGTTTTACAGTCTTTGTTTTTTATAAATGTCATTGTTTATTTTAAGTGAAGTGGCATTATTTTAATCCCTATTTTATTATCCACTTTGAGGGAAAATAAAGACATATCTGAATAGAGTTTGAATTATAATGTGGCTGTGTGACTTGAATCTACTAATACATGTTTCTCCTTTGATACTGTGAGTAGAGTATCTTCAATAACTACCAGATTTCTCTGTATATTTTTAAAATGCAGGAATAAGTGTTTGATATAAATATTACAGTGACTTCATTTAATGAAGAACCGTGGATTGCAGTAGCATTTCAGAATGTCTCTTACCGTGTTCAGATAGTTCTCTCGTGGATCTCAAAAGCTTGGTGTTTGTGCTCCTTTAACTATAAATTTGGGAGAAAGAGAAAATTGTCTTATCACTTTCTTCCTACTGATATATTCAGTTCTTACAGTAACAATTTTCCTTGGCTGTTGCAGCGTGTGCCAGGAGATTGCAGATCCTGTATCTGTTTGTAGACCTGATACCTCAGAAACCGTGTTTTATCCGATATGCCTGTAAGGCAATTACCATGAGTCAGATGAACCCTCCACCCTAGGTTACTTGTTATGGGTCAGGCCAGAGCAAGACCTTTTCTGGTCAGGGAGCCAGTCTGTGAATTAATGTCAGTGAGAATGACGGGTAAAATCCCCAGCCATGGCTAGTGTCCAAAATCAGTAGCAAGACTGGTAATTTAAATGTCGGCCCCTCCTAGACAAAAATAAGCTGCTTGCGTCTCGCGCTTTCTCTGAGCTCAACAAGACCATGTCGGATTTGTCCAAGTAAACCCAAGAAAATAAGTTGGAGGATGAGGAAAAAGTGTGTCTCCCTCCTTCTCTTCTGTAATTTCTTGTTTGTCCATGTTTTCTCCCCAGCTCCTTAAACTGGAGGAAGGATGTCCCACTGATCGTGTCTCTCAGCAGGTCACGGTGTAAGCTGCTCTCTGTTTTATCCCTCCGGTGAGGCCATATACTAGTTGCTGCATTCACTCTTTCGTTTCCTTTGCCAGGTCACATTTGATTTTCTCCTCTTGAACAGGGCTCAGACCAACCACAGTCCTGGCAGCTCCTCACTCCCTTTGCAGAGCTGGTGGCCACTGGGCAGAGTGACACTCGCAGCCTCGAGACCTCCTTCGCCTCCCTGGCCGCCTCCTTTCTGCGGTGGCACCTGCGGCAGTATCGACCACAAAGGGATTTTCTTTATTGCATTAAGCTTGCGAGAGAAGATTTAGTAGGTGTGTCGCAGTGCCATTACCCTCCTGTGACCCGGTGTCTCAGCAAATCCTTTTGTGGCTGTGAAGAATTTTAGTTTGAGCAAATTCACCACTAAGTATTACAGCCATTTTGAGGGAAACTGTTTTCTCTGCCCACAGTGCCATCTTCTTAATTCTGGGTGGCTGGACCTCCTGCTGGCATTTGAATCATTATGCCAGTCTTGAGTAACATCCCATCTGGCAATGAGAAATCCAAAAATACAAACTATTGAGTTTCCTTATATCATAGGGTTATGAAATATTTTCTAGCAAACTTTTACACAGAAACAGAAGCTTTATGCTTGTGGTAATAATGTTCATAAAAAATGTTTTGGGTTTTTTAGTGCAAAGTAACATTTCAACTTTAGGAGGACAACCACAAAATGTATTAAAAGAAAAATAAATATTGGCAAATACATAGGCAAGGAAAAATCTGTCAAAGTTTGTTGATGTTTGTCTACAGTGCAGACCAGTTAACAAGTTCCTTCCCTACATGAATGAGCAGCATCTTATTACAACACCTCAACATTTTTAAATAACTTAAAGGCTCTTTTCTTTGATGTGAAGTTCACTTGGCAACACCTTGGTGCCAGGGATATTATTTAATTATTATCTTTATTACAGGTGTGGCCTGATTTAAATATCAGCATAAAGTCTCTCATCTGTGGCACACTGATGTTGCTTGAGCACGTGTACCTACCGTACAGGAGCCATCCCCAGATGGGACATGCTCAAAATGAGGAACAGAAAATGTTTTACCATCCTTCAGATCCTAAATGGAGCTCTACTGAAATGCAGTTGGAAAAGATGGAAGAGTCTTGACCTAGCTTGGGAAAAGTAAACAAAATAGGATTTGTAGGTGGCATGCAGCTAGGATTTGCCTGCACAAACCCCAAAAATGAGACCTGCTGGTATAGACCAGCAGGCTGCCTCTTGCCGAATTTCAGGTGGCAGTGAGTAGAGTTGAATTGGTCTGTGTTGTTTGGTGTGAAAATCCCTGTTGCAGGATTTTTTTTTCTGGAAATTGCTCAATCATAGAATCATAGAATGGTTTGGGTTACAAGGAGCATCAAAGATCATCTACCAACCCCCCTGCCGTAAGCAGGAACACCTTTCACTAAATCAGGTTGCTCAAAGTCTCATCCAGCCTGGCCTTGAACATTTCAGGGATGTGGCATCCATAACTTCTCTGGGCAACCTGTTCCAGTGCCTCACCACCCTCACAGTAAAGATTTTCTTCCCTAGTGTATCATTATTCCTGGGATACTTGGATTCTACACAAAGATACAGGAGAGCTTTCTAGTTTCTTTGGAACAATTATCAGAGGAAGGGATACCAGTGTCTCTGATGGATACACACAGTAAGACCCAGTGTTGGGGTATGTGGTCCAGTCACTTCCTTTGCTTTAAGGCATTCATACATTTTTTCACAGGTGAGCATCCAGGGTCTAGAGTCAATCCCAGAGCAAGGGCACTTGACTGAAAATAATTCCCTTTGATCCCATAAATCTTTATTTAGATAGGGCGGAGACTTGCTCTGGCCATGTGATCAGGAAAGTGGCTCACAAGTTCCAGCTCCTATTCCAAAGACCTTTCATAGACTTGACATGCATTAGCTGTTGCATAAAATGTGGACCCTAAGAGAAAGGATGTACTGCTGAGGTAACCCTTAACTGCCAGATATGGGAAGGATTTAAGACCTGTTCCCAGCATTTTTTTCTCATAGCAAATGTAAAAAGCTTTCCACTTAGCTTGATAATTTTGGGGGATCTTACATTGAAGTTTTCATTCTCCTTATACATTGCTTAGGAAGACTAAGCACATACCTTTCAGCTGTGGGTGCTTGTTGATAGAATTTAATGCTGTTTAATTGAGATAATCAAAGGGTCAAATAATCTTGTGAATTGTTACGTGTCATTTCATCTTTAATACAGTGACTGCGGTCCCTGGGGTTGTTAGGGTTCTTTTACCATGTGGCACTGTGACAAGAATGCCCTATCTTGTGTTGCTCTACGTGATGAAAAAATAGATAAATAAATAGGATTTATGAGTTTTCTTTATGAGGCTTTTCCACAGGGCAATTGATTTTATTTTAGCCTGTACAAGGGAGACCAAGATAAGAAAGAAAACACTGTATTTTTCTCCCTTGCTTTCCCAGATCCAGTGTAAATGGAAAAAGACTGATATGTACTTAGAGATCTTTAGAATGCTGTAACAGTTTTTCCTTGGCTTTCTGAAGAGAAGATTCTGATCCTGTATTGTTAGTTCTGCAGAAGGAATTTTTTTTAAATAATTTTGAATGACCTTGGGTGCTCTTACACAGAACTCTGTAATTCTTCATGACAAGTACCTTGCACAAGGCTTTTTGGAGTGGGAACCTTTCTTTTTAATTAGGTTGCAGATAAAGCAAAGGTTCATCTTAGTCATGTTAATCATTTAGAAGTTTCTTCAGTGACTTTTCCCATCAATTGTGTATTTTGTGTCAAGGTCAAAAGTATCACTGTTCTTTGAAAATGAACATACAACCTTTTGTTTAAGGAAGTAGTAGTCTGGTTTGGAAGAGGCTTATACAAAAGATTAATTTGCTAGAATCAGGAATTCAGGGTAAATCAAAAGGCTTTTTATGCATCTGAAGTTGTTCCATTTAATACTCAGCTTGTTTTCCACTTTGCATGATTAGGCAAATGCAAAATTAAGTAATAGAAGTCAGGATCAGAAGAGTTTTGAAGGTTTATTTGTTTTTAAGGTGTATTGTTCTTTCTAGGAGAATATACTTCAGGTAAATACCAGATCGGTCTGTAAACTGCAAAATGAACTTTTCATCTTACTTAAAAGATGCATTTGTGTTAAAGGCAATATAGTATCATTAAGCCAGCATTTGCCATGAAGAGAAATGCAATGTCATGCTATATTTAACTGCTTTGGAAGAGTCAAGCTGTTGTGACGAGAAAATTTCAATAAAGTTTTTAATATTAAAATATGTTTTTCAAGTCTTTAACCTTCTTCAGCATCTATCACTTGGAATTATATACTGGTTGCCCTCTTGGAAGGAGCCATGGAAGTCCTTAATAATTTTCATAAAATGAATAGAATTATAGGTTTCTCATTGGAAGAGAGGTACCGGTTGGTTTTGGGTTTTTTGTTGATGTAGAGACAGTTCAAATCCGGTCATCACATATCAGTGTATATGTGTATTTGTAAGGTGAAAAGTAGCTGTTTGCAGCATGAAAGATATTAATGTCTAAAAACTCCTTAGAAGTGTGCAGGTGACAGTTTCCTCATGTCTGTAGCTTTATGCTTTAAGGCCTAATTCTGTAGTTGTTCCCAGAGAGCACTAAGCAGAGTGGGATGTTTCAGGACCGATCTTCTAGCAAGACCCGGTTCAGCCTCAGTCACTCTTTGGGGCATGGCACGTTTTGAAGGGCACACACTGGATGCAGGAGGGTCACTGCTTCAGGAGAGCGGTCAGACTCTCAGGGTAAGGGTGTTGTGCTGGGCACAGGTGTATGTGTGTGACCATTTTGGTGTGGGATAGGAGTGTCCTTCTGAAGCAAGTCCGCTCATTGTCCACGCTTCCTGCCGACGTGCACGCGTTGCCGAGCGGGCTCGGAGCGTGCAAGCGAGTTTCATTTTGGGTGCTGTTAAACCAGAAGATGCTTTCAACTCCAGCCCATTCAGTCAGCAGGACCATCTGGTTCTAGCTGAAAGTGAAACCATCTGACCGAAATGTGGACGCTGGATCTTCCGTGTTCTATTTGTCCTCAAGGTCAAGTGCTATGGAGCTGTGCCACTGGCTGTTGTCATAGCCTGTCCTGCCTCAGCCAGGGACTGGCAGCAGATGCCTAGGGAAGACTTTAAAAGGCAAGCACGTAATAGTGCTTTCCCTGTATATTTTCCCAGCTTTCAGCAATCTGCATCTCACAAACTTCCTGAAGCAGATTGTATCTTTGGTTTAATAGCCCTTGATAGATTTTTCTTCCATTAGTTTGTCTTACTGTTTTTAAAACCATGCACATTTTTGTCATCCACAATATCCTGTGTAGTGAGTCCTAAGGTAGAACAATGTTTGTATTAAGAAGTACCTTCTTTTGTTTTGAATTTACTACCTGATAATTTCATTTGATGCTCCTTTGTTCTTACCTTGTAAGAGACAAATGATTCCTTACCCACTGCCTTTATGGTGCTCCATTTATCACAGATCTCTTTGATACCAACTTGATTGTTTGTCTTCTAGGCTGAAAAATCCATGTCTGTTTAGTTCCTTGATCAGAACCCATTTCATACCTTTGATCATCCTTGTTCTTCTCTCTGTCTTTCCTTGTTCTATTAGGTCTTTCTGAGACTGGAGGGCTGTGTGCAAGCTAGGTAACATATTCAGGGTGTGGCATCTGTCATTTAAATGCCAACTTGAGGGTGCATTCTGTGGTGGTCTTACGTTCCTCATAAGTTTTAACAATATTTGATTCTATTTTTTTACTGCTGCTTAAACTAAACCATGGTTTTTCTTATGTATCATTTTCCTATATATATCCCTAATGAGGGCAAGATCTTTCCCTGTAGTGGTAACAGCTCACCCAGAGCCTGTGTTGTTATACATAGGGTTGGAGTTGTTTTCCTCCCCACCCATCCTCACCACCACTCCCTGCAATTCTTTATACCTGCCAACACTGAGTTTTGTCTTCCATTTTACAATTCAGTCCTTCACTATGTGAGATCATTGCAGTTTTCTCTGTAAACCTCCGTTTGTATTGCTATGAGTGACTTGGTATCAGTTGGGTACTCTTTCTGCACACCGTTCTTCCGTCTTTTCCAACCCATTTATTCAGCTGTATCCTACGAAACTCCTATGGAACACTTGTAGTGACCCATTTTCATAGAGAAACGAAATATTTAATACCTTTTTTTTTATTTCTCACTTTTTAATGAGTTATTTGTTTGCTTGGACATCAAACAAGTGGATTAATTGGATCATATTTGTCCTCACATACATTGATTCTCTAGCAATGCTAATGGATTTATGAGGCAATTGTTCAAATGCCGTGCGGACTCTTCCCCAGCATGTGGTATCTAGCTCTCTGTTCCTTGTAACAGTTCCTATCAATTTGCTCAATGTCAAATCAATTGTTTTGTAGTTTTCTGGATCCTCGTGAGCGCCCTCTCAGGAGACTGGCAATGTGTGTACTATCTCACGCTTCTCTGGTATAGAGATGGGTTTAAGTAAGATTAACACGAGCAGTAATAGCTCAGCTGTGTGTATGAGAGTTCCTGCAAAAGTTTAGGGAACACCATCTCCCACTTGTGGTCTATTACCCTTCGTTTTGCCCATTTTTCTCTGCTGACCTTTATCACTGACGCTTAAATTTCAGGCTCATTCTCAACCCATGGACAAAAAACCTGTGCTCTGGTCAGGGCGTCATCTACCTAACCTCTTCCATAGCAAGCACAGAGCAAAACAATCATTTAGTTCTCTTGTTTGAGGGGTTCTGGTTTGGTTTGGTTTAGTTCTGTTTCTGCTTCAGCCTTTTTAGCTCTGTATAAATTCATAGGCAGATCCATACCAAAGTTTCTTTTTAGACAGAGACAGATTAGATAATCCAGAGAGAGAATGGATAGACTTTGCTCCTTGGGACAGTCCATCAGCTTTCTGTTCACTTTAACCCCAATAAGAAGGAACCAGAGCAGAATCCAAGCTGAAATCTGTGAGTGAACCTCCTTCGATAATGCACTGATGAGGTGGAGAAACTTGAAAAACTTAGGAGTAGTGTGAGCTTTTTCAGTTGTTTGCTGCTGTTTGTGTTGAATGGGTTTTTTCTTTTGGTGGTTGTGCTTGACTGGGGTCTTGGGTTAGGATTTTTTTCCTGCTGTTTTTTTTTTTGTTTTGTGTTAATTCTCTTTAATATTTCCTCTAAAGACAGCTAGGAAACTAAACATGGCAGTTATCTTAGTGCAACATTACGATTTCATAATTAAAGTCACAATGGCAGGAAATGCAGAAGTTTAGGTTTCGGTAGCAATATTAGCTACATATGGACTGTTTTCACTTCCTGCTTTTCATAATCAATTCTTATTTACGTACTTTGTGACCTACATTAAGAGCTCAGAGTCTGGCAAAACGTGATGATTTTTATCCTAACGGTGTTCCTGGGAAGTGTATCAATTTTTTGGTAAGGAATTCAGGCGCAAGAGGTTTGAAGTGATTTGCTGTATTTTGCGTATGAAGCTTATGGAACTTGGAAGTGAATGCAGACTTCTGAATCCTATCCAAGGTTAACTAACATGCTTGCTTTTATTTCCAATAATATTAGTAACTTGGCTGAAATTCTCAGTAAGAAATATCCCTGTAAGCAATGGAGAGCAAAGAGGAGAGTAAAGGTGTTTGGATTATGAATGACTCTCCAAGAAGGAGATCTAAAGGTTGAAGAAAGGGTGAATACTTTGAATTCCCTGGCTGACAAGTGCATGTCTTCAGAGAGGTTGAAATTATCTGTAAGGAGACAACAGGTGACTTACAGATAACTATGTGGAGCTTTGTTTGTCAAGGGGACTGGGTAAAAATGAGATGCCATGTTAGGCACAAGGTCATTTCAAACTATGCTAATAAGTTAGAGACCATACACTGCAGCAAAGCAGTATATGAAACCCTTTAATCTGCCCTGTGGGTTGAAGCAATAGGCATAAACAAACAGGGAGGGAAAATAAAGGGGTTTGAAGGACATTTTTTGTTTTGTTTTCAGTTAGCTCATGTAGAAGAAGCCTATTGGGAATCTGCATCATGTCAATTTGAGTTGTATTGCTCTCCACTAACACAAGTGACAGGGCACAAGAACCTGAAAATGGAGAGATTTGTGACAAACCTAGGGCTGAGGAGTGAGGCAGCGGATTAGGTGAAGACTGGCTTTGAGGCTGAAATAGTCAATATTTAGGGACTATGCAAGAACTAGGGTTAACTTCACCAAAAACCACTGGAATTTTTCAGGACTGGGCACATTTGAGAAACTGAAGTTACAGGTTGCAGACCAAGGATCTTGGCGGTTACTTGTTAGGATGGTATTTGTGCAATGGGCAAGAATGTACTCGTCAGCCTGGTCAAGAGAAGTGCTGGTCCTTTAGGAGATGTTTGCAGATGTGCACAGCTATTCGAAGTCTCAGAAATTAATTGAACATTTTAATTTTTTTTTTTTTAGTCAATAGGTATTTGTAATTTCTGCACTCTGTCACTGTTGATGGTTAATTACTTGCACATTTCATTAGGAAAGCAAAATGAGGCTGTGCCTGGTCCCTGGCAGGATCTGGTTGGTGTTGGCTGTCATGCTGTGCATAAGTCAATACTGCTCTTCTGCCTTAATATATTGTTAATACTGCATATGGTTGTATTATGGCTGGGATATTCAGATCACTGTGGGATTTCTTTTTTATAGCTGTCCCACAGTTGTAACTCAGTGGAGAGTATATGGTCTGCAGAGCCATTCTTTTTCTGTCTTCCGTCATTTGCAAGTCACCTCAAGTGTGACTCCTTTAAAATATGAATGGTATATATTTCCAGTTGTGATGTAATCATTTGGCTACTGGCTAAGAGGGTGAGCTGAAGGACCCAAGCCGATGATCTCATCTCTCAGCCCGCCAACTTTTCTGAAATTTTTTGCTAATCACTGCTCAGATATGAATACTCACTTGTCCAGAATATTTCTTGGTACTTCAAACTTTTTCTTTTCTATTATTAGAAGAACTTTCTTGTACCTTTTTAAGATAGATGAATTTACTGATTTTACTGACCCTTTCTTCACTTCATAGCTTTAGAGAACTTTTGGGCAGTAAAGATCAGGCATCAGGTTTGATGGAAAAAAAAAAGTTTGTTTCTGAGAAGAGTTTACATCCGATTATGCAGAGCCACTCAGTGCACTAAAACTGCTGTATGCCATGTTTCATAAAAGTAATATTTTAGTAAAGGAGGCTCTCGTATGCCATCGGTTTTCATCATTGTTGAGAAACAGTGACGTTCCTCTTTGGGTGAAACCCACAGCACAGATTTGTGGAATGAATATTTATAAACTTGCAGTTTTGGTGTACTTGTGGGAGGGGGGTTATGTTTATTTTTCCAGAGTTGACCTAATCAAATGGATTTAACTCTGCATGTAATATGTAGATGCTTTGGTAGGTATATTAAAGGTCTGCGGGATTTTTGGACTAAACTGAGGCATCCAAACTCATGACAAACTCAGCAATGCAGCTGCCATGGTCTCTGTCTGTAATCCATAGAAGCTGGAAGGTACTGCCAAAGGGTAATTTGCAGGTGACATCATTTCTGTTCTCAGTGCACAGATAATGAAGAAGAGAGCAAATGCCTTCCCTCTTTTTAAATTCTGAAGTACTGTCATCTTTTCTGTAGTTGAGTTTGGCTTCTTACCTCCAGAGAGGTTTGCTCAGTCACAGCCTAGTCTGTGTAGGATGCTGTTCTCATACTGTTGTTTTTTCTTGTTAGAGCTTAGATAATGTGACTGTCAGGTTGGCATCTAACTCTGTTTTGTATCTACAACCAGCAGAGCTTCGTTTTTGCATCTCTGTCATGTACTAATGAACTGAATCTTGAATTCTGCTGTTGCTCCTTGAAAACTAAGTGCCAAATTTGTTTCCACACAAAGCTCCTTCACTCAAGATGTGAAGTAGACTCAGATGTGCTAGGATATACACTTTGTAAAGTTTGTATTTCCCTGTTTTGTGGATGCTGATGGAAAAAATTGATTGCAAATCACTTCCTGACTGCGCAGACTTCCTCCATGCAGAGGTTTGTAAGAGCCGTAGGATGGCTTTTTATCACCAGTAAATATTCTCAGTAGCATATGGCACTTGGAAACTTTAAACACTAGTAAAATACAAACTTCAGAAAGATGCCAATATAAAGAGGAATGTTAACTTCCGTATAATTTTGCCCTTACATTAGTTCAGAAACTGTAATATTGGAACAGTGTCTGTACTAATTGTATGTAACGGATTGCTTTGTTTGTGGTGTGCTCCACAAACCTGGCCATGTGATATTTGTAATGTGACTGGACTTTTGTAATTTTGCTGCTCTTTCTAAAAATGAACAATGAAAACACATTAAAGGAGTCTGCAAATAGCCTTGCTGTTATCAAGTGATAAGTCTGGTGGCAGTCTGTGATGCTTTTAGAAGTAGCTGTGGAGGGGATGACGCGGCCTAAGGTCGGCATTTCGGATGTGTTGTTAGAAGAGTTGGACTGCCAAATACAGGAAGATTTTTTTGAGAGTTGGGTAGTTAGTCTGTTTCAGGGGCTACATCCTCAGTGCTACTTCATAACTTCGTTGGAAACCAAGTACAGATTTTTTTGGATATAGCAGATTGCCCCTTTTTAGCACCTTATACATACACCACTTACATTTATGTTAGCTAAATTAGCAGGTGAGTTTAGCCTGGCCTTTTTAGTCACCCTTTTAGACACACTTCCACTTAAGTGAGAGATGCAATTGTGGAGTAATACTCTCCTTATGCTGCCTGTGCTGTTTATGATATCAAACAGCCTCAGTACGTGGGTTTCTGACTGATTAAGTTTCTGTAATTATTTACAATTTTATGAAAATGAAACAGTATGAGAGGCCTAATCTCATGTAATATAGTCAGTCAGTGCACTGGACACAGGAACCAGCCATAAGGCAATTATTCAGCTGTTGGATGAAGAACTCTGGTTTCTCTTCCTAGAATTTAATACCAGGGTAGGGGAATGATTATGGCATAATGGAATTGCAAAAGTTTGCCTCTTGTCGTATAAATCATGAGGTTTTAATGTACCCTTTTGATGGGCAGAGGAACAAAAAGCTTTATAACTTTGACAATAGGCTTTTATCAGTTTGGTTTTTTTAAAAAAAAAGGAATGACAGAACAGGGTTACCTCTAGTGGACAAGAACTGGACTTGATTATTTGAAAGGTTCCTCCCAGTCTTATGTTTTGTGTTTCTGGCTTGAGGAGAAAGATAACCTGCCTGCATGAGGGAGGTTTGTATTGCCAACAGAGTCGTGTACCTGTGGGGAGCCTGTGAGAGGGGGGCTTTTCTTTGCAGGGGAAAATGGAAGTTGGTCCACAATTCCCCATCTGCTCCATATTAATGTACACTTGTTATAAGTAAAATAATTTTCATGATCTGATGGGGAAAAAAAATATTTTTCCAAATACTTATAAAGGCCATTTTCTGTTTGAATATCCAAATATTCTGCCTATATTAGTTTGGAAGTCACAGTCATGGTAAATACTGTTGAGAAAGACTTGCCAATGCAGAGAAAGGAATGCTGAAGAGTTAAAAGAAATCTGAACCAGGTAATAGCCAGTAGGAATAAAGCTGAACTGCACCATGGTTTACATAATTAAGAGTTTCAGACTTTTAAAATACATTTATTCTATCTTGTTTATTTTCCCAGGATTTGTATTTGGTCTGGATTTTATTCTTTTATAGGTCAGCGAAAGATGTGATGAACTTTGGAAGTTCATTAGAAGTAATGTTAGGTTTGCTATGCTTCTCTCAGACATAAATCTCAATGGGAAAAATGGTGCTTCCGCTCTAATAGTGATATTCCCCACTAATGGAAGTTTTGTTACTGACCATAAGAGGCTTTGATTTTATTCATCAGCTTATTATTCTTCACAGAATCACTTTTAATTTCATTTACAGGGATCAATTATGAGCTGAATTTTGCCTCGAAATAAGAAAAATAAAAATATTTTGAGTGATCTAAGTGGCAATTTGTTTGTATTATGTATGTCCTTATATATTCACGTATATTTTATAGTAATTTTGATAATTTCTGCAATAAAACACAAAGACACATTTCAGATTATAGAAAACAGTAATGCATTCAAGAGTGCTGAATAAACAGTCTGTGTTCACCAAGTAAAGGGAGGAATATATGATGTGATACCAGTGTGTATATAAAAGAGATCTTAAAACTTTCAGGCAGCATTTGCACTGTTTGATTTCAGTGAAAGGTCAGATGAGTTTTAAAAGAAAAAGTTCATAGTATTTACCAAAATGTTGATCTTAATAATGGAATGCTTTTGTATAGTCTGTAATATCCATTCTTTATTCCACTGAATATTATATATTTAAAGGTATAAAATACAAATGCATAAAGAAAGCACATAATCAAAATGTCAGTAAATACTGCTGTTCTGGTTAAACCAAGAAAGTATTTGCATTCTGCACTAGCCAAACATCACCCTTTTACCAAAAAAAAGATGAAAATGAGTCATTGTACTTCAGCTGCTAATTGAATATTTTCCATTAAAATAAAAGTCCTTAACAGTGAAAGTAAGAACCAAGAAAAGGAACATCACATAAGGGTTAATGAGATTATTGATAAAATGTTAGTTCATAATGCGTTTTATATAATATGTATATAATTTTATATAATATGATCTTAGATATCCTTTGATATGAGAAAAAAAAGAAGTTAATCTTGAAGTTCATCTGAATAAAAGTGCAGCTTTGCTACTTACCACTTTGGTAAAAACTTTTTAACAGACTTTTTTTTCCTTCATGAAGCAGAGTCAGCCTAGGATATACTTGGAGAGTGATTAATTTTTCATGACAAAAGCTAAAGTTGAAATAAATATTTTGAAAAAATAACGGACTAATTGACATTCTCGGGTTACGTATGAGACATTTCAGGGTGTATCGGCTGGTTTTTACGTCAGGTTTTGCTGTGTGTGTTAGTTGAGTCTTGTCTCTTCTAAGTCCTGTTCACTCTTACTTACCAGCTGTGATGAAAGACGTAAAAGTTCAATATGCTTCCACATGAGAACTTGCTGGCAAAATAATAGCAGTCTTTGGCCAGAGTCTGAATCCCAGCTGTTAAGTCATATCTAAACTCATGGGAAGGAAAAAACAGAGGTCAGTTTTCAAAATACGAAGAACCCATATATAAGATTATTAGTTAGTTGTCTTTTAACCTTTTGAAGTAGACACACGGTTTTGGAAGGATTGGCTTTGTGGGAGCTCTTCTTAAAACTTGTTCAGCAGTAGAAAGATGTAGAAAGACAACACATTGTGTTTTATGGCCGTATTAAATACTTCACTCGCAAAGAAAATCACAGAGAGACAATATCACCCAGCCTAATGTTTTCACATTATTCAGTCCTCACTTTTATGTAGGCAGACAGATACTCCTCTTTTTCTGGTTAGTATTTCTGATTTGCTTTTCAAAATGGAATTTAAATACTCCTGGAGTATTTTCATTTTTCATGCTGTTTCCTGTGTCTAATCCCATGGGATGGGATGTAGAACTGCTAGTAAAGTTTGTTTGTTTTTCTAGGCTGAGGGGGGTAGGTGGGGGTTAGTTGCATTTCCTTAGGCATTGTTAACTATGTGTTTAAATGTTGGACCTGGGCCAGGAATTCCACCTCATAATTACATTTGTGGTTTAGTGGCAGGACATAATAAAACTGCCTTTAATAGCAGATATGGAGAATACACACACAAAAAAAACCCCAAACCTTGTAAGTGTATGAAGCGCAGACCTCAGGGATAAAGACCTGGTTTTGAACATGAAAATCACATTCCTAAATTTATTTTCAGTGCTTAAGGGAGATAACGGAACAAATCATTGATTAATGAAATAATTTTATGAAAGTTTGTTTGAAATGTCTTAATTCTGAGTTACAAGGTATTACATTAGATTAAAAATAACGACGAGGAGGATATGTTACAGTATGTCAGGTTGTTGACTTTCAGATTATTTCTTTTCTGTTTAGATGAAAAAGTAGCATCATTACAAATACTGGAAGATGTGTGTTCAGAGCAGCACTCTTGAAGCCCTGATACTAATATATATTGAAACATATATTTTTCCTTTATTTCCTCATATTTAATTTCTGAACATGTTAATCCGTTACATTCTGTGTCTCCATCACAGCAGCTGTAGGGAACACAAAATGCCAAGCCACCAGAAGTCTTCCTGCATTTAATGTGTTAGTAGTTGCCATGCTGCATTGAGTAGGAGCTCCCCAGCTGCTGTACCAGAAGAGGAGTACCCAGAGATGTGATCTAACTCACTTGGGAGTCAGAATTCTTCCCTGGCTTTTTCTGGGGCCAGCAAAGCTAATGCATATGTAATAAAATACAGAGAGCGGCGCAAAAGCAACGAGGTAAATAATCCCCTAGTATATATTGGTTGCACAAGTCAACTAGTTGTGGATGGAGCTGCTCCTCAGAACCAGGAAGAGGGAATTAGTAGCTACCTCATTCCTGTTTCTACAAACCAAACCCAAGAAGTGCCCTACCTACAAACGAGAAGGGGTGTTCTTGTCCCAGCATGTTTCTGTGCCAAGAGCCCAAGATGGAGCAGGAATTCAATGTTCCTGGGAAGACTGGATGATTAGTTACACTCACAGATTTATTTTACTGGGCTTGTCTGATGAGTTCCTCTCATCTGTTAGAAATTTTCATGGGCCTGTGCTAACATTATTTCTATTAACATGTGAATTAACAAGTCATTCTTCACATAAGTCTCTATGAGAATGAATGAAAAAAGAAGGAACTTAACGCTATCCCAAGTTGGTTAATGTTTCTAGGATTATGTTGTTCTTTGTTTGCACACCAGGCAGGTGAATGTCTTCACCTTCACATTGATTCAGCAACAGTCTTCATCACATTTTTATCCAAAGATGAATTCTTAGGATCTAGAGTCTCAAGGTATCCAGACACCTGCAGATGAGAACAGTCCTGCTCAAATTTTTTTAAAATACTTACACAGAGTAGATGGGCTTAATAGTGGTATAGGCATCCAGCCCACTTCTAGACTTTTTTTATTCTCTATATATGAATTTTGAGGTATTGAAAAAAACTTGTAAATCCAGCCCTAGAGGCCCATGGAAGCACATTAAGCTTTCCAACCAATATTTGTTACATATTTCACTTTAATAGGGAGGAACATCAGTTTTTGTACCTCCTAAACTATTTGGCCTTGTTTTGGGAGATGGGCTAGTTTAATCCTTCCACTTGTGAAATGGACGTTTTAATTACAACATAAATTTAGTTGGGAAAGCATAAGTCACTATTGAATTTGAGGCACAGTTTACCCCAGTCTGGGCTTAATTCAGCCTGTAATTAAACATATATCTAACTGTAAGCATATGAATACTTGTAATTAAATTAATGGGTCTCAGTGCAGTTGCGTGATTCTGCCTGCCTGAAACAGACTATGGGATTAGGACCTTAATTTAAAGATTGTGCTTTACAGAGTGCCAGAGTTCATCCCTGTTCTTATTAGAAACATTAGACTATTATAACATCTGAGAATCAATATTCCTGTTACAGAAAAAGATAAATGCCAGTTTGTTGTAGCTTTTCTGAAGACTTTTACCTCTTAGTTTTTACAAAGAGTTAGGAAAACAGCACCGATAAGTAATAACGAATGTGGTTTTGTGGTTTCCAGTCTGCCACATCAATGTGTTCTCCAAATGAATTTGGTTTGCAGCAGACACTGCATATTGTAAACTGTTTCTGAGGCAATATTTAAATGTACTTCCCTGGTAGCATAAAAATATAAATAAACATGCTGTGTTAACTTGTAATATTATTAATCTGAGTGAACTTCAAAAGGAGCTTACCAAAACTGCAGCATTATTTTTGTTGGATTTCAAAGGAGATGTGCTGTTCAGATAACAATGTTTTATCTATCACACAATGAAATGAAAGTGGAAACAACGTTTGCGAAAAGCCTTGTAGAGTTTTGTACTGATGTGCTAATCCATTCAAATTTTATTGTTAACATCTGTAGTGAGTGATTGGAAGAATTAACTACATTAGGGGCCCTTGAGACAAGTGTTATTTACATTTGTGTTGATGAATCTGATAAATGAATTTTAAAATGTAGGGAATTGGGCAGTTTAAGTAAAACAATACTAATGTGAGAATATGATATTACTGCTAATCTTTGTTAGTTTTATTATTACTGTTATTAAGACAATATTCCAGATGAACATCCCTATGTTGTTTAGCTAGAACTTCTGCATTTATTAAAAGATAATGATATTTGTGAAGAGCAAGGAAGAGTACATTATAAATTAATTAGCAGATGATGACCTTCCTCCATTTCAGCCAGCTGTGTAGATTTGCTGTCGACATCTCACAAGGCTGTATCTTTGCTGCTGATACAGTTTTTCGGGTGTATCAGGGAGTTTGTGGCAAACTGTTCTAATGGTATTTCCCTGCACGTGGTGGCAGCGTGGAAGATCTCACCACACAGAAACAATACGTGCTCTATTTGCTTTTTGTTTGATAAGCCACAGTATAAAGAAGTGGCCTTCCTTTGCTCTTGTTTTGGGGTTGGCATTTTTGTGTTCAAGCTCACTGGTGAACAAGGTGACTGTTGTCAGTGTGCATTTGTAGCATGTAAATATAACTCTGCTGTCACACTTCATAGAGGTTGCTTATATGCCATTGTGATGTTTCTAGTTAGCAGTGTTACCTGACCAATTAAGTTAGGCTTAGAGTGATTACCTTCACAAACGTTTGAAGTGTGTGTATGTCCTTCAAAGACAAATGTGTGCAGTCCTCCAGTCTCTTTAGAAATTACACGGTAGTGAAAATCACACCCCCTGCGTAGAATGAAGGATTTCCACACTATTGTTTTGCAGATGTGGCAGTGCAATTACAACATTTGCAGTGCATTAAGAAAAGTGCTTAACTGAATAAAACTAATTGTAAAAGCTGTCAGAACTGACCAAATATTTTCCTGTTTTTCCCCCCGCCACTTTTGACTGTCTCAAAGCCCAACCTTGCTGACACTTTTAAATAAAGCAAAAGTAGTCAGTGAGGAAAATGCTAATTTATGCTACTTATGCTTTATGTAGGGAAGGATATCTCTTTCAGAAGGTTACATTTACCAAAATCCTTCTGACATCAAGGGGGTTTTTGTATTTCTGTAGGGGGTGAAGGCACCCTAGGAGAGTGCTGTGCAGCTGTTGCCAGCTGTGTGTCTGGGAAGGAGCCACATCAGGCAGCATTAAGACAAGGAGACCTGCATCTCCTCCCCTTGCCATCAGTCTTACTGCCAATAAAGTCATGGCTGGGCAGAAATAATTGCCTGTAACACAACAGCAAGTGATCCAAAAACTACATGGATTCAATAAACAGTTACAACAGTTACAGTGATGTTTCTCTGTTTGGTTTTGGTTTGGTTTCTTTTTTTTTATTTTCTTTTCCTGTTACTGAAAGTGTAGCAATTGATGCATATTTGAAAACTAAGCTCTTTAAAGAGAAAATGACCATGGTGAGATTAAAACACTAAAGACTTGTACTGTAATATAAGCATAACCTTCTGATTTCAACAGACTCCTCCCTTTGACAGATGTATTGTAACAAGAGCTATCCGATTAAGATGTGGTGTGGGTTTTGCANGGTTTTATTTTATTTTATTTTATTTTATTTTATTTTATTTTATTTTATTTTATTTTATTTTATTTTATTTTATTTTATTTTATTTTATTTTCAATAGGGAAATGAATGTATTTCAGTGGTATTTTTTTATATAAGAGTGAGAAATCACATGTGCCTTTTCTCAGAAATCTTTTTTGTGGCTTTGTGAGAGAGCTGTGTGCATCACACTGGAATACAGAAATAAAACATCTTAACAGTCGAGTTTGGTGTTGGTGCAAATATCTACAGAGTAATCATGTTTGCTGCCTACACTGTATTTCCTGTGGTCTTCTGTTGTTAAATTATGATCTCTGTCACGTAGTTTAGAAATACCAATTGCTTTCATATGGTAACATGGAAAAGAATCATAGTGGAATAAAATACTTCTTTGGCGCTTACTTTTGGAAATACATGATTGTGTAATTCCTGGTCAAGTTTGAGTTGTGTCCTCAGGTATTTTAGTTTTGCTTCTTTTCTGCCCTGTTGAACATCTTGGTAATTTAGTGCTCTCACAGCCTCCTTTTCAGTCCAGTAAAGCTGTAGATCCTTCCTCCTTCCACACACTCCTGTGTTCCAGGCTACTGAATAATTGACTTGCACAAATGTTTTTGCCTCCCATGCCCTTAAGAGTCTTTCAGGCAGAAGATGGGACAGAAGAGCCCCAATTTCACACTGGGAGCCTGCCCTTTTCTCCCTCACCCCCAGCAGATCTGAGAACTGGGCTCACAATAAGGCTGAGAAGGAACTCGGTGATCTCAACTTTCCTTGCTTTCTCAAGAATACATTTCTTCTACCTTTTAAATTCTCAGGTCTTTGCTAACCGACTGTATAGCTTTGGTAGTTATCTTCTTGAAGACTGAGCATCTTGAAAGTAGGGCATACCTTGCTCCTAGACAGAACCCTTTGTGTACGTGAAGGAGCAGTGTAATTAAATCCTGCTCTCAGTCCAGTATTGAGCATTGCTGAAATAGCCAGCACCAAGTTTTTAAATTACTTTGTGTCCTAGAATTTGTAGGAGTTCATCAGCCTACGGGTCTTACCAACTGGTATCTGTTAAATCATTAGCCCCAAGATCCAGCATCTTTGTTGCACCATAGGAAGTTATTCTGTAAGTATTTGATTATTCTCTCCAGAGAGATTGCAAGCTTTTTCCCCATGAATGAGCAGATACAAATGATGTAACAGATACTTAATTGTCTAAAACCTCACAGAAGGTTTAACAAACTACCAAAAATTCAGGAGTGACATAAATAAGTAGAAACATTACACTTTGGTGCACCTGTTTTATGTGAACATAAAGGTACTGTTTTGAAGAGTATATGTCTCTAGTTTAAATTGCAGTATGTAAAGTGTTTTTTATTAGAATCAAAACAGTAGAATCTGACAAACTGGGCACATTACACTCACAACTTTGACTAAGCAGTGATTCACAGCTATCCTCAAAAAACTGTGTCATAAGAAGTTGTAAAAGTATCCTACAAAAGTTTCGTTCGGCAAACAGAAATAGCTCAGCCACATTAAAATTTGTTTCTAAGATGTTACTAAAATGTATGTGTAGTGTGTTTGTAGCATATGCTGTAGTTCAACTGTATTTTTAATAGCCATGTAACTGGTTTTCTCTCTACTTCACCATATGAATTCTTATCAGTTTGAAAACTGTTATGCTTGCATTCATCCCAGCAAAGGAATTACTTTGGGAAAGTTGAGAAAAATGTGTTTAAGCATTCTGTGAAAAAAAAAAAAAAAAAGACTAGTCTCTCTCTCCTGGGATGAGAGGACATGGCAAGCAGCACAGCTATGAGTGTGACAGAGAGTAGGGAAGCTCTCCATATGCTGTTGCAGGATGGACCCTCACCACATCAGTCTTGATTTCCAGTTCTGAGGGCAGGCCAGGATTGCAAAAAGGATTTTGCTTAGCATGGACTGAAAATGAATTAACTTATCCTACCTTCTTTTGGGCTGAGGGTTGTGAGGAGAAGCTCTATCACCACAAGGATTTCTTGTTTTGTGTGCTGCCGTATAAGGATATCAGAGAAACCTTCAAAAATCCAAGGAAAAATCCGATTGTCCGGGGTAAGGAATAACTAAATCCGCAGCTTCTGAATGACCATTAGGTTGCTCAATTTTTTTTCTTGTTTTTGAAATTTATTGGACATTTTTTAAGACTCTTTAAGACCCTCTGCAGTCAGGAAGAGTGATGTGAGTTTCCATGGGAATCTCGCTCCTCAAGGTTCCTCTGAAAGCTGATGTCCTTCACAGCCCCCCCAGGTGCCACTGCACCCCATCCCGTGCTTTGACCATGTTGGTAATTAAGCTTAAGCGGAAAAGCCCGTGATAAATATACAGATGTAAGGACTTCTTGTGACATCTGATGGCTTTAGCTCATGTCTGCTGTCAGTCCATTTCTATTTGATGCTTTCAGTGTATTTGGGAGGCAGGGGGAAGAAGTGTGGCTGACTGAAGATGGACTGCATGGGGAAGGCTCTATCTTGTAGGACTGATTGCTTTCTAAATAAGGAATTTCTGTATCTCTTGAGAGAAATTAGGAAAAGGACCATAAAGTTTCTGTTGGGCAGCAGAAATTAACCATCTGCTGGAGTTACAAACAGTTGGCTGAATTTAATGTCCAGTGGTTGATGGTCTGTGCTCTAACTAGGAGGAATTAATTTATTCAGCACAGGTGATTGAAAGTGTAGAATAATACACCAGAATTAAGGAAGGGGAAAAAAGAAAAGTGGATAAAAGATATGATTCTACAAGGACAGTATTTTTCTATTTCAATGTTTTTAATCTTAAATTTCTCAAATCGTTAAAAGACATTTGCACATGGTATGTCATGATGTTGGTGAATCATTAGCTTCATCTTCAGGGAAAATACGGCATTTTGGCCGTTTCTTTTCTTTTTCCTTTCTTTCTTTGTGGTTTTCCATTTCTGTTCTGCAGTTAGGATGAACTAAAGCTTTCTCTGTTTTCCACTAGGTCTCATTTGCTACAGCTTTCTGCCTTTAAATTACTTCTGAACCACAGAATCTGGCAGGGCTCATTGGAAGGCATTTGAGGACAACTACTTGATCTGGAGTACAGCCATGTACGGTACTTGAAGGCATAGAACAAAGCAGTATAAATTGAGATTATTTTACTAAATGTTTATGGCTCTTCCAGGACAGCCAGTAGAATTACAGAAAAAAAAATCTTAATTAGGGCATAGCATGTAAATACTCACTTTTTATTGCATCGAGGAATGCTTTTACCTTCTCTGTCTTAAAACAAAGGCCTGTTTAATAGCTTTTCCTTAGTCGTGTCCCTAATCTAACATTTCTCGTCTAATTGTTGGAGATCAAGTACATGTAAAGAATTGCTAACATCAGGGGCATTGAATAAATGATTTAAGGAGGACTGGCTGGGATAGTAGATGAGTCACACTTCAACAGCTTTGCAGCCCAGTTTAAGCTCGTACTAAAAAAAAAAAAAAAAAGTTAATGCAAATTTTAATAATACCTAATAGCAGCCAATTTAGACTGGTTTGGACCGATTCTCTCCTGATAGGCACCCACACAGCCTCACTAGATCCTGTCAACTCCTGCTGTGTACTGCAGGTACATGTATTCGAAAAGGGGATACCTCCAGTCATCTTGAATGCATCAGAGAAGTAACTCAGTAGAAGTAATGACGACTGTAGAAGTCTAGCAATACCATACTTAGCATCAGAATAGAGGAGGTTTTACACTGTATTATAAAGGAATGCTGTCCTTGGAGAAAGTGAGGCAGTGGGAAGGGAGAAGTGATGCACTCGAAATTGCAGGGAGAGCTGGAGCTGAGGAGGTGTGACTTGTGTCCCCTGCTCCTGCCTGTTCCTCTAGACCATGTCATCCTTCCCTGGCAGTGGACCACTTCTGGAAGCACCATGTTCAATGTAATTCTGAGTGGGTGGCTGAGAGAGGAAGAAAGAGTGTAGTAAGTGGTAAAGAAAAATTAAAAATAAGATTCTCCTAACTTGTTTAGCTATTATGCAGCAGAGAAATTCAAGCCATGCAAAGTGTTTTGTAAGGTGTTAGGCCATATTTTTTGCCTCTTGCCTGTTATGGTTTATATTCTTTCTGCAACAAGCTCTGTGTGTATTCAAGAACTTTAAACATACAGAAGCAGGTTTTCAAAACTTGGCTAGTTACCTGAGTGCAAATGAGAGGGATCAAGGTCTTTTGTGTGGTTTTCCACAGGCTAAAGAAAGTGCTCATGCAAATAATGTAGATCAGGTCATTCCTAGTACAAACTTAAGGACATTCTTTGATTTTAGTATTGTACATCTCTGATTTTAGATTGGGATGTATCTGTTGTTGGAAACAGTATGTTTGTATTTAAAGCACACTTTTTAGGTCTTAACTAACAGTGCAGTTATTTAGTGTTTTAAATTCACAATACTCATTCTATAATTTTGTGGTTTCCCTGGCATTGGTAATAATGCAGTTATGAAAATGATATGCAATGCATGAAAGGTTAACAGTACCAGCTTGATTAAAATACAATGATTACACCTTAGGGATGGATGCTTGTTGTGTATTTTCTGTACTTTCTTTGTCGAGTTTACAGTCTTTGAGCTGAGGAAATGCTGGCTTGTGAAGTGTGTCATCAGTACCTGAATGTTCCACCCCTCTAATCTCTATAGTTTTGTGTATTTGCCCCAAATTTTATCAGATGACTTTTGCAGGATCTGAATGCTTTCTGTTATTGTGGATTTAGTACACACAAAGCAGTACCCATGCACAGCACATGAAGCACCCCAGGATCATGTCCCAGATTGTAAGAGTGTATATTTGGAGGAATGTTGTCTGTGAAATCATGAAGACACTTTTCATAATTTTCACTTGAGGAAGGCCAGTAATGAATGTTTTCCTTCTGTTTTCTTTGTATTGTGAGCTCTGGCCAAAAGCAAATGCTGCTAATGAAAAAAGTAGAAAGGCATCTCACTGGTTTTAATTCACATCCATGCTTTTCTACTTAGATAATGATGTGTCATGCAATTGTATTTCTTTTATACATCTTGTTAATGAATAGAATATTTCATGGAGAAGCAGAGTTTAGTTGTCTTGTAGCTAACTGGGCAAAATTTACTGTTGTGTTAGTGTTATTTGAGATATAATGAGGGTTCACAGGGAAGGGAATCTGTTTTTACTTTAGTAAAATCCAGAATGCTGTTTTTCTTACCAAGAACAGGTTGAAATCTTGTGTGCCTCACTTCCTTGGGCCAAATGTGGCATTTATTTAGATCTGAATTAGATACATAGTAACACATTCACATTCAGCAGTATGAGATTTCCCAGACTACTTTAAGTGATGCCAATTAAGTTCACAGCTACATGAGTCACCTAGAATAAAAAAGGGAGGAAAGTGACCAAAAAAAGCACATAACCATCTTTGCATGCCAAAGATTTAGGAGGTATGTCTGAATATAAGAAATATGTGTGAATTCTATTAATTTTATACTCTATAATGCAAGTTAAATATATGCTGATGAAAAGCTTGTTTATTTTCAAAGGTAAATACCAAATCCAGATATAATCTAATAATATAAAAGAGAGGGCACTTAACATGCTTTAGACTTGGATTTATGAAATAGGAGGCAAGACAGCTAAAATGCAAAATTTTCCAGAGTTGTTTCTTGTTTATGTGCTGTCCAACAAGCTGTTTGTAAAAAGAATACATAATAAACATAGAAGTTGCCTGGTAAGGTTCACCTCTTAGCATGGGCACTCTGGAAAAGGGTGTAAATGTTACATGATAAGCAAGTTTAGCATAAAGAAAAAAGGTTTAACAAAAATACCTCTTCCTTTCTGCCTTGGTTGAAAATTCATCATCTGTGCCACTGGGATTGACTATAAGCTTTTCTTCCTTCAGCTTTGTGTCTAACTGCCCCCTTCTGCTCAGCATGGTATGTCAGTACTGTACAGAAAGTAATTCTGCTTGGGAAAAAAACCAAACGTGTGAAGGTGATTTCTACAAATCCTTTGTATTTTCTGTAAAAGCAGAGAGCTGTTTAAGTACCAAGGAGAAACTTGGCAATGTTCAGCGCATTCCTGATTCTAGTTGAGCTGCAAAAGAATGAGAAGGAGAGGGCAGCAATATAGTGGCATTATTAAAGATATTGCTGTCCTGTCTTGGTAGTGTGATACAGTGTCAGACTCAGTGTTAAGGCAGTGTGGTTGGAATGACTGTATTTGGTGTAGTATACAGCCCTGCAAGATGCAAGCATACATTTATGTATGCTGGTAAAATATGGATGTGGGTAGAATGTAACTGTAAAGCCACAAAGAGTTGTGCACATTGGCTACTTTGCAGGCAGAAAGGGAGCAAAACTCTTTATGAATGGAATAAAAGAAAATACAAATGAAATGCAAAAGCAGGAAAGGCACAAATATTTTTGTTGTCTGCTATGACCTTGGTGGGGGCAGGATAAAAGCCTTGTGGGATTCAGTGGATGACTGTAAATGAATGAGTATGTACACATATGAAGGTGAGAACCAAGAGGAGGAATCGGCTGGAGAAAGGGAATTCCAGACAGATGAGGCAGCACATGCTGAAGGGCAACCCCAGCTGCATGGTCATGAGGATGGGACAGGGAGGAATGCATGAGTGGGCAGTAATAGGATGATGGACACAAGACTGGAGAGGAAGGATGGAGGGGGGCCAAAAAGAGGTTTTGAAAAAAACAGGACGCTAAATATAAATAGGATTCAGACATTAACTGTGTCACAGTGATATAATTATGGCTGTTAGATTGTTTTGGTCTGGAAGGACACAACTTCAGTCCTTAAGGTTTCATGTTACAGGGATGGAGGGACAAAGTTAAAAGAAATAAAAAGTATGAATGAAGGCAGGAAATGACAAGACCATGAGTGGTGATGTAGATCGAGCAGGTTGCTAATGAATTAAGTAAATAAATCCGGTTCTATTTAGTTACTTAGTTTTAAATTTAGAGTAATTTGGAAAAAATCCAAAATAAATTTTCAGCTTTTTCTAAAGATAAAGCTGAAAAGATTGTTTTTTGTTGGTAGTTTTTTTTTTAGATCTTCATATTCACTAATGTGTTTTCAACATATCTGTTAACTTAAATGTGTTATCTCAAAGTCCATTAATTCATTTTAAAAAACTGTCATTCAGATTATTCTGTGATGTGAATGTGTTTTAAATCCCTAAATGGGTTTATTAGGACCAATTGAATTTCAAACCTTGGACAATAATTGTCTTGTATTTATGACTAGAGGGGGAAAAAAGTGTTAAAATAGCTGATTACTTCTGGTTGAAAAATGTACCAATCTAATTTTCAGGTGGTAAAAATGTACTCATAATTGAATTTAAAACTAGTCGAGGCACTTACCAGGTTACTGACTTTTCGTCCACACAGAAAATTGTGCAAATAATGAAATCACTTATCTCTAACATTTTAGAATTGTAGCCTGTGTTCTCCTTCAAACCACTGTTGGTTTTTGTTTTTTTTTTTTCCCTGAGCCAAATTCACAGGTGTCTTACACTTCTCTGCTTGCTCTATGCAGCTGGCGTGATTTAAAAAAAAAAATCCTTTTAACTTGTGGGACTGCAGACAATTTTCCAAATCCTCAGCAGCTGCGAGGCTGCTTTGCACGGAGTGAAGTGCCCTCTCTCGGGGTGGGCTGGCTCTGCGGGCTGACCCGCTGCAGCTGGGAGGCAGGAGGGAGCGAGGGGGATCACTCACGGCAGCGTGGGATGCAGTGGGCATTGTGTGTGGGGGATGTCTGCAGCCTCCTCCCCACGGAGGAGCAGGAGCAGTGTTGGTGGTTATCCTGAGCTGCGACGGGCAGGTTAGTAATCTCTCCATGGGGAGATTTTGAAATGGCTTTTGGTAGTGTACTGGATGCCTCCCTGCCATCCGATCCCGTCTGATCGCGGATGCGAAGCAGGGTCAGCCCCGGTTAGTAGCGGGTGCTGTGACAGTCCCAAGGACTTCACTGTCACTGTCCAAGCTCGCTCGGCCGTGGCAGATGGACCTTGGGGCTTAAACGGTGGGACCAGTTCTGTGCGCGCTGTGCCTCACCTAAAACATCCACTGTGCAGGCTGGAAGGGCACAGCCACGTGGGGAGAGCCCTGCCCAAATCTTCGTTCGCGAAGTCTGGCCATACACATATACAAGCACACGGATCTCTCTCAGCTGCGGCAGGGGGTCTGCAGAGCACTGAGAAAGCAGGAAACGTGTCATGGTTAGGGCTAGTCTCGTTCAGGCAACCACCTGCTAAAACTAATGCTTTACGTTTTGAAGGCTGGGACGTTACCACTTGTTTTTTCCCCTGAGGCTGCAGACGTGCTTGCACCTCTTGTGGGTGGTCACCTCTTGTGAGCTTCCAGCCTCTGATGGGCTGTTTCAACTGCTCTTCCCCTCAGTAACTCTGGCGAGTAGAAAGTCAGGAGGGGTGGTTTTTATTAGCTGCTGTCACATCTGGTAGCTGCAGTGTCATTCTGCATGGGAGGGCAGCTCCCCAGCTGGGGCAGCAGCCTGGGCGTGATGCCCTCCCTGGGGTGGCTGGGCTGCCATGGGGGTTTCCGTGCCTGTGTAGCAGCAGGTCCTGTGGGGGCAGAATGAAACTTCAGCACTACATTGCCAGGTTTTTTCAGCAGCTAAAAAATGGGTCTGTTGATATATTGATTGACTCAGCAAATGCTTCTGGGAAGCTAAACGTGATAAGAAATTATCCCTGGGACTGCTGTACTGGATCGTGGTATGAGGATTGCTCTTGGCCCTGCAGTGCAGCCATGCTGAGCTGTGTTGTAATTCTTCAGTCTCTCTTATATATGAACATCCTATTTTGGTTGGAAGCTTAATAAAGAGAATGTGTGGGATTTTTTTTTATAAGCTCCTAGACAGAAATCCAAAATCAGATGTGACATAATACAGCACTGGGTTCACTGGGGGCCTCGGGCTCTATTGTATTTCAAATAGTAGTTGAAAGTTGGTGTATTCTGGTAGCCTGACAAAAAATTTGATTATTCTCTACCAGCCTTTCCACTGACAAAATTGTAGTTTTGGTTTTCTGTTAACCTGCTGAAAACTTAAGACAGATAAGCACACTCGATTTGCCTGCTCTTCCTGTGACAAAGATACTCTGCCCACTAAAAACTTTGTCAAACCCCGCTTCAGATTTTTTGGACTCTGATTAAATAACCTGCACAACCACACAAAGTACATCTTGCCTTTGAGGGGAGAGGTTGTTAAATTTTACATTGCTACCTATCCCGTTCTATTTTAATGCCATTGCTACTTCATCTCTCAGTCAGAGTGGAGAGAAATAGTGTGAGGGTCTGTGGTTTGGGAAAGGACTATGAGAAGGTCCTTGTTATTGGCCTTGCAGAAGAAGCAGCTTGGTTTTTTAGTTGCTTTGTTCTTGGCTAATTCCAGGTTACCCACAGCCTTTGTAAGCTGCTGTGTGCTGTTGTTGCTGTCTGATCTCCCTTTATTTCTGCTACGTTAAGGTATATGTTTATTTAAGCAGCAAAAGCATGATATTTTTCTATGGCATGTGGATGTGTCCTACTGCTAGCCACAGTTTAGCTGCTGTGAATAACAGAAATAGCAAATATGCAGGGACATGAGAGTATCAGTCTGGCACCTAGAACATGGGTGCCCCAGGATGTTGGTATGAGCCCTGGCTGCCAGCCCTGGCCACTGCTGGCAATCCTGTGAAGTCACGCCAGCTCTCGCTTCACTGTATAGACGTGCTGCAAGTGTTGGTCTGGCACTCCTTTAAAACCAGAACAATCTTATACTACTCCTTCTCTTAGTGTAGTTGTGAACCCTTCTGGTTCTGCCTCTCCTCTGTTCTCTTTTTATCCCTTTGCACTTGTGTGCATTCAGGAACAGACTGCTGCTCTTTTTTTCCCCACACCTGTGATGATGCTCCTTTGGCATTTTGATTAAATTTAATCAATGCGCTGATGGGTGTATTGATTAAATATACCCATTGGTGCTAAAATAGTGATCTCCCCTCATTAACTGGGCCTTGCTCTTTCTTTCTGTAAGAAAAGGGTGCTTCTGGTGTTCAGCTTGGTTAGAGTGCATGCCTTCCTGCTAAGAGCTGGTGCCATGGCTGAATCCACTGTAGGGATCTGGTGCTACAGCAAGAAGAGTCTGGAATGATTTAACTTAGAGTAGGTCACTGCAAAGTGAGCTGCCCAAGAAGGGCAGACAGCCTCAGGACAGTATCTCCAGTGACTGCAAATTCTTTTTCAAGTCTGTTTTTACTGAGGCTACTGTTGTGTTGCTGGCTTGCAAAACAACCTTTGCTTCTCTTTCCTTCTTTCAGGAAGTATCACTTCTTTCAGTGATGCCAGTTAGGAGATGCTGTTTGATTGCATCTTGTGTTTTCTGAATCATGTGCTCTTTGTGTGTGTCCTCATGCAACGAAGATGTGAATCAAAAAACACATGGAAATGCATCTCAGTACATTGCTCACGTTGCTCAATCTGCTGTATCATCTATGTTTAGCTTCTCTTCTACACTTTCACTTCTATCCCCCAGGCAGCTGTAGTTTTTATCTGTTAATTATTTTTCTGCACCCTAACATGTTGAAAGAAGAGAGATTGAAAACGCTGAAAAAGGTGCTAAACTGGAGATGAATGAGAATATCTACTCTGTATGTCCAGACCTTAAAATGGAAGCAAACAGAAACAAGTTCTCTGGGATGTTATCTCCCTCTCTTTGTATTTCTAACTCAGTGCTGAGGCATCTGATGACATACTTTGAAAAGTGAGAATATGTAAGTGACTGTAAATCACTGTGGCTTGACATATGAGACTACTCATATCTTTTGGTTTGTAAATATGATTTATATTATGTTGCAGAGGATCTGAAAAGTCCTCCCTAAGCCAAAAAATGAACAAACCATTGGCATCTTCAGTTTTCTGGCTCATCATTGCACTTATTAATACTCAAAGTTTGGAGTACTACGTGCTAACGGTTTCACTTGTGTCTGAAATGCCAGTAAACTTGCTCTTCTGATCCTGTAAAAGACCTCAATGTCGGGAAGTTAATTGATGGGCCTTTTTTTTGTTGTCTGAAGTGTGGTGCTGTTTCTCACAGGTGTAAATTCATGATGTGTTTGTTTCCCTACAACTTGTGATCCATGCAATAAATTGCAGCCGGCTCGTCCCAGACAGCAGGGTGGGTGAGTCAGCCCATCAAGGCACTCTGTGTGAGTGCCAGCACTGCTACTGCCGAGTCTTGAGATGGAATCGAGAAGTAGCATTTTCCTCTTGACACCATTTATTATAATAGGCTTAAATGGATGTGACACCTATTCAGAGTTTAAAATCCCTGCAAATACTTCTAAAGGCATGTTGGCCGGAGCCGCTGTTGCTGGACATGACGTGCCTTATGTCTGGGTGTTTAGTTCTGTCCTCCTGGCTGGCGGTCGTTTCTGAAAATGGCTAAAGTTTTTTCTCTAGGCTTTTTTAGAACTGGTAGTGGAAAACGAATGTGTAAATACACAGGAGTACTTGGGGGGCTGTTGGCATATATATAACTTGCAGTATCTTCATATATCAGCCTCTGTTTTCACAAGTACATCCCTCATTCAGGCAGTTTTTCTGGGATGAGGGCAGTTTTGGGCTCCTTGGCTTGTGCAGCACAATGAGGGCAAGCCATGTCTGCTGAGACTCCTTGGTAGTGCTTTTAGGCTTCTTCCTGAGTGATGGAGCACATGGAAATAACATAGGTCACAGGACCTTACTGCTGTTGTCCAGGAGTGGGGACAAAACAAGTGGGCATTACAAGACAGGGTTGAAAAAGTAATTAAGGTGCCTGAGTATGTAATTCTGCATATGATAGGATTTCCAGAAACACCCACCGTTCCAGATGCACAAACAAGTTACAGTTCATCAGCTATTTATGGTAATTGCATGTGCATTATTAGCCCCTGGCAAGAACAGGGTCACTTGAGTTAAAGAGCGTGCATGTGCAATACCGTGTTTGGCAGTTGATTCACAGAAACTTGTTATCACACGGCATTTAATTGAGGATTTTTGGTCTTTCCCAACTTTCAGCAGAGGTGGTGGTGTACTTAAATAAAGGCTTTGTAAATCTGGCCCAAAGTGAGTGAGCCAGGAGCTGCAGCTGCATCCACCATGCCAGGCACTGCCTTTGTCCCACCAAAATGGTTTCTAGCAGAAAAGTCCATATCGCTGCAAAGCGAAAACATGGCTAAACCAGGTTAGATTACTGCATCTATTTTTGGACTGCTGGCAATGGTGCTCAGACATCAAAATTCCCACTTGTGGCATTCAGCAGCTACATTTCCACAGATTGGGTCCATGCCTGTTGGAGGGGTGGGAGAGCACAACATTGCCCACTTCATCCTGGGAAACCACCTGGGTTGAGGCCAGCATTATTTTGTGTGGTTTTGGATCAAAAGCCTTCTTTATAATTTCTTTTGGAAAATAGAGGAGCTTTTCAGTTCCTATCTGAAGAAATAACCCTGAATGGTTCAGGATGTCAAACTCAAAGGTCCTGGGATACTTTCTGTTTTATATGTGGTGTTTTAAACAAAGTTTCAAGAACAGTGGGAAAAGGAGCTACAGTAAAGGCAAATTAAATTTATTGCTGGACCCTGTCTTTCTGTTGAGGGCAGTTAATTCTTTAATTTCAAGAAAGTTGTATGAAAGCTTGAGTAGCATGCAGGATCCTTGTCTGAGTCTACCATTCTTAGGGAGATTTCAGTAAAAATCTAGGCAGGAATTCAGGGTGTAGAAACATGTTGCATAGAGATGTTCATACAGTGCTCAGATCAAGAGCCACACGTGCTTTTGAGCTGTGTGGGAGGCACATCACTAGGGGTGATGAGTCTGAGCTTGGTATCCTCACTGCAGATGCTGCGCTTGGAAGGGCAATCAACTGCTGAAATGGGTGCCCATGATATCCAGTGCCTGCTGGAGTTGAACTGCATATTTTCAGTATCACCAAGGGAGTTAAAAACTCACAAATTAAAATTTTGAGTTTAAAATTCAGCATTGATTGGTTTTTTTAGTTTTTTTTTTTTAATTTGACAGGCCATCAGCAGTCTTCATCAAAGCCAAAGCAGAGAGGAGGATTAAAAAATAAAAATTATGTAATTGCATTTCTTGCTCTGATGGAAGTTGTTTTGTTGTGACATCTCTGAAAGCATTGGTATTTTATACCAGATTTGTTGAGTTGGATGGAAAGCTATAAAATAGGATGTGCTAGGGGAATAGATTGGTTTATTAAAAATATTGTAATGATACCATGCTAAAAGCAGCTTGTATTTGGAGCACTATTTTTTACCCATAAAATGAACATGACTAACTTCATAAGTGGTCTAAACAAACTTCTTGAAGTATAACAAAATAATACATGAAAATAGAATATATAGAAATATTCACTATCCGACTGGCTTCCTCTTGGTCTGACAACTCGCCATGGAAATGGTGAACTGCTTCTGCAGCCTCTCAGCTGGTAGGGAGTCCTGGGAAGCAGCCTCTGACCCTCTGCATGCTCCCCTGTGCTCGAGTACTTGGAGCAGTGATTTTCTCAAGCGTTTGCTTTCTGTAGAGGGGAGGTCTGTCAGCAAAAGGTTATGGAGAGGGGTGGCTGAGAGCTTGCTTTTTCATCCTTGTACTAATGGAAGACCTGGAAGTTTTGTGCTCCTGCAGGGGCAGCTGAGTGGGGTTTTTTGCATTGGTTTTTGGTCTTTTTTTGAGTATTGTGGGTTTTTTTTCTGAGAGAGAAGAATTCCTTAAGAGAAGGCCATCTTTACAAACAACTGTTTACTCTGCAGCTTACCTCGAATCTGTGCTGGGTCATTAATTAATTAATCATGTTAAATTTTGCACCTTTAGGGACTTTTTACTCTTTGGACTCGTTATTCCTGCATTTATTCCTTCATTTATTGCCTGTGCTCTTTTGACACATGTAAATTTAGTTTGATTCTGTTTCTGAGGTCTTGCCTTCACACGGTACATTTGGCAGTTTCCCTTTGCAAATTAATGGAGGCCACGGGTGGGGGGATCTTAAAAGGCTCAGAGCCTGCAGAAGAGTGGAGGTTGTAAGATCCTTTAAAAGGTAGTAAGAAGTGATCTTCATGAGGTTGCCATTAATTTCTTGGCTTATTTTCTTCAGAAATAATTGCTTGAGCAAATTGTGAGGCAAGGAAAAGAGGAGAACACCCAGCACTTCCAGCTGTTCGTGGCGGTCTGGGAACTAAACTCCAACCCAAGTGAATCTGGGAAACTCTGTAGAAATACGTGGTATGGGCAATACAAATATGAAAATACCTTTGAGTCATTGATTATTTTTTGATTGTGTGTGTAAATATATATATATATATCTATACACACACACACATACTGCCTTCATGTACATTATAGGAATTGCTCAGCAGAAGTGCCTAAGTCAAGAAATGTCATCTGATAATGTGACCAGCAGGATTGTGATGATAAAAAGAGGCATGTGGAGACACCTGGCTTCAGGCACTATTGGCTTGTTAGGTTTTTTTAAGGAATATTCCATGTTAGAAGAATTTACCTAGTCAGAAGGAAGGATTCTGTTGCTGCAATTGCTTGAATTTAATTGTGTTTTGTTATCTCCTCTCTGGGTGTAAACAAGACATCTGTTTATTTTGTGTTAGTAAAATAATATTTTGGGAGCAGAATGTGTCTGTCCTAATTTTCAGGGGCTAGTTTGCAGTCAGCCTCTAGCTACAGAATGTTTACAGAGGATATTGTAAGGCCTAAATACAATAATTTTAGGTAATACTTGAGTTGCAATTTTTTTCAAACGTACACCATTTTTAATAAGTTTTATATTTCCAGAGAGGTTAGAGCTGCATATTGAAAGAGTTTCATTCTTTTCTGTTCTGTTTTCATAGTATTTTTGAGAAAGGAGGCGATCTTGCATGGATCTCCTTGAAGATCCATCCACTGTTGCTATGCATTTAACTTCAGAAGTGGGATGGCATCTTTTTGATAACTGTGTTCAACAGTATCCTATAATTTGCTTTTTAGCCCTTTCTAGAACTGCATTGAAGTTGTTTTTTTCCTGTTGTTGAAGTCTATACCTAAACAATCCTCGAAATTTTTTTCTACTCTAGTAATTTGGATCAAAATTTTAGGCATCCTGCAGGCTGACTGCAAAAATCTTTCTGATTGCTCTGAGACTTTGAGATGCAGAAAGAGTTAGTTTGCTTTTTTTATGTAAGGCCTGTAGGAATTGTTAATTTCTTATTTGACAGAGCAAATAATACAGTTTGAAATCAGAGTAAAGCCAAAAAGTCCTCCTCTTGACCAGTATGTGGAATTTCCCACATGCAACCTTGGTGGTTTTGTTATATTTTAAGAATATATCAGAAAAGTCTTTTGTTGAAATAGTAATATCAATAGGTTTCTATAGCACCTGTGCTTTTGGCAGAAGTCTGTGAAATTGTAATTATTTTTGGCATTCTAATTTAGTTTCACTTCCACCTTGAAATAAAACTGTGAAAAGGTTGAGTAGGCTTTACTGTATACTGTTCACTGTAAGGAAAAAAATAAAATTAAGTTGACAGTGACATGCTAGAGAGAAGGGATGCCATCCAGAGGGACCTTGGGAGGTGGGCTTGTGCAAGCCTCAGGAAATTCCACAGGGCTGGATCTGGCACGTGGTTTGGGACAATCCTAAACATGAGTACAGGCTGAGCAAAGGACGGCTTGGGAGCAGCACTGGGGAGGACTTGGCGATTTTAGTGGATGAGAAGCTCAACATGAGCCAACAATGTGGCCAGCAGGTTGAGGGAGGTGATCTGCCCCTCTGCTATGATGGCATCCCACCTGGAGTACTGCATGCACATCTGGGGCCCCCAACATAGGGAGGACTTCATACCTGTTGGAGCAAGTCCAGAGGAGGTCGTGGAGATGTTCAGAGGGCTGAAACACCTCCTAGGAAGACAGGCTGAGAGAACTGGGGCTGTTTAATCTGGAGAAGAGCAGGCTCTGAGACACCTTAAAGCTCTTTCAGTACCTGAAGGGGCTCCGAGAGAGAGAGAGAGAGGGACTTTTTATGAGGGCATGTAATGATAGGACAAGGGGGAAAGGCTGTAAACTGAAAGTAGGTTTAGTTCAGGTATTAGGAAGAAATTCTTCATTGTAAGGGTGATGAGGCACTGGCACAGATTTGTTGTGGGTGCCTCATCCCTGTGTTCAAGGTAAGGTTGGGTAGAGCTTTGAACAGCTTCATTTAGTGAAAATTGTCCCTGCCTGTGTCAGAGGGGTTTGAACAAGATGATCTTAGATGTCCCTTCCAACCCAAATCATTTTATGGTTCTGTGATGTCTTTTACCTCTTTCAAGATGACTTAAGAGTACTTAGAGCTTTTTTTTCCAACATATCGTTCAGCACTGGAAAAATGTTATAGACAGTATTGCTTTAACTGTTACTGATATGCCTACAATGCATGTTTCACATGTATTAAGAGCAGTTCCTAAGAGCAATGTTATTTCCAGAGATCTTTAACTTCAGAAATATGCTTATTGAGGAAGCATAATAAAATAAAAGTCTGAGGAGGCTGTATTTTAGCGGGGGTTCTATTATACTGCTTAGACACTCTGACAATGTATAATTTGGTACTATTTATGTTGGTATTTAGTCACACTTTTGGAACTCAAAAAATGCAGGAAAAAGACAGACATATACTTATCCACCAGGTGCCAAGCTTAGAGTTAGAAAATCAGGATATTCAAGCAGTTGCAGAGGGTCTCATTTACTTTGTTTTAACCCCCGTGCAGTAATTTCATATACAGGTTCCTCAAGCTGCTTTTGAATTTTGCAATGCAGTTTCTGCCTTATTTCTGACTGTTTGATTTTTCAGTTTGTCTTGGCTTCTCTTCTATCAGTTTTGGGTTTGAGTGTTTAATCTTCTTGCTTAAAAGTCACCATTTTGCCACTTGAAAATCAAAGGTCAGTTGGAATCCAGAATCATAGAGTCACAGAATCATTAAGGTTGGAAAAGACATTTAAGATTGAGTCCAACAGTTAACCCAGGTCTGCTGGATTCACCACTAAACCATGTCCCCACATGCCACATCTAAACATCTTTTGATACTTCCAAAGGTGGTGATTCTTCCACTCCTGTGGGCAGCCTGTTCCAATGTTGGATGGCCCTTTTTGTGAAGAATTTTTGCTAATATCTAATCTTAACCTTTCCTGTTGAACTTGACACTATTTCCTCTTATCCTATCACTTGTTACCTGGGAGAAGAGACCAACCCTCACCTTGCCTACATCATTTTAGGTAGTTGTAGAAAGTGATAAGATTCCACCTGAGCCCTTGGTTCCCTCAACCACCTCTCCTAAGACTTGTGCTCTAGTCCTTCCACCAGATTTGTTGCCCTTCTTTGGGGACACTCCAGCACCAGAAGCCCATTTGTGGCTTGATTAAGTCTCCAAACCCTCTCTTCCAAGCTGTTAGGTTTGGGATTTTTTTTTTAATTGAGAAGAGCAGGAAAGGTTTAGAGCTAAATGGAGAAATTGTGGTTTTGCTTCCAAACAAAGTGGAGAAATCACAGCAAAAGCAAGAACTCAGGATGGTGCCTGTCCTTGTATCGAACATTAAACTCTAGGCAGCCTTTATCTTTCAGAGAAATTATTTAACTCTCGGGTAAGGACATGTGGAAATAGTGCAAGACAGGATGCACAAAGATGGAAGCTGCTGGGTGTTTTATTCTGATGAGTTGCTTGGTTATTTAATATTTAATTCAGTCAATGTTTTCTTTTGAGTTACGTTTAGAGGATATTGTGAAAATGAGAATGGCAATTATGTGTGGTTGCACAAGCAACAGAAAATTGTTCTGATCTTTTGTTTTATTTTCAGCTTTTTTTTTTTTGTAAATTGAGCTTTCTAGAAAATGATTGGTTACCACACAGTACCTCAAAATACTAGGGATCTGTACAGAAAACCCTTAAAAGCAAAGGGAAAGCTTCTGAAGCCATGGTCCAGTGGGTTACAATCTATGCCAGTACATTAGAAACAAGTTTTTGTAAGCGGGTTGAAGGAAAGCAAAATGGACTTCAGTGTTGCTCAGAATTTTTTTTTTCGAGACACTGGATTTTTACTGTGCTTGTAAAAGAAGACATTTCTGAATTAAAACTTTTGCTCCACACATATCTGCTGAGAAGTTGCTGAAGGTCCCCAGGGATGATCTGGACAGACCAACTCCATGAGTCTCACTCCCAGGGGAACTGTATAGGGCCCCTGTGGAATGAGACCACCCCGGAGCTGCTCTCTTACCACTCCATTTTCTGGGTTGCCCATCACCTCTCAGTCTGCCTCCCAGTCTGTTTTAGTGTCTGCTAATGTTTGTTTTTTGTTTTTTTGGTTTTTTTTAATCTTCCTATTTTCTTAATCAAGATGTTGTGCGGAACTGAGTCAAGTTCTGTGCAGAAGCAGCAGATCTCATCACTGCTTCTCCTTGCAGCTAAAAACAAGTAAAAAACTAAAGTTCTGTCAAAAAAAAATTAATTAGTTTGACAGGACTTACTTTTCATGAGCTTCTTTGATATTAATTGCTTTAATTACTTGATGCTTATTAATTAAAGTCTTTATTAATAAAATCCTAAATCAAACTTCTCACTGTTTTGGATGGGCTCAGTATTCAGATGACAGGCTATCATAAAATTATTCTCCCCAATTATCATTTTAAGTCTTGCAGCAACCCTAGTCTTCTTCCAGGCTTTTGGAATTTCCCTAGTGCTCTAGAGGTTTTGAAAAGGGGTATTAATAACTCAGATCTAAGTCTCTTGAGTGTTTTTTGTTACAAGTTATTTGGACCTATCTCAAATGTTCATAACCAATGTCTAACATTGTTTAACTCATCATATACTGAATGAAAATAACTGTTGCATATCTGCCTTTTTTTTTGACCCTTTGTTATGCCCTTCTTTTTTGGCCTTTTTTTTTTTCACTATTAGCAGCAGTTCCACAATTTTCATATGGCTATTGGTACCTCTTTTTGCTCATTCCAGTAAAGTTAAATGAGCCTTTTTCTTTTATTCATGTTAATGATGATTTGTACTTTGCCTTTCTTCTGTTTTAACACTTCTAATTAATAAAGCTTTCTGTTGGCTTCCATTTTTTCACATGTATACCAGGGTGAGAAGTGTTGTTGGGAGCTGGTTTTTCTGCTACGCTTAACTAAGTTTTTTGTTGCTAATTTTGCAATGCAATGTTTAGTATAAAAAGTTCCAAGTTACCATTTGCATGTCTAATTATCTCTTCAGTAGTTTTGTCTCAGAACTGTTCTCAGTTTTACAGAACTTCATCTGCTATGGCACTGTGTATGGATTACAGAATTGGATTTATTTTGCTTGTTTGTATGTGACCACTAATTATTATACTCTGGGAATTGGTATCTTAACCAGGGTGAGGACTGCAATAAATTTTCTGCACGTTGATCACTTCCAACCCAAACCCATCTCTGATTTTATTATATTTGTTGAGTTAGAAAATGGGTGCCCAAATATACAGGGATGTCAAGGAGTGCTATTGCTTGTAGCACTTAAATTCCAATTAACACATTATTGTGTAAAAGGTTAAAGCAGAGCCTTGGCCTTTTCTCTATAACAGACAACAACCTGGATCTGAAGGAGATGGTTCTGCTGGACTTTCATTGTGTATTTTGGGGAGGATGGGTGTGGAGGGTGTTTGATCCTTATCAAATACAGCTAATGTTTGCTTTGGCTGCTTAGATCCAGCTAAGCCATGAAGTCCTGTAAAGGCCCTGTACTGTCTCCTGCTTTTCTGTGCATCCCCCTCAAAGCCATCTACAGCCATTTGTCCTTGCCATTCCCATTGTGCCGTCCTTTGCAATATAGAAGGACTTCCTGGCAGCTTTCCTTGTGCCTTTTCCATGTTAAGACTTAGATGTTTGGGTTGAGAGCAAAGAGATGATGCTGAAGCAAGGATGAGGATTCGGACCCAGGGGGATGGAATCTGACTTGATCTCCTGGCCAGGAAGAACTTTCTCTTGTTTTTTGCGTGTTCTATTTTTCTTTCCTACGAGCTTAATTTGGATGCATTTTTCATTGAAAAAAAATACTTCTGTTGGGTTTGTCATTTTAATGAGCTTACAGCTTTATTTTTAATGAGCAGTAAATTCATGGAAAATATTTTTACAGAGATTATTGTTTATTTGTCTGTGGAAAGAGACACTTAAAACAATCCATATAGCATTCAACACCTGAAAGGCTTTATACTGCAAGCAAAGTAAAACTTTGGAAATAGGACAAAAATGTAGTCTTATTTTATTTTAATTTTATTATGAGGTTTACCTAACAGAGGAATTAATTCCAGGGAGGCACTGAAATGTTTTTCCTCAGGTGCTGAGTACTGTTCTTACCACAGTGAGACCGTGGCCCAGATTTTGACAAACCCTTTCAAGGTACTGCAATCCTACCTGTATGACTACAACAGAAATCTAAGAGGATGCTGCAGAGCAAAAGCTGACATTTGTGTAACATTCTGCTTCATCATCCATTATTTGCAAGGTCTCCCTTCTGAAATCTGAAACAGGTTTTTACACATAAAAGAACTGCTTGACTGTAGTTGGTGCTTTAGTTCTGTAGTTGAAGGGCTTTTCAAGGACTCGGTGTTTTGGGAGTAGGGTTGGAGTGCTGAGGACAGCTAAGGGAGTGTTACTCTGAGATTTTCGTCTTTTGCAACTTTGGCTTATTCTAATATGAAGTTATATTAGAATGGGGTAGATAATATGTTAATTAACATCATTGATAGTGTGGACTTGTTCTCTTTGACTGGTATTGAAGCTGTGTAACCTCCCTGCCAAGCCCCAGCATGTGCAGAAAATACATGTTGGGGAGCTATTAGTCCTGCAATTCCAGGGTAGTGTTTTGGGATATGCCTGGATCTGCTAAACATGCATCTCTGAAGCATATTTGCTGGCACAGCGACATGTAAACTTGTGCTGCTTAAATACTTCTATAGCTCTGAAGAGAGCATTGCTGTTGTCTTGTGCCTTCTAAACTTTGCAAGGCTTTTCTAGAAATATGTCTCGTGTGGCCACTGCTCACCTCTTACTTTCATTTTCTGTCTGTGACTGACTGATGTCAGTCAATAGGTAAACCAGCAGGAAATGATATTTCTCATAAATATGTATATGACCATCCACAGTAAATGTTCAAGGCTACTCATGTTGTGCAGCAGGAAATATTTGCATTGAGGCAGTATGAATTTTTGTCTAGATCACAACAGGAGGATTTGACTAAGTTATTTATAGTCCATTCCTAAATAATAATTCTCTCTCATTTAATGATTTATCTTGTTAAATGGTCTTTACATTTTTTGAGAGGTTCTTTCTCATCATTCTGATGTTTTTTCAGTAAGTTCTTAAGCCATTGAAGTATATGGGACTGACCTATATTTCTGTGCATTCCCAAATTTAATGACTGAAGAAAGCAAATGAAAAGGTGCAATCTGTCATTTTTCTTTAATGTTAGGCTGTTGTTGTCAAGGTTTTTTCAAATACAAAGTTGAATAGTATTGAATATTCAATAGGCAGGAATATGGGATTCCATAAGCAATGCTTACTGTATGGAATACTATCACCAAATGAATTCTCCAAACTGAAACTATCTTGCAAAGGCTTATATGTTTTATTTAAAAAGGAAAATGTTCACAAAAAAACATTCAGACTTTTTTCCCCGTTGCTGCTGTCACCTAAGGTGACCTGTCAGCATCATGACTCGGAGCTCAATGGGAATGCAACTTGCAGGTTTTTGAGCAAAGATGTAATTTAATGTGAAGAGCAAGGACTCTTGTGCTTTCAAACCAGAATTTTTGCATTTTAAATTCACAAGGCTTTTCTTTCCTGCACCGCAAAGAGACGAAGGTGAGCCTGTTCGCCTGCTCGGCCCATGGTGCCATGGCGAAGGTGAGCCTGTTCCCCTGCTCAGCCCATGGTGCCATGACAAGGTGCTTTTCAGTGGTGTGGGCCACCTGCCTGAGTGGCAGATCTGTGGGGCTGCGTTGTGATCTCTGCTGCTGAATGGAGGGAACATGTGGCAGGAGGCAGGTGCATGAGCACCTCTTCTTTCCTAATTTCACTGAACACTTCCCAGATTTCCACCTGTGCTGGGTAGAATTGAGGTTCTGCAAAACTGAAAGGGGGCAGCGAGGCAGATTTCCGTATTAAGGAGTGTGATGTTGGTAGGCATCTGGTGAAGGAGGCAGCACTGTAGATCACACTCTGTGTGCTCAGAATGCTTTGCTGTTTGGCTCAAGGCTACCTTTAATACTTAATGTTAAGGGTCTTTTTGCAGACTCATCTTACTTTATAAATATATGTCAATACTGTGAAAATTGAATACAGATCCACATAAAAATGTTCATAAACCCAATGTGATGTTAGCAGTTTCTTTCATTTGACTTCCTCTCTCTTCAGCTAGTTGAGTGATGTTTTATCTTGCTGCAGTCTGATTCTGAGGTCAGAAAGTCAGGTTTCCTTCCTGCAGTTGGTGCTTCTTCATTAGAAATACAAATTCTTTAGATGAGCCTTGTCCCAAGCCAAGTCTGGTCTTCAGATTGTGCTGACTGAGACCTACTGTGCAACCCTGTTGACTTCAATATAGATGCATTCAAGCAGGTATCTGGGACCAGTTTAACAGGCTTCTTGGTTTAGAGAGGCTTTGGTCTGCTAGAATAAACCATAAGATGTTTTGGGGGTTAATTTTAAATTTGTTTTTTTTAATCTCTGGGTAAGTGGTGTTTCAGTTGATGCATATGTTTTTATTTAATGCATGTAGATGTGCTTTACTTTAAGGAAGTATTACATTTAAATTAAGTATTAGAGGTTCAGTATTCATTCTACAGCAGCAAATACACACCAGCTGCAGCTTTGGGTTGGTGTTAGAGCATCAACAAATGATTTCAGCCATGCGGTTTTAAGCCTTTGTAGCTTGTAGGAGCTGCTGGCAGGCTAAGGAAGAAAACATGGGACTTCAGTTTTTATGGAAATCTTGTGGTCTCTTAATTGGAATTCTGTCACTGATGGGTTAATATTTGTGTATTGATCTTATTTACTGAAAAGATATTTCCAAACTGAGGATCTGCATATGGGCACGTACAAGCTGATGAATACTTTGGGCAAGGCTGGGTGAAATGCTGGTTAAGCTTCAAGAACTGTAGCACGTACGTGAAATGTTTTCCACTGAAGCAACTTCCTCTGTGTGACAGTGCCTTACTTCCCTGAAGTGTCTTTGGGGAGCCAGGAGAAAATCAGAAGATAGCACAGTGTCATTTTTTATTATTATTATTATTTACAGAAATTTTTTACATCGTATTTTAAGTGTTAAAGGGGAAGACGTGGTGAAACTTTGCTCAGTTATTTGCAAGTCCAGCAAAGAAAGTCTTTGTTGAGGAAATCTAACTTGAAGCTTTTATAATACCCTTCTGTTGTAAATCATGCTTGAGATAGCAAGGCATACTTTCCTACTTAACTGGACAGAGAAAGGATAGTGTGTCCATGTTGCCATGTGTGAAACGATTGCGGGAATCGTTTCTGCTGCTTTGAAGGGAGCATTCTCTGCAACACTGCTGGTAAACACAGATTGGATGTGGCACTGAGTGCCATGATCTAGTAAATTCACTGGAGTTGGACCAAGGGTTGGACTTGATCTCGGAGATCTTTTCCAACCCAATCGATTCTATGATTCTATGAGTCTAATGGGGATTTAACCCTACTCGGAATAGGGGTGTGCACTTGGTATACATTTCAGTTTGTTTCTACCATTGTGAAATATGCTCATTTATAGCCAGTTTCTTAATGCTCTCTTTGAAAAACTGCGAAATAATACAAGTTTAGCAAAAATCTTTTTCTCTGCAGAAGTATGTTCTGTAACAAAAGTTCAGTTCTATGAATATTAAATTAACATTGAATATGGTCCTGTAATATTCTTTCTTCATGTGTGAGGACTGTGAAAATTGCATTCATTTGGCTTTATTCATCTTGTAGATAGAACCGAAGCAAATAATAAATTTGGAGTAATCTATTTTTTATTTTTCCCTTTTTAAACGAAAAAGTTAGGTGATGCATGTAGCTTAAGGCAGAAAAAAACTGTTGCTTCTTTGATGTTAGGTGATAAAGGTGAAATAGCTGAAATGGTGTTCTAACATTTAAAGAAGGCTATGAGCCCAGAAGAAATCAACCTTCTAAAGGGAGGTAGTGAGCTCAAAGCCCGGGCTACTGGCTTTGGGAATCTGAGTTTGGGAACCTGATGGTAGATTTTCCAATCCTGGTTGCTGAATTCCATGTGCTGACCCTACCACTGTGCAGCCCTGAGCTCAACACTGCATACTTAACAAAAGCACTGCTTTAGTTGAGGTATCTTCCAGATGAGATCATACGTCTTTTTAGAGTGTAATAAAAAATGGAGAATCTACAGCTTCCCTTCCCAGCTTATTTCTGTGGTTTATTATCCTGCCTGTTAAAAGCTTTTTTTCCTGATTTGGTCACAAATGTGTGTTTTAAAAGGTCTTTAAAAGTTTTTTTAGTGTGTATGGTTTCTCTTAAGAAAAGTGAAGTGACCTATTTTTAAATTTTCTGTTACCTTCAATCCTCAATTCTTTTCTGCCCCTCTCCCACAAATGTATTTGCTGTGGAAGTTTGTATTGCGTATTGACTGTTAGTTTGCTTTCACTCATTTCATAATTGAGTACACTAAACAAATATGTCTAGAGATTACCAATGTGTGGTTTACTCCAGTAGGTCATGGTGTCCTCCTTTGGAGTTGCTCTTGCCCATTTTAGCCACCCTAAAAAAAGACAGATGCAAAAAGGAGAGAGAGAGAGAGAGGCAGTTCCATGGGTGGCAGTCCTTTCTAAATGGGTATCAAATGGCAACATTTAAGAAGTGTTTACCAGCCCAGAGAGCACTGCCATATTAATTCTGTATCCTCTCCCAGTCTTTAAATTCATTGCTTATCGAATATCCAGGGCAGTATTTGTGATTTGGGATTAAGTACAGTGCAGTGCCAGCCCCACACCCAAGTCCTGCAGAGCCAGATGTGATGGCACACAGTGTGGCTCCCTCACCTGCAGCTGCCTGTGGAGATGGCAGCCTATTAATAATCTGTTGAGTGATGAGTACTTTCTCTGGTTTGTACACTGATAATCCAAGTTGAAGTGTCCTGAAGAAGAGGAAACTGCATTTTTCAAAAACCTTGAGTCCATATTAACTTGTGAGCTTTTGTCATTTAATACTGAGCCTCTGCCTGTAATGCGTGTGTTTTCAGGCTTGTCTTGCAACAGCCTGGAAGCTTTTCATTGCATTTCATTCTTTTTATTGGCTTTTCCCAAAACTTTTAAAACTATATGCTTTGGGGCAGATCTCTTAGTCAAACTCCTGAATACAGGCTTGTTACAGCCTAGTCAGGCTTGCTAATCCCAATATCTATATCCCAAACAGACGTAAATTAGGAGAATGCTTAAATAACCAATGGGCTGGAAATTATTTATCGCCCTCCATGATGCAAGTCTCTCATTCTGGATCTAAGTAATCTGCTGCTTTCTGTTCAGCAGGTCCTCTGTGCCCAAATGTTAACAACTTGCCTAGCAATGGGTCTGTTTGGGGGCGTTTTCCTAGGCTTTCTGTTTTTATTGTCAGTTCTGTTCATAGACCATGTTATTTGGGGGAAATTGGCCAACATCTTTATTTGTCCTAATGAACTTCCTTTCTTTATTTTTCAGTGCAGCCTCTCATTTGTTACCACACTTGCATGGGCTTTTACACAGAGTTTGAGCCCTTATTTTGCAAAGTAGAGCTGTGGATTGGGAGTCCCTGTCTGGCTAATTCTGAGCTGGTTCCTCATCCCTCATGGCGTGACCACTGGCAATACCAAGTGCTTACTTGAGCAAGTCCTGCCAATTCTGAAAAGAACTTACCAGGCTGGGCATGACCAAGTGTTTGGGATTCCCAGTTGGGTTTGGATGACAGAGAGGACTGAGCAAATACTGTCTAGGTATGAATAGCTGAACATGCCTGAGGGACGTAATCACCACTGGGTTTACTGCCACTTGTAAAGCCTGTTAACTTGTCCTCTTAGTATTTTATTTTAGGCAGGGGGCAACAAAGATGGAGATTTAACTGAGTGTTGTCTCATGTATGGCCAGACAGAGGTGTGGTTCTCTGTAGGCGATTGCTGGTTACTAGTGTAGTATCTCTATTGCTTATTTTTAGCACTGGAAAGCAACCCATGCTTTTAGAAACTCGGATGGCTTGTTACAGGCTGTGTGAAGTCTAGGGGACTTCAAAGCCAAGGACTTCTGTTTCTATGGCATAATTCTTTTCATTTATTTGCTAGCTGCTTAGTTGATGACATCCATTCTGTAGCACAGTTGGATCACAGACTCCTCTGGTGCCCCTGTGCTGCAAAGAGTTAGCTTGCAGATCTGTCCAAGTAAGCTACTGACTCATCCACATATGTAAAACAGAAAATGAGGTTTCATGTAAACTGTTGTATGAATCTCATACCCTGTTTAGGAGGGGTAGAACCTATAGGTTAAATATTTGGAGGATGTGAATTATCACAACCCTTTTTTCCCCCTCCTTGTCTCAATACTTCTCTAAAGGAAAAATTTTCATTTAGTTTTTCCTTTCAGCCAAGCACCTGGCACTGGTATACAAGCAATTGGGAAACAGGTGGGTAGAATGTTAGTATTTTCGGCAGTATTGCTTTGTGTGTCACATAGTTTGTACCATAGCTTTTGCCTTCAGTCTGGTGTCCTTCTGGCTAGTCAACTTATTCCTCAATTGGAGAATTTAGGAATACTGGGGTTGCAACCAGAAAATGTATCTCATTTTCTGCCATACTTCTTTTGGTGCGAAACATTTGACTGTGGAGTTCAATCATGAAAAAACAACAGACCGTAGCCTGTGAAATGAGTGGTTGTATTTGTACTGCTCCTTTCCATGCCTCAACTTCAAGAAGTGGTTTAATATTCTCTGTTGCAGCTTTCTTATTTAATTTTAAAAAGGAAACATTTTAATCACTTCCATACATGTGGTAACTTGAAAGGGTAAAATTATTGCATCATCATTTTATAGCATTTGGAAGAGATACTATTCTTGCTAATTTTAGCCCAAATCATACCAACTTAAAGCACTTTTCATGCAATCTTGATTTTTTTCAGTACATTTTTATACTTAATGCACAATTTAAATGCTCTCCATAAAGATTCAGAAGTCTGAATGACCTTGTCCCTGTTTGGATGCCCTTCATTTTTATCTAGTGCAGACTGTCAACTGTAATGTGGTGGCTCTTATGATAGAGTAGTCCCCAAAGTGATGGTTCTGTGAGAAAAATACATCAGGGTGAGAGTGGCGTACGACAGAAAGAAGGAACTGATTATAATATTTCATACTGAAAAATGCCAAATGGCGCCATTACAAATCCATTTGTAAAAAATAGTCGGGGAAGGGGGAACATGCCTCTCCAGGAATTGTTTTGGATTCATGAATTCAGTTTTGATTTGCTTCTTTTTTCTTTCCTGGTAATTGCAGAAACGTCCCCAGGAAAATATAAACATTCGCTTGGAATAGTTAAAAATGTTGCTACTGGTTTGTAGAAAGTGGGGCATAACATTTTCTCACTTGTCTGACTGTAAATAAAACCCCCAAGGCTTTCAAGGTATAGAGGGCATATATATAAACTCTCCTTTATGTTTTTTTTTTTTGTTAGCCTTGAAATTTACCATGAGCTGTTGTCCTTTCCCTTTCTTGGCAAGGAACTTCCTTAATTTCACATGTTTAAAACAAGCCATAAGGATGGAGCAGTCAGTGTCCTGTGCTGCTTGGACTACTTGTCCCATGGCCAGACCTGTCCGGTTTCTCTCCTTGCAACCAATGATGAAAATGTGAAGCTGAAGTTCACCAAGTTGGCTACACTGAGAAGGGTTGCTTTCTCTCAAATTTATTCTTGCTTTCATTGCTTCTGAGTGAGGTAATGCAGCTTTTTATACACACTGAATCTACAAGTTTTCTTGGTTGTGATAGACACATTAATGACTTTGGGGAAGTTTGGCAGTGCTTCAGCAGCATTCTTCTTCCTGGTCAGTTGTTCTAGTCCTGTTTATTTTTTGCATTGGTTTTATCTAGTTTTAAGTATCTTCTTCTTATATGAAGAAAAAAATCATGTGCCAAAGAGGAAGTGAAAATTCTTTCAGTTGAAGCAAAAAAAGGTGTTCCCAGTGTTCAGGTTTCCGTCCTGCAACGGAAAATAAAAAAATGGTCTTTTGGTTGTTCATACACTGTTCCTCATGTACTTCCATTGTTGAACTTCAATGATTAATAGTGCTTAGGAGTACCTGTAAACAGATCTTGGGCTTGGGTTGATTTAGTCAGTCAAGTGGTAGAATCTTTTATTGCATCTTTTCCTGAGCATAATGTGCAGATCTCTTAGGCGATGTGAGCTGTTTGTGTGAACTAGAAGACTGTTTGCTCAGAAGTCTCTGTCTGAAGGCTTGTTTCCTGCAATGAGTTTTCATTCGGATTTCAAACCCTGGTATATGTTTTATCTATGAGGGCAGACAGAGAAAAAAAAGTATGTGTCTACTTTTGGAAATAATTCCTGTGTGACTCACATATCTTCCTTCACTAGAGAACAGAACCAATAAAACATTCTTGCTCTTGTAGCAGTTGCAAGTGAAACTCATGTATGTGTGTGCATTTAGGTAACCTCTACAGAAGGTCTTTGTTACTGACTTTTCTGTGGAAGCAAAAGTTCCTTGGAATGAAATTCATGTTTGAAGAAGTAATAAAATATAGTTATGGTTATTCCTAGGACAACTCTTCCATTTGTATCCTGACAAAGTTTTAGAGAGCTGTGCTGGCAGAGACCTTCATGTTGCATCAAAATCAATGGAGTCCTTCCTTTTTTGATTTCAGCCTCAGGAGGAGGGGGTTTCACATTCCTCTTGAAGCTTATTTCATTAGCAAATAGGCAAAACCTTTGCTATGAAATACTGAACTTTGAGAAACAGAATACATTAATCCGTGTAACTACAAGCCTACAAACCTAAAGTCCATCATACACCGAGCACTAGAACATTTGTTGGAAAAATATGCAGATGCAAAGTAATTGAAATAAAATGTTTGCCAAGAGTAATCCTACCAGACTAAGACAAAAGTTCAGTGGAGCTTTTGGTAGAGTGGCAAGTTAAAAATACGGTGACTTCAGACTAGAGAGGAATTAAATAAAACCAAACAGTGAGATGTGTTGGATTAAGACTGTCTCATGGGGAGACACAAATGGGTTGTGCTGCAGAATGGTTATTAGTAGATAACTGCTGGTCTTTGTCTTCTGTCATTTTCTTCTGCCCAAGCTTATGGCAACAACTAAGAGTAAAGAATAAATACATGAACTTGCATTTCCTACATTTGAGCCTTGTCCCACTTCTATAATTAGGTATTCGGTGCTTGTACATAAGTCTGATCCTTTCGTGTGGTGCTGATGATCCTCAACAGTGTGCTAAGGGAACATTTTAGTAAAACACTATTATTTTTATGAAAACGTGAAGAAGAAAGACTTGGAGCACCATTAGAACACATACAAGTAACGTTCTGAAAATAAATAAGATCCATGCTGTAGGGATTGTACAATGTATACTTGCAAGTTCAGAAGCCTTCTTATGCCTTGAGGCTAGTGAAGCAGGGAATATCTGAGAGAAAGGAAGGCTGAGAGAATGTATGGGGTGTTTGGGGGAGTAAGAACTGTTCTAAACAGTTTTGTGGTGGGTTTGTTTGTTTGTTTTTTGGGGTTTTTTGGGGGTTTTTTTGAAGGTGAAGAGTAACAATGCAGGCACAAGGATGAGTGCGTATAGCTTGGGTTCTGTGCATTTGACCTGGAGATTAAAAGTCTTGTCATTGGAAAGGCAGTGTTCAGAAACAGCTCTTGGGATGGGAGCCATAAGATCAAAATACTTGATTAGGTTTAAAATGAGGCATCTCAGTTTATGAAAGGGATTACCTTGGGAGATGGAGGATGGTACAAACTGTGGAGTCTCATACGGTTTCATAACCAGAGTTCAGCTGAGCACGGAATAACTTCAGCGCTAAAACAGAAAGATAACTTGTCTGCTCATTTCTTTTGTACTGATACAATTAGGGAAAAGATGAAATTCAGTCTTGTCATTCATTACAATTCAGTGAGAGAAATATCTTTTACTTACAAAGAAAATGCCCCAGAAAAAAAATCTACTTTTATGCAGTCTGGACAATTAAATTATGGTCAAAAATATTAGGGTGCATTTATTTTCTATTTTGTCTAAATGCAACTTGCAAACCACATAATGAAACAGTTCTCACAGTCATACTGGACAACTCTACAGCAAACTCAAAGGAATGTAAATAGAATTTCAGATAAGTTGAGGTATTGCTGTATTACTATTTTTTCCTAACATCCTACCTAATATTAGGATTTTTAATCCCAGACTGATAAAGGTAAATTCTGTATCATTTCATAATTGCTTTTAATTTAAACAAAGGCTGTAAAGTGTGGGTGGGCACTTCTTATGCACTGAAGCAATGTAGCTGAATCTAGTGCTTCAGTTTTGATTTCAGAAGATTTCTTTTTCTGTATTACTGCAATGACCCAGCAGAGATTGGAGGGAAAACCCCCCCATAGATGAATTTCATTCATTTTACTTCTGTGTTTTCTGTGGTAGTAAATTCTGTGGGTTTGGCTTGGTGCAGCAATACACAGAATTGTATTTCTGGGTAGATTATCAACTTATTTTTTTTCCAGTAGGAACTTGAATTAAAAAGATGAAACTTTTAAAGACGTTTGAGGAGCAAGGTTGAATGTGTATATATGAGTCTTATTTTTCTGCAATGCAGTTAGAGGGCTGTGCAGAGAATGTGGAAAACCCTTGGCAGAATTTTCAGAGCAGAGCACTCGTGCTGAATAGAAACTAAGCAGTCAAGAAAAAAAGGGAACAAGAGAGTAAAAAAAATTGCCTTCCAAATAGAGTCTGGAAAGCTAATGAGCATATGACATCATTTAACTAGTTATAAAAAGATTACGGTTCCTCTGATCCAAGAAACAGACCCTCAAGGTTTCTGATGTTCCGTAGATGAAGGAGGTCTAGCATTGCACTGCTGAATTTGTCCTTGCCAAGAACAGGGCACAAAGCCCCTCGGTGCTGGCAGTGAGGGCTGCTGCTGGTTCTCCTTAGGAGCAGCACCTGTTGCAGCAAAGGGCTGTGGCTCCATCTCAGCTGGGACAGGGAACAGCAGTCCGAGATGGTCACCCAGAAATAGTCCTCTGCTCTTGGAGTGCCTCCATCTGTGCTCAGAGAGTGAGAGCTACTGGAGATGACCTCGTGCATGACTTGCACGTGCCCATGGAGACCCACGAATCCCTTCAGGATGCTGCAAGTTGTGCAGGCCCAGGAGGGGCATGTCTGCCGTAGGTGCACCTCCCACCACAGGGACCCTCAGCCTACATCCTCTGCCTGTGATGACCAGAATGAGCACCTGGCCCAGAGCGTATCAGCTCCTGTAAAACCCAGGGAGCCCTCTATCAGACTTTGTTCATGTTGGCTATGCCACCCCACTGAGGCAAGGCGGGTCCCCAAGACTGTGGGTGAACAGCTGGACAGCAGCATTTTAAATAAAAGCCAGTGCTGCTCTTTGTAGGGTTGTCAGGTCTTTCCTGGTGCTGTGCATCTTCCTCCATCGTCATGGAATGCTCCCACTGCTGTTACCTTCCCTCTTTTCTACAGAGGCTTTCTTCTAAAGGCCTCCATGTTTCAGCCAAAGAGCTAGTAAAAACCATGGAAACATCTTTTTATTTTTTCATACTTAATAATTATATTTCAAGCTAAGAATGTATTTTTAGGAGGGGGAAAAAAAAAGAAGTTATGTAACTCTTGATTTATTGCATTGGCTTAAAGAGCTAGCGAACCTGGGATTTTCCTCTCTTGTTGCTGTGCTGTGAGCATTTCCCTTTATGGCAGCAGGGAGGCCAGTGGATGACTGTTCTCAAGAGCAATTCAAACTTTTTATAAATCTGCTGAACGTGTTCCTCTCCATCACATTAGATTGCATAGTGAGAAACAGCCGCTGCGTCAGAGTGAACCTCGGAATAGTGACGTAGCTGCATGTGGAGGGAGCACCTTGAAACACAGGGAAAGCATCTCAATCCTCTCTCGGTGGGCAGAGGTAGTTTCATAGCAATAGGTAGATTTGTCCTGAATTAGAGAATTTTGAAATTAGTTACATAGGAATAGTGCATTTACCTGTAATATGTATATGGAGATAATTAGGAGTAACTCTGCAGAGGATTCCTGAAAGTTGGACAGTGTGTTGTAGCCAAGACAGAAGTGAATGATGATTCTGTAGAGACAAAATTATAGGTTAGGAAGTGTGTGTGTGCGTGTGACTTGTTGGGAATAATTTGCATCATAGAAACAACTTGAGAATAGCAGCACGGAAGCTAACATGCATTTTGTCTGCTTCATCTGAGCTTTGCTTTTATTCTTGTCCAGCAACTACAAACCAAAGAGAAAACTTTGTGTTCAGAGAAGGGACATGGTAGGGGGGAAAACTACAAAAGAAAAATAAGTACTGGATATAATTCAGAAAAGACACGCAATCAAACTGAACAGATTGCTCAGGAAAAGATCTATTCTGTTGCTGAAATCCAAGAAAATGGGGGAAAAACAGGAAATAGTGAAATCTGTTATCGACCATCTGCTAAGCCTAGGAACTTGAGAACCATTTTCATGGCAAAAATACTAGATTGTGAACTTAATTTATATTTCATAATACTTAAAGTACAGACACAGAAGTCCTATAGAGAGTCTAGTATTACTAAATGTTTAAAATATACTTAAAATTATAAATTAGAGTATTAGCAGGTTTGAATCTTTTTTCCAAGATCTTTATTAATGGATCTTAAAGATCGTGCCATGTAAGGACAATGCAGCCTTTTCCCACTTCCAAGAGGAAAGGGAAAATGGGCAAAGCGATTTTCTTTGGTAAGAGGCAATGGTCTTTCTCTTCCAGTTCCCATGGCCCTCCAGCTTTGTTTCTTCCTCATGAGTGTTGCCACATCTGTGGACATGAAGGGAGGACCTTCTAATCACTCCCATCCAGCAGTGGGTCATGTGGCTGTGCAGTGGGAATTGTTCATGTGCTCTGATGTTCAGGAGCTGTGCGCTTCCCCTTCCCAGTGCTGCCTTCATGCTGGAGGCTGTGTTTGTTCTGGCCTGCTCTCTTCTTACCTCTCCTTTTACCTGGCAGAGCTGGAGAAAATATAGTCCAAAATAATTCAAACAGTTTGGGGTGCTGTAAGCAAGCCATAAATTCTTCTGAACTCTGTGCATTTACTGTTGCTCCACATGCATAAAGGTGTAATCACTGTTTTCTGTAAGCATTTTTCCAAGTATTATTTGCAGAAAATTGTAATCAATGTGGCTATTCAAAGACTACATTGTTCATTGGATTGTCAGTATTAATGAACTTGGTGTACAGTTTGCAAATTCCCTTAAATGTAGATTCTTGGCTATCTTAGCTTTTTGGAGTCTTCTCACAGTTCAAAGATAAAAGTGAGAGAAATCTTTGGCAAAAACATGTGTTTTCATGAAAAGTATTATTATATAGCATTTGGAAAAGTTATGATAAATTCAGTTCTATGTAGTGATTTTGTGCTTTCTTAACTCAGATCGGTCATTTTCTGCCAAAACTTTCCAGCTTTGTTCAGGTTTTGAAATGAAGGAGGCACAGTCTTGTTCCTAATGCTAGATTTTTTTCAGGTATAGAATAGACTTGAGTTTGCTCCTCCAAATTTACTGTTCAGGTAATGGTTTGTTCAGCTAGTGCACAAAGCAGAGTTGCAATAGCTAAGGCTGCGTACAGTCACAAGCACTTTTGAGACCTCTTAAGAAGGTGGGTGGAAATAAATTCCATTTCATGGAACAGTGTTGCCATCCATGTGGCTCACTGAACCTTAAAAATGGACCTTGCTGCTGTAGAAAGAGGCCCTAAGTAGTAGTAAGGCATAGGGAAGATGTTTATGATGTCCTGGAGTCTTCACCCCTCTGCCTAATGTCATCATCTGCTCTAAATAACCCTGTATTTCAACCCCCATTGCTGCAGAGGTTTTTGCCACTCTTCCCAATAGTCTATCTCTTCCTTTCTTCTGCTGCTGGCATGTTTTCGTGTTGTCCTTGTAATACCGTGTTTACATCCACTTGTTGCATCTCAGCAGACTCAAGTTGCTTGTCCTGGTCCCTTTGTGTTCTGGTTGGGAACTTTCCTTTGTTTTCAGTCTGTGTAGCAGCAAGGTGGGATTGAAGTGCCCTTCCTCTCAGTTCAGGTGGAGCAGTCCACAACAGCAAGAATGAGCATCTGTGCAAAAGGAGGAGGGGAGAAGAATGAACTTTGTTCAACCCTCATCTGCAGCTTGTTCAGTTTAGCTAAGATGGAGGGAATTCTGCTGCCAAATACTGTGAACCACTATCGAGTGCATGCAAAACCTGCTTTTAGGAGGTGAATTTCAGTGGATTTTCCCTCTGCTGGAAGAAGCACCACCTCTGATTCCAAGGTCAGTTCAAAGTCTGTACACTAAAACGTGGAAATACCGGTTTTTAGAGGGTCAGTTGTAGCAAAGATGAAAACTGTCAAAGGAGTGTTTTCCCCTCACTTCATTTTTTTTTTCATAAACATCATAGCATTTTTCCTGAAACACGGATTCTTTTGGCCTGAAACACACCCATGCTGTAAAATGTTAATGCTTGGTTTTAAACAAAGAAACAACTTTATCAGTAAGTGGAGAGTTGTTTGGCAACTTCAGTTGTAGCTGCTGTTCCACTAGTGTTACTTTGCCACAAAATTAAAATATGCAAAATGAGTTGCGGGAATAGTTAACATATTATCTTTAAAATTTTATGGTATTTTGCAGTTGTAACTGTAGAACGTGTAATGAAACTGAGCGCATACCAGATGTTGGTTTTCATGAGGATTTATGTGGGGGAGGCGGGGGGGGAGTGTGTTTTTTTTTTCTTTCAAATTTTTTCAGTTATCCCTCATCTCTCAAAGGCTGTCCACAGGACAGGTGACTGCACAGGGGTGTGTGCAGGGATTGCTGATTCAGTAAGGGTGACTCTGGAATGTGATAATTTTATGGAGAGCTGCATACCAGCATTATACAGTTTGGGTGCAGCAGGACGTCCGTGCAGCTCCTGCCTCTTGGCAAGTTGCATCAGAGTCTGCGCCCTAATGACATTTAGCTTCTGGCTCCCAGCAATGACAGCCTGCGCCTTCGATGGAGAATAAACTTTGCAGATGGTTTATTTGGTGACATAGCTATATATGGTGTCTGTATATACATACATACAGTTTTAAAGAGACTTAGATGTAGTTCACATGCCAGCTTTGTCACACTGCGAGTGCTTACCTTGCTGCTTGGCTCTATTGCCAGCTGCTATGTCCTTTAGGAGTGTGGAAGAGATGGAATAAAACATCATCTCTGCCACTTCAGCCCACTGCCCAGATGCACAGTTATTACAGTTCCTCTCTGCGTACTCTAATGTATAAGCACTGTTTAACTATTCCCTGGCTTCAAGTAACACTGAAATGTGTGTTTTGACGAAACATGTATCCTGAATCTGTTTCAGTTTATTTGTTTTGGTTATTGTGGTGTTCGTGTGTTTGTTTTCATTCTCCACCTCTGAAACAGAAAAGGTTACAGTATGAAGGAGGAAATATAGCTGAAATTTTAGTTAAAAATAAAAATCTTTACTCCCTTGATCTTGAAGGTTTAGAGAGAGGAAGAGGGAAAGTATGTGTAGTTTGCTAGTATTAATATATTTAAGCTTATTTTTACTTAATTGAAAAAACCCTACGTTTTTGTGAGGATAAAATTTCTGCCTCCTGGCGGCTTGCTTGAACATAGTTCATGTTCTTGCTCTGACTTTGTGGCTAAGACTTTGTGGGGACTGGTTTAAGGGAAGGATTTCATTGTAATGCAGCCCAGTAGCTGGTCTGGTATCCCATGCCAGTCATGAAGGGAATTTCTGGCGCATATTTAATGGTAGGAATGTTATCGTGGCTCTAGTGAGACTCAGATCTTAACCGTAAGACACTGAAACAAAGACTTAAATAAGTGCTCACAACTTGCTGAAACTTATTCTTTATATCTAGTTTGTATTTTTTCCCCTTGTATTAGGCTTTTTGTATAACTTTATGCTTTTTCATAATACTCTTATGTTTTATAGTTTGTGACTCCTGCTGGGTTGACAGGTGCGCTCTCTGGATTTGGGTAGATGGATATGAGACTCTATAAATATTGTTGTGTGAGCATCTGAACTTGTGTGTGTTTTGTTTTTCAGCTGCAGAGCTCTGGCTTTGCTTGTGCTAACAGTCCCTGTAAAAGTAAAATCTTATGTGTTTAAATTGAATATTCAATTTGGTTATAATCAATAGCTTTTTAATTCTGAAGCTCAAAGACCAGAGTACCCGGAGTAAAGGCAGGGAAAACTCACATCAAAATCAACCAGAAATGGAAATGTCTCTGGAGATTTTAATGAAAAGAACTTGAGACTTATCTGTCAATTTCTTTAGCTGATGAATAGAAATAAGATTCCTTGCAGAAAATTTCTAATATTGTTATAGAATGGATGACTTGGGATTCAGTTTCTATTCTTAACTATACCGATGGCTTATCCCATCTCAAAGGGCTGATATTGGAAAGAAATCATGTCCATTTGGCGTGGAGGAATATTGTTCCTTCAGAATTCACAAGTGCTTCACAGAGGAAAACTGTTCCCCGACACATGGTTTGTTTGACTTTCTGTTTCTCCAGGAATATGTTGGTAGGAAGCACTGAATGAGACAAATTTTTACAGCACCTGGACTATATTTATCTTTGAATGAGTTCTTTGATTTTTACAAGAAATATAGGGAGACAGAATGATGAAGGACTAAGTGTGTTTTCAAAATTTTTTTTTTTCTTTCCCATTTGGGTCAATCCTGATTGTTGAGGATTGAGCCTGAAGTATCTTCTCCTGAACACAAAATCTCTCCAGTGTTCTCGCATGTTAATTTTTCTTTTTACACCATCTTCCTTGAAATGGTCAGCATGGGACCATTTCTATTATACTTAAATGTTGATTTTTTAAAAAAATAGTATTTATTTCATGTCTGTGAGGTGGGAGCACATCACTGTCAGGTTATCTGGTAGCTATCACAGACTTTAGGAAGATGGATTCTTCTGGGTGTGATTGTTTTTGTGTCAGAAGTTACTCATGTCATTTCATGTTATCTCTCTATTTGATGACTTAGTGGTCTGTTACAAGATGGAGATTAGAAAAAGGAGGAAACAAACTCCGTATTTCATAGACACTTAATTTGATCATTATTTATGCAGTAAAATGGCAGCATTAAATTTATAAATAGTGTAGACTGAGTTGATTTAAGGGCTTCTGCCTGCTGTTAATCTTCAAGGAAACCAATACCAGAAAGGAAATATTGCTGTATCCCACCTGTCTCTATAATTACTTTTTTTTTAATATATTATAGTTTCCTATTTCTGAGACTAAAAGTAAAATGGTGCTGTACGGTAAAAAATCCAAACAACTCTATGTTATTGTATCACCTATATATGTTATAATAATAATTTTAATTAGTAAATGTGTATGATATGGATGTGATCACTGAACCTGTGACATTAAGGCACAGCAGCTTTCAACGTGCACATGATGGCTTGGTCATGTAGAACCCATTTCCAAGGCCCCAGGGACATTGGTGCCAGGGCATCCCAATGATCCTCCATCCAACCTGACCTCCTTAACTTTTGGACTGGCCTTTTAAGTTTCTATAAGCTACAAAAGGCTCGAGATAACTTTAATTTGTGCTTAGAGATGATGTTAAAGATTACCCCTGTCTCCCTTGTTGAATATACAAGTCACTTGGAAGATCTGCCTCACCAGTCATCTACGTGCTCTGACTTTGCAGTGTTATGGAATGCTCTTGAGAGCACTGTACCCAATAAACTGTGTGTCGGGATGGCTAACTACAAAGTTGTTGTAATGGCATCAAACTGATTTTTCTAGCTTTCTGAATCTTCAAATGCCACTTTGTAGTAAGCGAGTTTGCAGAATTTTGACCTTGGTTTGTGTCAGAAAACTCTTGCTGATCGTCATTCCCAAAAACGTGTCTGACTATCCAAGCTGGATTTTTGAGATACACGTGTCAGTCTAAGTAGTAGATTTGCATTTATCATTTAAAAATGGGAATTGTGAGAGCTGACACTATGCTGGATGTTGCATATTTATAGAAATATTACATAACTACTTTCTGCAAGGCTGCCTGAAAAGCAATGCTCACCACAGCGGCCCGGTTAGTTGTAGATGTACTCTGCTGGGAATTGAGGAAATGTTTAGAAAGAGGTTAAAATGGTGCTGGAATGGAAGTTGGTTTTTTTGTTTGGTTTTTTTTTTCTTTTCCCAAAACTGGTATTCTAACTTTTCTAAATGAGTCTCTTGATATTTGATATCTTATAAATCTTGAACATCCTGCCTGAAGGTTGTCCTATTCATTATTTTTTTTTCCTTTTTTTGAATCTGAAAATATCAGCATAATTTACTGAACCCAATCTCAGCTCTAGCAGTATAGGATTTGCTAGTACAGGGTATTTTTGCCAGCACCAACTCCAAACAGTTTACTTAAGTATCAGGTTGTTAATACAAACCCAACAGGTGCTGCCTTTGAATTATGGATGATTACACAGTCACTTTAGTTTGAATAAAGGTCTGGGATAAAATGCTTTGGGTTATACACAGAAGTAATCTTCAGCAGACAACCACAAATGCCAAAGACAGTACTTTTACTGTAGTGCAGACATTGTGTATACAATTTCTGCCTGAGTTGGGAAGAGAGAAATCTAGCTCCAAGCTTTGTATTTAGATGAAAAAATCTAGAAGAAATCTGGGAAACTGTATATGAACATGTAGTGCAGGATATTCAAATTTAATGATGAAAGACCTTAGCAAAAAGGTCAATGAATACATCATTTCTTATTTCACCATAGCCAAGATTTTCAAGATGATGTTGCTGATAAAAGAGAATAAAACTTGAAGGCAAGTTTCTGCCTCCAGTAATGTGGTAATTCTGCTCTTCAAGGAAAAATAGTTTACATACCTGATATCTGAGCCCTTTTAATCCTACCCGTAGATGTGTTTAGCATGCAGAAGAGTAGAGGAAAATGTCTGAATCTTGAGAGAAAAGCTTGAGGAAATAAGGAAGGGAATACAAACTAAGGCTGTCACAAGGGAAAAATTCTTGAACTAAAAGCTTAGAAGTGAAAAGTGTATGTAACACTTCTAGTCTCTTTAACAGACTGAAGTTTAATGCTTCAATTATGCTATAACGTTGCAGAAGGGGCAGTTCAATCTAAAATAATTAACAGATACTGACCAAAGACTGGGGAAAAGTTTTAAAAGATTTTGTCAATTCATTGCTAGCCTTAATGGGGAGATGGAAAGAGAGTGAAGAATTATTTGCAATCTGTGAAGTCTCCTCAAATAATTGGAATATTAGCTATAAAAGGAGTAAAGATCCAGTGAAGAAAAAGGCTTTATTGCCTGTTTCAATTCATACAGAAGTTTGCAGAAGAACTTGTGCAGCATTACAGTCAGTGCCTGTAACTCTTGAATGGGACATTCAACCCCTTTCTCAGTTGAGCAGACACATCCAACTTCTAGCACTTGCAGAAGTGTTCTGGGTATCAAGATAACATCCTTGTCAATTTATACACAAATGTCTTCATGGAGCACACACGGAGCAAACAAGTGCTGTCTCTCTCCTGGGGAACCAGTAGTCCCATTTGTGCACGTATTGACGGGTTTGTTTGGAATGTCACCAAGTATATTTAATCCAAAGTAAAATGGAGTTTTGCCATAGACTGTCATGAACTTCTACAGATTTAGTATTTAGCATCCTTTCAGATCTGTGAATCTCGCTGTTAGGGAAGGCATAAAAAAAAAAAAAGACCATACAAATTTCATGGAGTATGCATTGTATAAAGGATAAATGATTATAAGCATATGGTACCTTTCCATGAACAGACTTGCATAAGCATAAAACTTTCTTTAGAAGTAGCCTTGGAAGCATGTAGAGCTTCCAATATATCATTCAGATCACTGAATTAGACTTTCTGCTTCCCCCCCTTCCCTCCATGTTGTGGTAAAATGCTAAGAGTCTGAACTAAATATACTTTTTCATTTTCTTTCCTTCCCATCTTTTCCCTCTCTTCTCCCAAGAGACTTCAGGGAATCATTGTTAAACAGATACTCACTTTGACTCCATGATGCATAAAATGTTAAGAGATTGCCTTCAGCTGAAAGGCAAAAAGCTAAAAGGTTATTAAAAATATAGGAAGAGAATAACTATATAAATAAAACATATGATGGTTCACTAAGGAGCTGATCACATATCTTAACACTAATTTTTTCTTACTGGGAAAACCAAGAGAAAGCAAATTCTTGTATTATTTTATTCTATTTCTTTTTTAGTTAGTACATATATGACCTATACTGTATTTTATGTACATTCCTTATAGAGAATTAAGGAGATTTGTGATGGGAGAGGATCATTATTCATTAAGGTTGTCAGTTGTCCTCTGCTTTGTTAGCTCCCCTCTGCTGGCTGGCAGAAAACTGTAACAAAACTCTGGAGCAGCTCAGAATTGTGTTTCTGTATTTAATCTGAGGCAGTTTTGAAACTGGCCCGAACAGGATTGGAGTTAGCAGCATGCAGCAGCTGACAATGTCATGCTTTGGCTCCATTGCTGGGCTGAGTCTTGCTATTGCCCTTTGTTATTCTCACATATCATTTTATTTTTAGGTGGCATTGTTTATGAGGACGGAGACAGAGAGGGAAAGCAAGGCTGTTGGACTGTCAGCATTAATACACACAAGAAAGCTGGTGAGGTGTTGGATCCCAAGAGTCATCCTCAGAGATCTGGACATGTGGGTGGGGTAAATGTTACGATCAAGTGTGAGCAGCAGGTTAGCATCAGAGTGTTTGCAAGTTACAGCAAGGTTTTTAGTTATGACATTTTTGGGTAATGTGTCCTCACATGGATGATGGCACACTCCGTTGCAGGAAAATGTTGTTCTGATAAACTCAAAGCAGGAGAGGATACTGCAAGATAACGTGAGGGCTTGAGAAAGGTAAACATGCCAGACAGCATTTCAGATGGGCTCCATCATGTTACCTTCCAGGAGCAAATGTGTGGGATGCTGGCGTGTTGTAAGCAATAAACTCATTTGGCCTGACAAAACTACCTGTGTTTGGAACAATTGGGTAGGCAGGAATTTGGAAGGTGAAGTTCAGTAACAGTTTGAGAGGTCGCACTTTAGTGTCGCTCATCAGTGTGGCAGCTTTAGTTACAAAATACTTTGTATAGTTTGTCCACACCTGGTAGAACATCAGGCAAAATGGCTTCTTGGGTACTCTCCATAAGGAAATTGCAGAAAACTGGGAAGGAAGGGCACAGCTTTCAGTAGTACTGATCATTTTACATGTGTGACTTTCTTGAAAGATTTGAGGACTGCAGAAATACAAAAGCAATGTATACAATCTCTTTGTTCTACCAGTAATAACCAGAGCACCTCAGAGCACCCTCAAGAGTTTAGCAACTCACTGGTTGATAAAGTTTGTTGACCAAGACAGGTTTGCTACTTTTTTCTCCACTCCCTCCTTTTTTTCTCCCCCTCATCTGCTTAGCATAATCAGAAGAGAATAATTTTGCCACTTCTTCACTTAAATAATTTAAATTTTTCTCCATTTGAGAGAGTAGGTGTTTCAGCTTAGGAGTGCAGAGTTATTTCAGTAGTGTTGTGGATATGAGGGGAAGCTGTGGCAGAGATTCCCTTACCTGAAAGTGGCACTCAGTCACTACTTCCCTGCCAGTCGTCAGACTTATTGGAAGCAGATGCATGCCTAGGGTAAAAGGGCACAGAAGTAAGAGATGGAAAAGATCTGCAGGACTGTGTTAACTACCTTGCTGTCAATGAGAGTTGTTTCCTATAATACAATCTTAAATCCTTTCTTCATTAAAATTTTAAACCACTCAGCTCCAGAGTAAAATGTTTCAGTTCCCCTGTCCTTAAAAAATAATGTGCATGTGTCTACTGAAATTGCATAGTTATATTTAAAAATACCTCAACAGGCTGCTTTCTAATGAGCAATTTTTTTCTGATAGCTGTGCACTTTTTCTAGAGCAGTGGAACAGCTCATAAATAGTTAATTGGGGCAATGGCCATACTTGTGCACTTGAGTAACAGTCTTGGTGAGTAACTTCTCAATCATGCAAACAGGTCACTGCAGCCTTATCAAGCACTGCAAAAATATGTCAAATTTTGAAGAGAAATAGAAGACACTGACAAAATTTGCCATCTAATTCTAATTAAATATAGAGCTGAAGTGTATTTGCTTAAGACAACAATATCCAAAGTAATCCATATTTTTTTTCTGTAAACCTTTTTTTCATGACATAGTCCAAATTTATTTTAATGGGCATTAAGATAAAATGCTGAAGCCCTTGCTTTATATATAAGATTTTGTGTTTCTTTTACACCGTCTGGATTTCAGCTCTTCAGTTTATTCCTGTCATCTCTTTCACGGCATTGGAATTTAAATATGTATATCATGTTTTGTTAATAATATGTCAGTGAATTGAATTACTCTATTTTTAATGAAAACTCTTCAGGTGTAATGAGTAAAGAAACAATGTAGAATATAATAACCCAAGACTTAATATTTTCTTGATCACAAGTCAAGCCTTCTATATAATTTATTTAAGTAGCATAATGTCCTTAAATTTGAGGTCAAGATTTTGCAGTCTTAGCAGAGATTTTTATGCATAAGGGAAAGATGAAACTTCAAAAAAATATTATTTCAGCAGTTTTATAATTTAGGATTGTGACCTCATGCTCTAAGAATAATTATGGTGCATCATGATCAGCAGTTTATCAATATTCATTCATAGACTTTGATTCTCTTCATGCCATAGTTTGTTGGGTGTTCTTTTTGCTTTTCATGCAACCATAGTAACTTTAAAATAGTTAGCAAATGCCTTAAAGAGCACAGCCAGTTGCATTATTTGGAGGTTGTGCTTTAAGCAGTATCTACATTTATGAAAGCCACTTTTATTCTGTTCTTTTCCTCAGTTTTTATGTAGTTGTTATACCTTCTGCTGCCAGGTGGGACCAGTGTTCCTAAGGAGCTCTCAGAGGGATCACAGGCAGCCTGTGGCTGCCTGCTAAAAGCTTCCCAGCTCTGCTGTCCCAGTGGCCACCAGGAATTTGTTGTGGCTGTATGTGCAGTTCCTGCAAAAACCAGAGGCAGGGGATGTTTGCCATTGATTTAAGCTGTAACTGCAATGGCAGAAAAGGCATAAGATTAGATGTGAAGTTCTGTGGCTACTTAAAACTAGTCTGTGTCTGTAAATTCAGTGGTGTTGCATCAGTCCATTATCAAGATGGTCAAACACTGAGAGCCAGCTACAAGAAAATGCCAAATGAATGGAGTGAACACATCACTAGTTTATTAAAATTTCTCTTTATCATCTCTAATACAGCATTAAACAAAGTTTTTTGACCTACCCAGCCAAGAAGAGCAGGCAGCACAATAGCACAAACTCTTCTGTCTATTCTGTAAATAGTGTAGGGAAGGGCAGCAGGCACCTGTAGTCCTGCTGCTGGAGCTGCTGGTCAGAGAACACCACCTGGCCTGACAAAAGCAGTACTGTTTGCAGGCATCAAGGACAAGGAAATGATTCCTCAGGAGCTCAAGGATGCAGAGATTCAACTCTACAAAAACACTAAAGCTCATGCTTTGGGAAATGGTATAATCATTCACTTCTTGCAGGAGAAAGAAACTTCTACCTTTATTGGAGTAAAGGATCAACAGACCAGAAGTTTTTTTTTGGTTGAGGAGCACTTAATACAATTTTTCAGCCAAGGAAATCTTAGAAAATCTGAGAATAAAGGCCTGTATGCTTTCTTTGTCAAGTAAACCAAAGCCTGTAATACTATTAATCTCTAGGGTTTCTTCAGGTTTCAGCAAAATTCTGCTCTTTGGGCAAGCTCTGGAATTGGCAGGTCTGGCAAGTGTTTTCAATCCGGGCAGAATGTCACAGCTTTCCTCTGTCAGAAAGGCACAAGGCTTTGTCCGTGCCCTGATCCACCTTGGTGTCCTGTAGACAGGGCTGCTTCTTGACCTGCTTGGAGACTGTGATGGGTGAAACTGCATTCTGTGTCTCAGGGTTCTTGGAATTTTCAACTTTCAGCGGTTTTGCGTCAAGTTCAGGATTGGGCAGCTGATGACCTGCAGCCCGCTCTGCACCAGCGGCTGCAGTTGTTCCCTAGTGTTTGAGAGCAGGACCGACCGGCTTTCCAGATTATGCTGCCAAACAGCTTGGCCTGAGCATTTTAGTGATGAGAACTTGAGGTCCTGCTTCAGCTTTGCTCTGCGAGAAGACGCTCGTGTTGGTGGTGCAGGCTTGACATTTGTAGGCGATTTCTGCTACTCCTGCAGCACTTTGCCTGAGTGCTGTGCTTGACAACACAGTCACGAAAGAGGATAACAAAAGGCAGAGCAGCATTTGCAAGATTAAAGCAGTGTTTCTGGAATGAAAGAAGCGTTGAACTTCAAACAAGTGCTTGGTATGCATTTACTTTTATTAACATTCCTCTGTATGACTGTGAAATTTGGATAACAGCCTTGTTTTTTCCAAGCATTAACGAGTTCCTCTTGGACCATCTTTGAGTCCTTGCTGATGTTAAAAAGCCTGGAAATGGTTTTAGGTGTCAAGTTCTTAATAGTGTTTTCAAATGGCTTAAAAACACTATTTCTCTAGTATAGGAGCACAGATACATATTTTCAAAGAAGAGGATGGACAGTGTAGTGTGTTGCCTGAAGCCACTTTCTATGGGCTCATTAAAATCAGAATGGTTCTGAGGCAAGTCCAGGAAATATTGCAAGAGTGCATTCAAGGGAAGTCCACATTTGGAGTCCAAAACCACACGAAAGACGATGACACTAGGGTCAAACTTTTGGAAATTCAATAGCTAGACATCTGTAGGTATGTGCAGGACTAGAACACATTACTTGAGGGAAACAAACAAAAAAAAAATAGGTGAATCTGGTGAGTATCTATAATGGATAACCTGCTGGAAAGAGTTATGGTTTATGGTAGCATGTCCAGCAGAACCTCAGACAGAGGAGATTTTTATGTAACTGAGCTGTCCGTGTGTTCCTGCCTAATAAGTTTTGAATGTCAGCCAACTCCAACTAAATTTGACAGTGGGTAGCTATTACAGCTATTCAGTTTTATCTGTTATCTCTTACCAGTTCCATTAAAAGAAGTGACTGGAAGGAGTAAAGGCACCCAATTAGTGCCCCCACTAGAGGAAAGGGGCTAGTTAGCATTTTTCTTCCGTTAAACGTTCCAAACAGGAAGGAGAAAGGCTAGGGAAACATTATTGTATTTCATTATTCCTGCTCCTGAATAACAACTTAATAATTTTTAAAAATTTCAAAACCATTTTTGTATACTTTGGAGCTCAGCACATGCTTCATTTTCTGTATCATTTTGGGGAATACAGAAAGCAAATGAGGAAGGAAGAAGTTGTAGGTCTCTCTCTGCTTTGTGACATGGTCTCCCATGCCAGGACTTGCATGGAATGAAGTGGTCTGAAGCCAGAAGGGTGTGCAACTGGGGACAGTGGGGGCTTCTTGGATCCTTCAGCCATGTAATAAAATGAAGTTACACTGTGATTGCTGCAACGTTTGAAAGTATGGGTGCTCAAAGCTTACGCTTTGTTGAGTCATCTTCTTTCTTCCCCAAGTGCTTATTCTGCACATTGCACACCTGTTTTTAGGAGAAATAAATTTGAAGGCTACAGGAGGGGAAAAAAGAAGCAGATTGGTTTTAGAATAGGCAGAAATTCAAAGCCAGGTTGGATGGGCCTTTGAGTAACCTAGTCGAGTGGAAGGTGTCCTTGCCCGTGGCAGGGGGCTTGGCACTAGAGGATCTTTAAGGTCCCTTCCAACCCATTCCACTCAGTGATTCTATGAAATTGCTTAATGAAGTGAAGAATGTGTGTCATCAGGTTCTTTCAGTTTGGTTTTAATTGGCTCCGTGTGGGACCTGTTGTGTCAGTGAGTAATACTTGTGGTACAATAATGAATGTAAATATCGAGGTCCTTGCTAAATGAAATTAAAAGTCCATGCCTCAGGCTGCATAAGTGAGTTCTGGGAGGGGGTGATGGTTTAGCAAGTAATAATCTTGGCTCACTCTGCTATACACCTTGATTTCTATATAAATTGTGTAAATTTATGCATAAGCACATAATTATGCACACTCAATTGCCAGTTTGCCTCTACAGGGATGTGCTTTTGTGCATAAACAGTTAAACATCCTTTCCCTGAAAGAGAAGGAGTAGTGGTGTTTTTAATTGTTGTACCAGCTCTTATTCCTACTGAAGTTAAATGCAAGCTGCTTTCCAAAATCAAGGCCTGCTATATATTGCAAGAAAATTTTGACAGTATGTAGCAGAGGATTTGGGAGATGAGCTGGGGCTGTGTTAGTTGTAGAACATAACTTTCCTCGTTGGTATTTGGCTTAGTGTTCCCATTTTCCTTTAGTCTCTGCTATATGGGTTTCAGCTGTTCAGCCAGAGGGAGTGGTAGGTACAGTACTGTGTATCATTAGTATGTGAGCAGTAGGGTGAATTTCAGCTGAATAAAAATGAATTCTTTGACTTGCAATTGTGAACGTTTCTAGTTTGCCTTGACAATCCTGTCAAGACAAATTTGAACTTTGTCAGCAATTGTGATTGCTTGTGGGAGAATTACCAAAAGCCTTTGCTCTAGGTATCAGTCAGTGATTGCAGCCCTCGTCTGCTATTTGACCAAAATTTTCCATGGCACTCAGCAGGCTATTACTTGTCACTCTGACATATAATGGAGGAGTATTTTAATTGATTTAAAAGTTAAACTTTATAGTTATTTAATACAGTGTAGCTGTATTACATGTCAGCAGTTGCACTTGCTGTGAAAATAAGAAAAGGGGAGTTGAAAGGACTTGGAGTTTGGAATATTTTAAAAACACATGCAATTCACTTTACCCTCCACTTCCACAGGCTATTAGCAGAGTTTTTATTTAGTTATAGGAGTAGAGATTTCCTATTATGTAACTTTTGTGGATTTTAAGAGAGTCTTGAATGTTAACTGTACACCTAGTTTTTAAAAGTATTTTCCCCATGATTCAGTAGTGCTTCTGCTTGAAATTCTTCACTTTGCTGGTGAACTCTGAACAACTGCATTTTGGATCTAATGCTATTTTGTTTTATGACTTAAACAATTCCTTTAACATGGTCTCCAGGTGTCCAAAATAGGTATAATTTTACCCAAATCCAAGGGTTATGTGAAATTAAAAATTGGGAATCAGTCTTAAGGCTGTACAGCACAAGTGGAGTTGGTGCATTTGTACCTGTGCAGGTTATGTATGTGCTGGAGTATGAGATCAGATGCTCTGGCAATGCTGTCTTCCTGATTGCTCTTGTGGATGCAAGTATGCAGTGTCTTCCTAACTGGTGATAGTTTAAAGCATCTTTCTCCTATGTCACCATTTCAAAACAAGCTCTTTGCAAGAATGTGAAGAGAGGAAGGCACCAAAAAGATGAGCAGCTTGCATCTCTTTTCTCTCCACCCTGGTCATTGTTCAACTTACCTGACTTTCTAAGCTGGGAATAAGGATGGAAAGAATATCTGCATTCCTTCTACAAGAACCAGGATAAGAAATGGGGCTACTGGGTACTCATTAACATACCTCTCTTTTGGTCTGTACTGCCTGACCCTCCACATAAACTGGAGGCAAGCAAAACCAGAGGAACTTGAAGTGTGCAAATAAATGTAGTAATCAACTATCACCACCAACAGAGTGACTGTACCTTGGCGTAAATATAAAAGGATCTCTGCAAATTGTCACTTCATGTAGTGGAGGTGGGATAAGTGGGAAGTGATGTCCCTGTCTGAACTGGAGCTCAGCTTGCTGTGTCCTCTGCTAATCACAATTTTTAAAAGCAGATACAAAGCCCAAGAAGGCTGTTGCACCTGTGACAAAATTCACAGGTTGGACTGGGATAATTGCTGTTGGAGGAAATCTAGTTGTCTCTGGTTAGTAAGCATCCTGAGAGCCAGAGATACTGGGAAGAGAATCTCAGAATATGCTGATTTGGAAGGGACCTGCAAGGATCACAGAGTCCAACATCAAGTCCTGTACAGGACCATCCCCAAGAGTCACACCATGAGGGCTAGATAGATAATGTTTGCAGCTGGGTGCAGGCAAACACCACCGGAGATGTAACTGGCCAGGCAAAGAAGCCACAGTCAGAAAAGTGAAGGATTGCTGCACAAGGGCCAGCTTTAGCACTCAGAAATAGGCCATGTGGAAATCTGCTGGAATACCTGTTCCTATCCCGTTTTTCCTTCTTTGCTCTTTCTCCTTCTCCCAGAAGCTGACAGGTATGCATCCCACACCCATTTGCCCTGTATTGCCTATGTAATCTGGGCATGTCCTGCTTGCCATAATCTCGCAGGTTCCTCAGACATCATGACTGTTTTTTATTACACCATCTAAAGGTAGCAAAAGCCCATGAAGGGGAGTGGAACAGTAAAGGAGATAGAAGTGGAAATTACTCTGGCTTTTCTACCTTTTACTTTTAGAAGAATATTTGGGTTGGGCTGTAGGACCAGGAAGGTGGAAAAGACGAATTTTCTAACTACATCCATGTCTGCGTACCTAGAGCTGCAAGAGTCATCTTATTTCTTGTATCAAGTAATAGCTGTATGCATTAAACCATGAAGAGGTTGAATTTCTTAAAAATGGGAAAATATTAGCAAAAACAAAGCCTTCATTATTTCAAATAGTGATTTTAGAAGTGACTGAAGATGTTTCCGAATAATACGACTATTTGTCTTTTAAAATATCTGTTAATCAGAGATGATGGTAAAATCAGAGTTTGACTCTTATTGTATCATCTGAAACAAGTGCCAAGCTGGAAACTTCCAGTAAAACATAAGCTCTGTGTCTGACCATATTAAGGATTATTACTTTTTGATTAGTGAGATCATGTTCAGCAGATTATTTCTTTTTCCAATCTTCCTTTTACAAATATGTACAAAACTCCCTGCGTGTTGCAAGATACTTAAGTCTCTTTGTGTCAGGAATTTCTCTGATAAGCTTATGGGCTTGAGTCTTACTACTCAGTTCTGTGTTGGTAACTTGCACTAAATAATGTTGTGAGCTGTCTGTTGCCTTTCATTTTTCCCTGTATCCTGTTTATGAAGTTCAGATTAGTGTGCAGACTTCCCTACTCCTGTTTTCTGTTCCTGTGTGGTATTATAATGTGGCAGACGCTGGTACAGTAATGCTAATACATTTTCAAGATCTGTGCTAATTTTGTCTTGTTGGATGGGGGGCATAAGGGAGTTGAAAGGACAACCCCTCCATTCCATCCTCCCATTAGATTCTTTCAGCTCAAGCAGTAATTACACATGTTGCCTTTCTAAGCCTGTGGGATTGCTCTTATAAGTAAAGGTCTGCCATACTGGGGCTATTATGTGACAAGTTGCAAAATAGCCTTTGTTCCCATGGTAACCTCTTTTTTGTGCCTTGGTGCGTTTTTCCCCTATGGTTTCATGGTTGCTCTGGAGGTTTTTCTGTTGTGGTATTTTAATCCCCAGTAGACCATGGATTGCAGTTCAGTTTACTTTTTTTGCTATTACGAAATAATTTAATTTTAAAATTAAATTATTTGATTACGGAACTCTTGTAAACTTTTTTATATTATGTGGTTTGGGCATTAATGGTGTGGTGACTTTCTCTGGAAGCTTATCATGCACTCAAAAGTTAAAGCAAGCAGTGTGTAATAGGAAAGTATGTCCAACTGGACCAAACTGCTTCTGTTATAAACCAATATCTTTAATATAGATATTCTTTTAGGACTTTGGGGGCCAAGCCCTTGCCAGATGTACCAGATGCATTTTCATCTCTGCAACAGAATGACATTTCTTAAGGTCATTAATGGTCAATACTCTGGTCATCAATGTCATTTCAGGTTGCTGTAATAAGGGGTTCATGAAATAAACTTTCAAATAAAGGCATGTATTTTTAGGAGTTGCTTGTTTAGACTCTGAGAGAAGAACTTGAAAAAAGTAGTGAGCTTTCCTTTGAGAAGAGGAGGCTTTTTTAAAGAGATGCTTTTATTACTGGTAGCCTCTCTCTTCTTCTACAGCTTCTATGTATATTTTTCTTTTTCCTTGTTTGTTGCATTTTTCTTTGCCTTAGAAGTCTTCAGTATAGTCACACAGTATAGTCTTGTCTTGCCTGTGTCTCCTCATGGTAGTGATTTCCCACTGGTGCCCCTGTCAGCAGGTGAGCCCCACTTGAATCATTGCATTTTATGCAGCTCAAAAATACTGCTAACTGATAATGCAGCAGAGCCTCACCGGGTAAACACTACAGTGCTCTCATAAAACAGTTACTGAAACGCATATTGGTTCACATATTTGATGCCCAAAAGTGTGTTTTAATGTAATTTTAGAAGGTTTTAAAATCATATAGACTCTGTTCAGTTACCCTGATTTTAAGTCTGAATATTAAAGTCTCTTTCCCACAAACTGTAGGCCTTGTCAAGGCCAAGCTATATTCCAGCAGACACCTGCAAGATAACAGAAGACAAACACCGAGAAGGCCCGAGAAGGCCCATCTGCCCCCCACCACCACCCCCGCCATGACAAAGGGGCAGATTAGCAAGACTTTTGGGTGGGCATTAGAGAGAAATGAGAATTTATGATTGGATGTCCATGAGAAGTATAAAAACCCCGAGACTTCCTGACCTGGGGGTCAGACCCCCTTGGGTTTGATCGTGGAAGCTTCTAATAAAGCCCTATATCTTTCTCCGTTAACTTGTCTGCAGTGTGTCTCTGTTCACAGGGGTACGAGATCACAGGCATCATATTTGCCAGTGGTGCAAAATGAGGTGGTGCTATGAAAAACTAGATTTTTCAAAACTGTGTGTCACCTCCTAGTTGTGGCTGGTGAACAGGTGCAGAAAAAGAAAGAGTTAAATGTACTCCCTACCCCCCTCCAATAGACTTTCAATAATTAACTAGATAATTTTCCAGATAAACTGTTCCTGCCTTATCTTGCTATACATAGCAATTTATAATCAGCAGCACAAACACCAACATTGCATGCATTTAAACTGCACTAATTCTATAAGTGGACCAAATATGAAAAGTTAAAGCAAATGTACTGTGAGGCTTACTGGTGTTCTCTGGCTTCCAAAGCTGAAGGCTTTTTCCTGATAGGAAACCCCCATCTAGGTTAGCCATTGCATTTCAATAGATAACTATATTTAAGTACTCAAAAACCTGCAGAGCAAGTAAATTTTATTTCCTTGGGGCAGTTGTGGCTTGGTATATTGTGACAGTAGTTAGAAGAGAAAAGAGCATTGCAGAAGACTAGCAGGAGGGTGTTGTACTTCTCTGATCACTAAACCAGTGGGGAAAAATTAGATTTATTTCCCTAGGAGAAAAGTGTTTTTCAATTTTCAGTCCACCACAACACACTTTTGTTTATGCCTAATTTTATATTTTTCTGTAGTCAACAGATTATTTGGAGGTAAAATTTGGATAGCCAACTAGAGTTGCTACCAAAAGATTTCGTAGAGAAGGTCAAGGAAAAGTCAAGGTTTACAACTGGATGGAGGAACATGCTGGGTCCTGTCAGCATCCGGTAAGGTAAATGGGAACTGAAGGAGCATAGCACACTTGCTTCATTTTGTAAAATCAACATAGGCCTTAAGGTTAAACTAAATACAGGAACCTGTTCATTGGTGACTACAGCATAGAACCCATCAGCTTCTATTTGCCGAATAAACATTGGAATTTAAATGCTTTTTTAAAATCCTAAGTGCATCTTTTTAGATTTGCTGGAGCCTGGGAGAAAGGTTGGAGCCTCTTCTATTAGTGCATGTCAGAGTTTGCTTGTTATCATAATTAAGATCCAGGTATGAAAGGTGGTGTATGACCCTTAGGCATTGCTAAATAAAGTAACTCAATGTGAAAGCTGGAGCTGCTGAGGAGAGAAACCATCTGAGTTCCAAGTTTGCTTTTTCTTAACTAAATGCACTTTCCTCTCTGATTCCTGCATGTTCCATCATACTAAACATTTCCTAAGATTAGAAAAGGTTGCAGTGTCTGGAGTTGAAACAATTGAAAGTTTTCTGTCTTGAAATAGAACAGCTCTGTGCTTTGATAAAAATAAGGAATTAACTGAGGCTGACCACTAGATTAAATGTAGTATCAGAGTTACTGAATTTTCTCTTTGTTGTTGGTTTGGGTTTCTTTTAAATTTCTTTAAAATATGCCCTCAAAATTGTAGATGGCAAAATAAGTTTATCTTGGTGAGGAAGTGGTCTCTTTTTTTTAAATTACAATGTATAATAGTGGAATTCAGGAGTAGTTCTTCAGCTGAAACAAAACAAACACAGGTGAGCAAATGGTAATCCGAGTATGAGCTTGAGGATCCTGAAGTTTGGGACATTTAAGAAATGATTGATTTATAACACAAGAAGATAGTATTTTCTAGGTAATATTTTTTGACCTTAACTGAATTTCCTAAATATTTTATGTTGGAAATGTATTTTCACTTCACATTTTTGTTGTCCTAGTAGACAGAAGACATTAAAAAAATAATGAATTCTTTCCCTAACCACTTAATTACTTATGGATTGATAAAGTGCTCCAGATGTCAACAAAAGTGTGCGCTCTTCAGACGTTACACTGGGCAGCTACCATCCTTAATATGCACTGAAGGACACAGCTTTCCTAAAATATTTAAACCTTTTTCATTTGAGTCTTAAAGTGTTTGTTTGTTTATTTTAATGTTTAGTCTTAAACCCAATAATTTTAGCCTTTTTTTTTTTTTAAGGTTGCAGGTCTAAGGGTAGGTAGTGGCCATAAGAGTCCTGTTGTTTTATCTGAGGAAATGTAATTTCTGTGTTGTTTCTATAATGTCTGTCTGCATCTCTGTAGGAACAGGGTAATGCTCTGAGAAACTCAACCAACGTTATTTGCAGCTGAGTTATTTAGCAGTTTGTGTGCTTCTCTGCCAAACTTCAGAGGGTGAATGTTGCTCCTCCTGCACACAGGAGTGTTACTGCTGAGGCTCAGGACTGGTTTGATTCCAGCAATTCTTCCTTAGCTCTGCGTTCAGGAGGTCCCACGTGACTGCCTTCTCCCCCAAAAATCTGATCCTTTCATCTCTGCACCTTTTCACTTCTCCCTGCTTTCTTGGTCTGCTGACAAGAAGATTAGTTTATATACTCTGACATTTAAGAAATACCATTTTCCAGTCTACTAATCTGGTTTATTCAAGTAGTTATAGAAGAGAGCCATGGTGCATTTTTGCAGTGAAGGTTTTTAAAAATTTCTATTACACAAGCAGAAACTGATACAGGTCCATCATTAGTATTGACAAAACAAGCAGCATGGAGCAAAATCTGGGAGATAAGGCATGGCACTGGTGGAGGCTGTGACTAACATGACTGTGTAGTGGTCATATAATCTACTGGACATCTTTTGACCAGTATAAAATTTTCTAAATGACTAGCAGAGTTATCTTGGGCAATGAAATCATTGTTTCTATGTGAACGTGTACAAAAATACCACAGGTAATGTGAAGGGGGGATGATGGTGCTGTCTACTGTGATGGCTGAGTGAACGAGGAGTTAAGGAAAGGAAGGTACTAGAGAGCTGCTAAGAGAAGGGACTTAGAGACAGAAGATTAGCTGTGGAAGCAAGAAAGAATTCAGGGAACTATTTGGAGGGGGGAAAGAGTTGATTTCCAGGGTATCGTAACCTTTGTAATTAGTGTCTTGATTTTAGTGCCAGGTGGCAAGGAGCTGTGTTGTGGTTCATGGTGGGAGTTTCTTGTCTCCTTGGCCATGATTGACTGGCCTGCTGTGTTGAGGTTGGTGAAGGCCAGGCATGTGGGTGGGTTCCTGCAGCAGCACAACCTGCTTGGTGGCTCTTGGTCAACTCTTGGCTGCCTCCTGACCGTCTGAACCTTGTCAAATGTGAAAGGGGGGCCCAAGCTCTGGTCTCTGTGCTCAGCCAGAGCATCCACATCATGGTTGTGAAATGCCATTTGAAATACACAGCTCTTGTTTTGCCCCACAGGAAGGTTAGTTTCAGTATTTGTGTGTGCAAAGTTAACTATCATGTTTTTATGTGTCAGCCCCTCGTAGAGGATGATTCTCACTGGAGGGGTTATGCCCCTTCAGAAATGACATGAGCAGGTAGAAGTAAGTTGCAGGCAGTCTCTGCATCTGGAATATCCTAATTATTCTTCCTCTTAAAGGTTGGGGTTTTTTCCTATGGTAAAAATATGATCCTATGATCTCAACTTCTTTTTTTCCTTTGTTTTTGCATAACTTTATTTAGTGAGGTGTAGTCAGGTTCCTTCTGTCTGTTTTACTACCAGAAAATTTCAGTATGAAAAAGGAAAGTCAATGACGTGGAATTAAAAAGGACTCATCTAGATCTCATAATAATAAAAGCGCTTGGAACAAATGAGTTTGGAATTCATATTGTGGCTTATGCTTCTTTGGAGTGCTTTGTTTTATCATCAGAGAGGCATCGTTTGTTTAAACTGTGCTCCTGTCTGACATCTGGTTTGAAAAGCATAATAACCTATATAATCAGCTTTTAAAATGCTGGATTATCTGAGGGTTTATTGACTCTTCTTTACAAAATCTGTTATTTCTAATTAATTCTCCATATAACTCTTAGTAAAGCCAACTCTCAGAGACACAAATGGGTATGATGGAAATGGCTAGTCAAGGTCAGCATTTAACTGCCAGCATTTGCACTGCTGAGGATAATAAATCAGGCTTATTCTTAATCACATACCCCACAACGTGACGATGTTAGTGGAGCCATCTAAGCAACCATTTTACAAAGAAGATACATTAGAAGATACGTTTGGCATTGTTAAACTGCTCCATGCTGCCCTTGGCTGTAAAAGCATTGTGATAAAATATGTATGCTGTGTTAGATCTCCTTTGTTTGAATCCTGCGGAGTTTGTGTGTGTATGGGGCGTGTGTGGATGTGTTTGCTTGGTTTTTTTCTTGATATTGAAAATAATGAGAGAGGCATGAAAGTAATATTACCTAATCAACCTATGAAAGCCACTGGCTTCTGGAAGCAGGGATGAGTATTCAGCTCTGTGGCACTATTTCATATTTCTTGTGTTTTCAATTATGAGTTTATATTGAGAGTAGTTTGCCACCCACGAGGAATGTTCTGGGTCAACAACAGTCCATTGTGTGAAAGTTTAAAAAAGCCTTGTTAAACATCAGAGCAGTAGGTTCTAGGCTCTAATTGGGTTTGGGCAAATGTGTAAATACAGTGTTTTCACTGGATCTGAAGTTTAAGACTCAAACCTACTCTGGCCCAGAGATTCCATTAGATTTAGCTTGTTATTCAAGTATATATTTGGCAGTGGCTGATTACTCTTCAGGGAGGGAACTGTAAATTTTTTTCTTTTTTTAGGGTGTTTGTTCTTATATGGACCAACTCTTGTATCTTTCAAAACAGAGAATGACTCCGTTACTTAAGTAACTTGGATTATTGTAACACTGTACTTCTCATCTGGAGCAAAAAATCAAACTGAACTCCAAACAAAAAAGCTAATATTAAATTAGTGTAGTTATCTCTGTTACAACCAAATGAATTCAACACTGAGTTTTTGTTTATTAAGTGTTACCTGCCTGTAAATTTTCCCACATGCCAGTTTACATTAGGGTTACTTGATAAAAATTCATGGCATGTTGCTGTAGAAAATTAATGCAAAGGGAAATATTTAACTTGGAACATGCATGAAAAGCACTTTCAATGTGGGGGGTTTAGTGTAGTTTTTCTGCCTGTATGTAGTACAGAATACAGAGCTAAAATGATTAATCAAATAATTGGTTTAATAAAACTGCTGAATAAATAAAATGCCTTTTTATGTCATAAACACTGGATGGGTGGCCTTGAAATAAAGGCAGAGGTGGCTTCATCACCAGGCAGATCTTGATGCAGGTCTTGTTCGCAATGGTCAAGTCACTAAGAAAGGGATGACAGCCTGAACCAAGAGAGATTTAGGAGGAAAAAGTGTTGAGAGAGAAAAGCTTCCATTGAGAGAACAACTTGAAGTTTCACCATGTGATTTGAGCATATTCTTGGGCTCAGCCTGTTACTATTTGTGGGTATGTACAAACACCACTCTACCTTTGTATGAGGTACTGTAACAACATTTTGAATTGGCAAATACTCTGGTATAGCATGGGTGAAAGAGAACATGAGAGATTTTAAAAACAAGCCAAACATTTTTCATTAGAACACAATCATAGGTAGACCTGGCACGAGTTGGAGGAGATTTAAGAGCCAACAGCTAATAACAATGTTTCTTTGCAATAAAGTATTGGAGAACTGCTCCATGTTGGATGCTCCTATTAAATGACAGCACCTCATTTGTGTTTTTAAGCTATTCCACTTTTCATATCATTACAAGAATGAGTTAATTGAATTTCATTCCAGAATGTTAAGTTCCCACCTGTGATGATGTGGCTGAGTAGTTGAATACATGCTTTGTATTCAAGCTTTACCTCTGCCTTTCAGTTGTATTGAAGTCTTTAGTTTAGAGAAGCACTGTATAAAATATGCTGCAGATTATGTCTTAGGCAGGCATTTAATAATAGTCGTGGATCAACTGGTGTCTTTGCTGGCTTTTTTTACCTAATAGCTCTGTGGAAGTGTGCAATTTTATAGGGTAGCTTTTATCTAAAATAAGGCTCTCCCACCTTGTGCAAATCCTACATGACAATTTATTTTCAACTAAAAATAATACATAATTATATGTATATATATATGTGCAGTATGTCTATATAGAGAAACGTGTGTGTGCGTATATGTATAAAAATAAAAAATCATGCACACTGCTGTGATACCCTGGAAACCTCCATTTTTCTACAGGAAGAGCTCTCTAACAAAATTACCTTCTTTTTTAGATACAGAAAAAAAATACACTGACCTTTTTCAGGGTAGGAAGACTAGGAAAGTTTTTACTAGTCTTATAAAGAAATGGGAACATGCAACATCAAAATTACAAATCCCCTGAGACATTTTGGTGTTATGTCAGAATTGAAATGTTACCTATTCAGGCAAAATACCGACATTTTCACTGAAAAAAAAAAAGGAGAAAAAATTAGAAGAGAATTTTCAAGTTTAGTTTTCCAGGTTATTGACATTTCTCTAGGAAGCAGATGCACTTTGAAGAATTTTGTTTAATGAGGGGCTTCATTTTTTTCATGCAGTATGGAACATGCTGGAGGGAGAAAGTCCTGTTTTTTGCCTAAACACATCCAAAGGCAGAGTTGAATACCAGCACAGCCTTGGCAAATCCTGGAGAAGTTCTCTTTTCCTTAGGGTAGATTAATGCAGCATGCCCAGGTATGACTGTGACTCGAGCACACAGAACTTATTTTAACATAGATTTGGCGAGGCTTTCTCCTTCACAGATGAGTTAATGCCATCACCTAGCAATTATCAAGTAGTATGATGTTATGTAATGAAAGTATAAATAGCACAAGGACTAAAACTAGTAAATCTAACAGACTAGTGAGCAGACAAGAGCAGGAATACTGTTTGGAACATTTTGATTAACATCTGAACACTGTCATTTAAAAAGATGTTTAGATTTGATGTTACAGTAAAGCTGCAGGCCAGGAGAGTTGCAGTCCTTCATTTGGAGTGACATTCAAGCTATGCCCCTTGGATAAATCACTTGATCTCTGTGTAACTCTTTAAAGGAAATTAGAAATATGCAAAAAGGCAAGGGGTTCATACTTGAAGTTTCTTAAGTGAGCTTATTGTCTTATGTTTGAGTTAAGACTACCTGTGCATTTGTTTTCCAATGTCTGATGGACAAATAGCCTGTAACTTGCAGTTCCAACTACCCAGTTATTTCTCCATCAGTGTCTTCAGGGTTGTTTTTGTAGTTGTTTGGCAGTGTTCGGAGAGATAATGTGTAAGAAATACAAGAGGTCATGTTTACCTGGAGAAGAGGGGCTGTGTGGAAGGAGAGACTCTCCCCAGCCCTACGGAGATGTGGGAGGGATCCAAAGCTTTCATCTCCTTCAGGATCTGGCGTGTTTCTCCAAGCATGCTGATAACACTAGAGTGGCATTTCAGTTCCTGGGGGAAGAAGGGAGGGAGGAAACTCACAGCATCATGAAATGTGCCTTGGTTTTGAAGAGTGCTGGTTTTTTAGAGTTGCCAGTGGAAAATACTTCCTAAAGCTACTGTTGGAGAGTTGTGGCTTAAAAAGACTCAACAACAGAAATGCCCTGTCATTTAAGAAGGTGGTAGATGACTGAAGCAGGGTTTGCAAGATGAATCAGTCTGCAAAACTTGGGGATGGTCTTAACCTCCTGTGCTGCTTTTCTGGGACTTACAATCATATGGAAGGGTCTTCTGCACTTGCAGAATATGAAAGGGCTTCAAAACTCTATCAGAAGTCATCTGTTAAATTACAGAAATATTAGAAATAAACTCAAGGACCACTGCAGTGATAAGCAGGAATATGGACAGGAGAGTGCACTTTGCTGTGCTACTTCATAAAGTGGCCTTAGTGGTTTTTGTACAGGTATTCCTTAGCTGTGAAGGCTTCAAACAAACAAAGAAACAGAAAGAAACTTTATAGCTGTCAAGTTGCTGCCAGAGTGGCTGGTTGATTTGTTTGTTGTTTATTTTCAGTTTTAATCATCTGCTACCAATAAATTCCACTGCCCTTGTGGTAACTTCTCACATTAACATTGATATATTATGGGTGTTGTTTTAAAAGAGACAATAAAAATATTGCACTTACTAATTAAAGCAATTCATGTATCCAACCAGGCACCGTCAGAAAGAGTTGTGGTTTTCTAATTGTTAGGTGCCTTGAGCAATATACCTGTTATAAATTCTTAATTGAACTTTGTATTATGGCCAGTGTGATTTGAAATATTCATAGCTGTTTTGTTTGATTATTTTTACTTCAGCTCTTCATTGAGAAGTGTATCAACTGGATCTTCAAGACCTTCCAAAGTGTGTTTGGTGTGTGGAGATGAGGCATCTGGATGTCATTATGGGGTGGTTACATGTGGCAGCTGTAAAGTTTTCTTCAAGAGAGCAGTAGAAGGTAAGAAAACACAATAAAAAAAAATCAATGCAAAAGAAAACGCAGAATATGTTAGTTTTAAGAAAAATATATATATACACACATATAAATGTTTCTGCTGTTGATAAAATTCTATGTTAATATGGGGGAAAAATGTTGAATGAACTCCAGTTAAATTTGTTATAATTTATGTAGAATATGCCAGGGTGTTCTGCAGTGAAAACCTTCTAAATGCTGCCTTGTTTTACTTCATGCCACTGTTGAATCAGGCTGCTTCTCCACCTCTCCAAGTGGATTTCTATGGGGTTTAATGCACATGGATACAATAGATGTAAACATATTCCTGCTTCTTTACTGGAGAATGACTGTGCTTGTGTCCTCATGCTTTGTCAGCCTTACATGACAGTAAAATTGTGGTCTTTCCTGGGCATCTCAGTAGAAAGACATTGGGATCACTCAGTAGTGCTGCAGGACCTCTGGTAGGTGTTGTCTCTCAGTGACTTGGGTTATTAGGGTGAAAGTAAATGTGTTTGTTACAGACTTTGCAAGCCTCTCCTTCAAGTGATAAAAATTAAGTTTTTGATAATAAGAATTCTTGGCATGCAAAAGACATAAAAACTAAACAGGTTTTTTGAAGTCTTTGCTGATGAGTAGATGTTCTCACAGCCACGGGTGGAGCAGGACATATCGACTTACTGCTTTGTCTTCATAAAGAAAAACCTAGAAGGAAAAGAATAGGCTCTTGATATGATGTCCAGCTTGTGCACTGAGAAGAGTGAGGCAGTGTGCAATGTGATTAATTTCTTCTGTGATCATTAAAGGTACTGCTGATGGCAATAAGGATTTAGCTCTCTGTCAAATAGACCTGGAGGGCTTGTGCGTCACTGAAGTCAAGACTTCATGTCATATCTCTCTATCAATCTATTTATCTATCTATCATGAAAAGTGTCAATCTAATTGAAATGAATTTCCAAAGTTATAAGGACATGGAAAAGGTTTCCCACTGCTGAAAGCATTTTCTCCTACAGTTGTGCAATAGCTGACCTTGATTCCTTTGTTCCCCAACTTCTTTGTTGAGAATTTAATGGCTTCATATAGCACATGAACTGGAAAACCATCCTTATTTTTACTGAGTGATTTCCTCCATGTGCTTCCATGCCACATCATGGATGGGTCTGCAGTCATCCATATCTAAGCTGGCCCCTGAATCTTGTGGATACATTTTTTGGATCTATGGTGGTGATGAGGTTCTCCATACACCTGCACATACTGTGTGAAGTGACACACCTTTTGATATCTTGATTGATATCCTTTCCTGCATCCCAGGAAAGCTTCCTTCCCAATCTTGAATCACTGTAATTTCAAGCTACTATTGTAGCTATGTTTACCATATTCCTTTGTTTTGATGCCTGTTCTGACATGGTGCTCCTATCCAACTTCATAGGAATTCATGAAAAAAATTATGTTTCCAAGCCTCAGAAGCCAACGTTATTAGGAAAGGATCACTTTGTGATCAGGCATAGAAATACATTTTTAAAACATAATTAAAAGTGATCAATAATTACTGAAAGTTTACAAGTTAAGAAAAGAAAAACTTAAAAAGTGAAAGACAAATCTACCTTATCTCAAAAATGTATAATGGTTTTTAAACTAGCTTAAAGTATGTTTTTTTTGAGAGTCATTATATTAACATGGGGGCAGTCCCATGGTGTAGTGGAGAGCACTCCGGTCTCCAAATCCCAAGGTCGCGAGTTCGAGTCTCAGTATGGACCGTCCCCTGGCAGTTCAATGCCTCCCTGCCATCCCATCCCGTCAGATCTTGGATGCCAAGCAGGGTCAGCCCTGGTTAGTACCGGGTGCTGTGACAGTCCCAAGGACTTCACTGTCACTGTCCAAGCTTGCTCGGCCATGGCAAACGAACCTCAGGACTTAAACGGTGGGGCCAGTTCTGCGCACGCTGAGTCTCACCTAAAAAATCCCCTGCGCAGGCTGGAAGGGCACACCCATGTGGGGAGAGCCCTTCCCAAATCTTCGTTCGCGAAGGTTGGCCATTATATTAACATACATGTTCCTACCAGTGGTATGTGAACACTGTCTAGACATCTGCTTGTTATGCACATGACTATGCTCTTGATGCTACCAGTAGCAGTGTTATTATGCAAACACTGGAATTTTTTCTTAGCTTGCATTTTTATGTTTTTTTAATATATATATATATATGCATAAAAGTACACTGTAGAGTATTAGCCACAAAAGAGCATAGCAAAACTATAATATACATTTTGGCTTTATCTATTCGGAGACTGTAAATATGAATAGAAGTTGTAGGTAGTTTTGTAACAAAAAGTTTATGGTGGAGTCATCATAAATTTAGCAGTTGGGAACATGACCTGTGAAACACTCTATTCCAAGGTTTCCTGATTGTGAACACATGACACAGAGTAATTACTACAAATATTTAATTTCAAAGATGTGTTCAAACCCATGGTAGTTCAGAGCATGCTATATAAATAAAGAAATAAATCAAAGTGAAAGAACTGCTTAAAATGTAGATCCTGTGCATACATGTCTCAGCACTGAGCTGAAGTTGTGTTCTTTACTTGCATTCTTGTCTTTACTACAAAGAAAACAGAAACACTTTTTCTGTGAACATAGAAACAGCTTTCTGGGGAATTTATAAATCCAGTGGCTAATTTATTTGAGTTAAAATGAATTGTTTCCTCTCTAAAAGATTGTGGTAAAAAAATAGAAGAAATTCCTCATCTTTCACTCACCATTTCCCTGAAATAACATGTATAGACGTTTTAAAGATTTGAGTATATCTTTCCACTTATATTTTGCACACTGTGGGCATGTATGTGGACACATTTGTTTCTTGATCCACTAAACATTCCTCAGTAGAAGGTGGCATGAGAAGTTATAGTCTATCAAAAATTGCCTCAACTTCCAATGTTATTCAATATGGTAGCAACAGCTGATGTCATTTTTCACAGGATCACAGAATGGCTGAGAGTGAAAAGAACTTCTGAAGGTCATCTCTGCAGGCCCCCTGCTCAAGCAGAGCCATTTAGAGCCGGTTGCCCAGGACTGTGTCCAGATGACTTCTAAATATCCCCAAGGATAGAGACTCCACAACAGCTCTGGGCAACCTCTGCCAAGGGCTGGTCATCCTCATGGTTAAAGTGTTTCCTGGTGTACAGAGGAACCATCCTGTGTTGCAGTTCATGCCCTCTTTGAACAGAGCAACTCCTCCTTTAGTCATTAGTTTCTGCTGATTAAAGGAAAGTTTCATTTGGTTTAATTTAGAGAGTTGAGTACAGATAGTTCTTCTAAAGAAATGATGAGATGGAAATCATGGTAGAGAGCAAATAGTGTTCAGGTGGAAGGAGAAGGACAAGTGATCTAGTTGAAGGTGTCCCTGCTCTTTGCAAGAACCTTTAAAGGGTTGTTCCAACTCAGCCATTCTATGGGTCTTTGAAGTGGGGAGACAAATGGTGTCAAAAAGCATGGAAACGGAGAGAAGGGGGATTTGGAGAGAGGAACCCCTGCACACCACTCAACTCTTTTGGTCTTCGCTAGAATTGATCATTGTCAGCCCACCCCGAACAGCCTTTGAGTGGCAATTCCTTTGGGCTCCTCTGAAATATTATAAACCCAAAAGGATTATAACAGCAAATAACAACTATGTTGGAATTTAAAAACAAGAAACACAAGAACAAAGAGACTACAGCTTGCATTTCCAATTATAAATCTGGTAATTGTATTCCCGGTTAATCGTATCTTGGAACTGGCAGGAAATGTCTGATGAATTTATGAGAAGGAGAGCTGTAGAGCAAAAAAAAAAAGTATTAAAATGGGTTTATTGGTGAAATGTCAAGAGTAATTTCAGAGGGAATTAATTACAGAGCTGTAAATTATCAAAGTATGAGTTTTGGTATTAAGTAGGCATGGACTTTTTGCTGACTGACTTGGTATGAAATGTGATTTTTGTCATTAAGGTAAATTTGATCTGCCTTGCAAACACTAAAGTACTTTAAATATGAAAGTGTTGATAAATAGTGTCACTGCAAAAGTTAAGATGTATATACTTAGAATACACTTTTACATAGCACAATTATATAGTATGGGTTTTTTCTAAATTACAGATATGGCAAATGATAAAGTTATTTGAACTTTAATTTATGATCATCATAGAGTCACATACTGAAAATACACTATGCTGTGAGGGAACCTAAAGCACCTGGCCAGTCCTGTCTTCTCTTTTTCCACTGAAGCAGCTTTCTCTAAGGAGAATAAAAGCTTGAAGTCAGGAATCACAGCTGTTCTTTCCTAGGCTTTGCATTTTCAGTCTTCATTTGTTCCAGTTCCAGACAAGTATGAGGTAATCTCTCCTAAATCAAAATTTATATTGTTTCTTAAGTTTCTAATCTTTTATTTTTTCTTTGGCTTGAAGGGAGGAAAAAAAGGAAAACATTTTTTCATTTCCATATGAAGCTAAAAACTGCAGTAAAAATGACTATTTTCTTCCAGTTATTTTGCATATTTGATTGGAGATTTTTGGCTATTTAAAATGGGATTTAAAAAAATATACTGTTATTAGTTATGGGGAAGCTTGTCCTTTTTTAAAATACAAAGATGTGCTATTCAATAAGCATCAGAGTCTACACCTGATTTCTACTTCAGGAGGTTCACCTTAAAAGCTAGTTCTTCTAATTCAGTCCCAGCAACAGAGCTTGGGAGCTGGGGGTGTTTAGCTTGGAGAAGAGGAGGCTCGGAGGTGACCTCAGCACTGTCTAGAACTACCTGAAGGGAAGTTGTAGCCAGGTGGGGGTTGGTCTCTTCTCCCAGGCACTCAGCAATAGGACAAGGGGGCACAGGCTCAAGTTCTGCCAGGGAAAATTGAAGTTGGAGATCAGAAAAAACTTCTTTGCAGAGAGAGTAATCAGGCATTGGAATGGGCTGCCCAGAGAGGGGGTGGATTCCCCATCCCTGGAGGTTTTTAAGGTGAGATTGGACGTGGCACTGAGTACCATGATCTGGTAAAGGGACTGGAGTTGGACCAAGGGTTGGACTTGATGGTCTCAGAGGTCTTTTCCAACCCAATCGAGTCTATGATTCTATTCTATGAACAGGAGTTTCTAGGGTTGGGGTGGATTTCCACATGAACTTTTGCTATTTGCCGATTTAAAGTGAGGGGTAATTTGGCTGAAGGAAACTTCAAAGTCTGATCTGATGCCTCCTGGATACAGTAAGTGTGCTGTGCACCTCGGTGAGCAGCCTGGTAACAAAGAAACCCCACCTCCGCTGATGTTTCAACAGCAGGTTATCCAAGACTTCAGTAGCGAAAGGGCTGAAATTTCTTGTGCAGCCATGTGCAGGGTCTCAGCACAGCTGTGGGAACTGAGATTGCCTCAGAGCCAGGGTTAGGGAAAAGCAGTGACATTCTTCCTCTCCTTTTGTGCTCAGCTGCTCTGGAAACACAGGCACAAAACAACCTGGGCTGCAAGACCTCGGGTCCAGCCCACCAGTCACCTTGCCAGGCAACGCAGCCAGTCCTTGTGCCATAACCAAGGGATCCAACAGCTTTGAGGGGCCCATCTTCGCATGAAGGATTGCAGGCTGTTGCTGGCCTGGAAATTCAGTGGTAGATAAATTCAGTTCTTTGCCAAGCAAAGGCACTGTGTGAGTGTTTAACAATGGGCCAGATGCATAGTATCCCAGGGATACTGTGGGTTTGAGTGGCTTGTTTTTTGGTTGGTTTTTTTCTTAAGTACTCTCTAGTCTTTGCTTCCAGAAGGCCACACAAGGGGGAACACAGTACTGAGTTTGGTAGCAGATGAGACTCACAGACTATTCTGAGTTCGAAGGGACCCACAAGGTTCATCAAGTCCAACTCTTAAGTCAGTTGCCCACATAGGGGATTGAACCCATGACCTTGGCATTATTACAACCAGGTTTTAACCAACTGAGCTAATCTCAGTATGTGTAACGTGTTTTTTTCAGAAATAGTTAATCTTCCTATGCTTTTCCTATGCACTGTAAAGGAAAGAACTTCCTAAGACTTTACAACTCCCAGTAGAAAATAAAGAGAAACTAAAGTCGCTGTGTTTTCCTCCTATTTTTTTTCATTTAAATTGAAGTGGAAAAATTATCGAGGTATGAGAAATACTGACATACATAACTCCTGAATAATTTACTTAATTAGCATAAATTTTTATAGAATACTGCTGGTGAACAGGGAAGCTTACCTTATTGATAATTTAAGGAAGCAATATTTTTTGTGCTGTAGGAAGCTGAGATTGATGCATAACAGAAAAGCATTTTGCACACCATTTTGCAGTGTGTGCACCCATGAATTTTGTAGGCCTGTATTACTATAATTAATTATACATACAGTTCTTCACTCGCCGCTCTTCTGCTTCATTCACTGTAATGGAGTCAGTGTTTTTCCGTAACAGGCTGCAATTTTCCTTTTATCCACTTTCATGAGGTCAGTGGCCTCTCTAAATTCGACATCACTCAGTATAGATGTCCATATGTTTTCATAGAAATTTCTATGTGGGATTTGAAGTTGACTCTGTTCCTGACCCGTTGCAAGAATCTGTTTTACAACCTATCAAACAGAAATATTAGGTGAGGAGCAAGCAGATGGGTGATCTGCTGAGGGCAAGTGAGCTGGTCAAATTCATGTAGCAGCTGCTACTCTTTACTTGATATGCTATGGTTAATAGGTGCAAAATAAAATTTAAATAATTAAGTCATCTTAGGTTTGAAGCTGCCACCAGCCTTCCGTGCTTTCATAGATATGTAAAAAGGACTTTTCCTGGGTTTTTTGCTCTGGCAGGCAGTATTGCCTTGTGAAATGAAGTCTTCATTGCTCTTCCTGGCTGGTTTTGGTAGGGGCTCGGAGTTCAGGAGACTGATAGGAGGAAGGAACTAAAAAAGTTTGCAGTTGGACCCAAAAAACAGCAGAAAAAATAAATCAGCATGAAGTGTGACATAAAAAAAAAAAAAGGAAAGAATAAAGGATTGAGCATATATTACAATTAAATATTTTAAAGCTGAGGAGAAGTGAAACATGAGGAAAATCTCTCTGGATTATGTGGCCTGCACGAAAAACACTGCCTGATGCTCAATAAGATGCTGGATGCATGGTAAACGTGAAGTGGAACACTGATAGATCCAAGCATAATGTAGTAGCTTTTCAGAAAGGAGAGAGTAGGTTTGGGAACCACTCAGGTGATACAGTGCTACAGTTTGAAAACAAGCACAGGACAGGTGGGTTTAGCAGCTGCAGTGCCACAAAGAACCCTAAGTTGGTTAATAGTTGTGAAAAGGATATGAAAAATACTTCAAATCAAGGAAGCTAAAAATCCACATTTGTTCCTTTCTACAAGCATTAATAATTTCTTCCCTCCCCCAAGACTTTCCAACATTAGCAGTTTTTTGATTGTAACTTACTTACTATGTAAGCAGGTGTTGCTGTAGAGAGGTACAGACAAGTATGAGGATGAGAATTTAAATATGGGCTGCTGTCTAGCCTTGAAAAACACACGCACGAGGCCAGGAGGGCTGCATGCAACTATTCTTCTCCTGAGCTCTGTTGTTTGTCTTTTGTTCTTTGTTTTATGAATACTAATTTCTAGGCTGCTTCATCTGTAAAATAATATATTCAGTAGGTGATACCAGTCTGCACAAGCACAATATGCAGTAAATGGAACATTGATGCAGCGGTAAGATTGCTTTATCTCGGGTAAAAGCCTTTCATGGCCACAAATTCAAACATCACACGTACTTTCATGTGCTTCCCCTCTACATTGTTATGGAGAGAAGGGAAGATGTGATAGGGAACTCAGTTGCAGTAATTTTTTTGTGTTGTTTTCTTTTTTAACATGTCACAGGCTAAGATCCCAGCAGGTCAGAGTGTTCACAGAGGTGAACACTCTGGAATGGTCCTGGGAATGCATGCTGAGTTACAGGAGCCACAAATATGTGGCTAACAAATGTTCAGATGTCACAGCCATAAGTTTAGTGTTTCCTTCAATATGTCAACTGCTTTTTTTTAAAAAAAAGGAATGGATTTTTTTATATATATGCCATACAGAGAAGACAGACAGGGTGCTTCCTGGGAAATTCATCTTTTAGGCAGTAGTTCCAAGGTGGCTGAGCCACGTGTGTAATGTAATCACACAGAATCCGTGTGGTCAGATGCACCAAGTATTTGAAGCAATCAGGGAAGTATTCACAGCACCAGGGCACAAATGATGCTGGGAACTCTTATCTGGAATATTGTATTTACTTCAGTCACTAGTATGTTAAAGGCAGTTTGATTCAGTCACATAAACACACCAGGAGAGCCTCTGAAATGATCTGGGGAATAAAAATTTATCTTACATCAGGTGACTGAATGCTTTTAGCTTTTTTTAGCCTACCCAAAAAGAGTCTGAGTTGGGACATGATTGCTGGCTATAAATATTTCACAGTTGAGGAATAGACAACCAAGAGGGAGGCGAACTTATTTTGAACTAAGAACTGTACTGAAATAAGAGCAAATGGGTAAAAATTTACATTAGTTAGTTTGCTATTTTGAGAATCCTGCAAACCACTAGACGGAGGGACTTTTAGGGGCCTTTTCCTGGAAAAAAAAAAGTCAGAAAGATTTAAGTACCTACTTTGAAACTGAGCATAAGAGAAATAGTTGATGTATAATATAATTTGGTTATCTGTGATAGTGAAGGATAAGCCAAAGAGATCTCTTTTGGTTAATATTATGTCCTAGTAAGTTCAACTGATTTCAGAAACTGAAGGAAGTAAGAGTAATAGAGAGGGTGAACCAAGCCATACATTTTTGGAATATTCTATTTGTAATGATGGTGGATGAGTAGATTTTCACAGGGATACAGAACTTCAGTTTTTAAAAATTGATGTGACGTGCTAAGACCTTGCATAGGGCAGAATTGCTTTGTATTTGTACTAGCAGATGAATGTGTGTATCCTGCAATGACTTTTCTTGTTTTGAGTTCAGAAAAAAGCTCAGGAGGGTGAAGTCCTTTTGAAATAACTCCTTGCTATCTGCCTAAGCCTCTGCAGATACCCCCAGACTCCATCAGGTGACCTCATGCTGGTTACATTTGCCTGTAATCCCCTCAGGCGAGAGCCTGGCTACTGAGAAATCCCTTGTCATTGAAGTGTAATTGTCCGGCTTCTTGGACACTGTGCGGCTGGGTTGGAGTTTTTTTGTAATGCTTAGAATACAACTAAATGGATAACTAAAGCATGAACGAACATTTAAATTGGAATTTGCAATTGGACATAAATATGTGGACAAGATCTTCTACATCAAACAGCATAAAGCACATCAAATACCATAAAACATCATTAATCAGATGCTTTAGCTCCTTAAAACATGGTACTACTTTATAAAATGTCATTATCTGCCTGCCTTGGCGGCCTCTAGGAGAACAGTGTTATAATTTTCACTTTCAGTAGCAAATAACACTTCTCTTCTACAACCCTCAAGGTTCAGAAAATTTTTAGAGCCTGAAAAGGCACTTCCAGTCTGAGATTAAGTAGTTAAGAGCCACAAGGGGATAATGCTGGGAGGTGCTTTCAGCACCACAATGTTGGAGATAAGGGATTTTGCAGTGTCGTGGCTGAAAGAAATTTTTTAATAGCCAAAACCTTAAAATAAATATATAAGTACATAAAGCTAGAAACAAAGCATCTTTTTGTACCTCCTAATCCTGTTTTAAAAAGGGGGATGAGAAAACAGTCTCCAGACAAAAAAAAAAGAAAAAAAAAGATAAAATGTACATACAGATCTGTCTGTTAGGGGGAACAAGGCATCTGCTAGCATCTAGGATATAAATAGAGTGGGAAAGGTAATGGCAAATCTCCCATTGCCTTAAATGAAGCCAGGATTTCAGCCTTCTTTTGGAGCACAGTTTTAGGTTGTTGAAGTTTGAGAGTGCCTTTGTTAGGTTTAAAGTCTAGACTTAGACTGAGGCAGTTTTGTCAAGTTTTGTAGAAATAGCGGCCCATGGTCAGCATAGAAGAAGAGGCCCACAGCTCTTCATTGTTTATGGAGAGAAAATTCTGTTAAGCAGAAATATTACCCGGTTTTAACTTTCAAAATTATTGGGTGCCATTTCTCATGGTTGAGTTGCCAAATCCAGAGCCCAAAGGGAACGTGATTTAGTCAGTCCGTTCCTACTCATTTCAAGAGTGATGATGATGTGGGGCTTTTCTATGTACCTTGTCCATGACTAGAGCAAGTAAAAACAAGCAGTTTGGAGTTACTGTGTCCTCTCTCACCCCTTTCTGCTGTGGGGGTTCTTAAAATGTAGTGATGGGTTTCAGGGGCTTTGAGCTGCTTGGGCTTTTGTCATTTTGGTCTTCTTAAAATATGTTTAGAAGAAAAAAAAAACAAGTTTGCAAAATCATAACTAAATATGAAAGTAGTGAATGTTACTGGCCTGCATGGTCTTTGTTCATCTGTAATGTAATGATTTCTGATTCAGCCTTGATTACACAGTCCCATACAACTTTTTCCATTACACCTCTGCCTTGCTTATTGAACAGATTGGATAAGGTTCAATTAATGAGGAGCTATTCGATATCTTGTATTCTTCTCGTTGCTCAATGTATGGTCCTGTGCCTTCACTGCCGATTACTATTCATCCCTTGCTCAGAATACATAATTACTCAGTTCTTACAGAGCTTTTTTGTGGTGCTCATCACTAATATCTAAATGCTTTACAAACATTGTTTAATTTGTGAGATGAGTGGTTATTGCCTCTGTTCCACAGTTGAGGAGATGAGACACAGACTAAGCTCAGACCTACCCGTTGATTTGGGGTTCACGATTTATGAAATTTAAGACTTCAGGGGACAGAAGTACTTGACATTTCTTAGTGTTTAGTATGTTCAAAGTGCAGTATCCATTGATTTTACTTACAGCTGTGGTCACTTAAACCACTGCAAATCAGACTTTGGACTGCAAGTTGGATACTCAGAAAACAAGGAGGATAATTAGCGTTTTTCTGGCTTACTGTTATAAAGTAAGTCCGTGGCAAAGGAGATGCAGTCTAGTTTTCAACGGCACCATTCAACTGCCTCAGGTATTGAATTTCTCTCTGTTTTCTCCTTTTCTCTCTCTTCTTTAAGTCTTCATAATCCTTTGCACACTTTGTTTTCAGTAGCATGTCAATGTGAACTTCAAGGACAAGAGTCCTTTTGACTTTGGTCTTGATTCATCCTAAATTGCCATCCACAACATCCCCAGAATAAGCCAGAGGTCTGGCAGAGCAGGAATGAGGGTGTAGAAATAAGACATAATGTAGTGAGAGATGTGAAGAGTTAGATCAAAATTCAGGTTTAGAGGTGTTGGGAAATCTGAGTCTTCTTACCTATTCAGCAGCAGCAACCAGAGAAGGTTCCAAGGTGGTCGTATGCAGGAAACATTGATGATGATGATGGTGCTTCCTAGGAAAGCTACTTGCAGCTAAGTAGCAACAAGGTGCCTCAAGGTCTTAGGAGCTGTGCCTAAACCATTGACTGAAGTGAATTTGGGAAGACTGTAAGCCAGTTTCTCTAGTACATACATACCTGCATTAGTGGGAGTTTTTGTTATGGCTCCTCAAAATCACCTGTTCTTACCTTTGATCACACAGTACATTCCAACATGTTTAATTTTCAGTTTGAACCTTTCCTCTGTATAAATTATCTGCATAGGTTATTGAAATGCATTATTATGGTGAATTAACCCCTTTTCTGAATATTCTGCAGAATATTGTTTTCTTTTTAGAAGCTTTTCCTGTTGTTTTATTAGAGTCCTCCTTGCATAAAACTTCATCTAGGTATAGCATTTCTTTGGTATGGAAGATATGCCTTAATCGCTCTGTACCTTTAGGGCTAGCAAAGACTGTGCTCAGATGTGGAGGTTTATGAAAAGAGCACTATTTCATGTGGATTAACTTAGTCCAGGTGAGAGAGCTTTATCATACAGTCACAGAATTGCTGAAATTGGAGGAGACCTCTGGAGCTTATCTAGTCCAACCCTCCTGCTTGGAACAGGTTGCTCAGCACTATGTCCAGGTGGGTTTTGAGTATCGCAGAGGGATAGTCAGAGGGCAGAGACTCCATATTCCCTCAGGGCAAGCTGTTTGACCCTCCTCTTGATTAAAAGAAACAAAAGTATTCTTGCTCTTCTTGAAGACAAAAGTGACATCAGCATCCTTCAAGTCCCTGGGAATCTTGGTTGCTATAACCTTTCAGAGATAATTCAGAGGTGGTCTTGGTGACATGAATCATTTCCCTCAGCACTCAGGGGTGTAACCTGTGGTGTCCCATTTGTTATATGCTCCCTAGGCTGATTTTTTTCCTCTCAAGGTAAGTTTTCCTTGCTCCATGCTTTTCCTCCACTGTTGTTTTTCAAGGTAAAAGGGACTGCTTTGCATCTTGTTGATTCTCCCCTAGAAAACGTGACATTTTTTTGTTACTTCAGATTACGTTGCTTTGCACTGGTAGGCATTGCAGTCTGTTAGTTGAAAAGTAAATAGTTCTGACCAAAGAAAGTGTGTTAGGAGAAAACCAGCATGAGTTACCCTCGTGGAGCTTGGTTAACTGCTAAAGGATCTCAGGCTCCTGTTTGGACCTATCAAAGACCTCCTGCTGACTTATGTTGGTAGTTAATATGGGTTTGCAAATGGGAAACTCAGCCTTAAAAGCTCTGTCAAGTCTAAATGATGTTTTGCAGTTCAAGATTGACTCTCATGCTTCCTAGCAGATTTTTTTTTCTGGATTTATTAAATCATAATTTTAAAAAAGGTCCATTTACAGATTTTCTTCAACGGTGCGCCAGATGACCAGTAATAAGAGCAAAGGGCTGTAATGGAATTACTGTTTTAGGCAGTAGGGTTTTTATATTTAATGAAACTGTTCAGTGCTTCTCGCCTGGAAAAGAATGTCTGAAGAAATTCAAAAGGACTAAATAAATGCCTCAGAAAATAAATGTGGAAAGGTTATGTTTTAGAAATGTATTCTAGAGATGTAGAACGTAGGCTGACTTACAAGTCACAGGGTGAGAAAAACACCAAAATGGGAATAGTTCTGCAATAAAAAGACAGATGCATTATTTTAAAGCACAACGTGATGTCCATAAAACAGAAAAAGGGTATAACAGTGATTTAGAAAAAAAATGTTTCTTTGAAACTTGTGGTCCTGTTCTTGCAAGATTGCAACAAAAGGCATTGCCAGTTGTGTGTCCCTGAATATTGTGATAAAGAGAATATTTTGAATTCTTGTAACTTAACATTTCACACCTTTTCCAGAAAAGGTGTCATTACTTTCAGCATTAATACAGTTGTATCAGGTTTCTGCATCTCATCTCATTTACCTTAAATTCTTGATTCTTGCTGAAAACCTTATTCAGAGTAGGGAAATTTTCCCCACACATTTCCTATTCGTGGTGTGTTTGTGTTCATTTGAGCTATCAGGCACAAGAACTAGAGTGTGGTTCCCTCCTTTGTACCCACTCATTGATTGGCTTTCTTTGGAAACCAGTTTATGTTGTACAGAAAAGGACTAGACCTGAACTCACTGTTGCAGAACCTGCTCCCCCTTGTTGCAAATAACTAATGCGACTTGTGTGTTGGATGGAGCCATATGGCAAACAATCCTCACAACATCAGAGCAGCAAAGCTGATCACAGGGCAGGGTGATGGATGGCATTAAGAAAGGTAATGTTCCTTTCTTAGGGAGAGACTGGTTGAAGCTGTGTGTGGGAACAGAGCTGAAAAACTGAGCTGTGTGTCTTTTCTAACAGGAACAATTTCAACTGCAGTTTGAAGGTTTACAAACCTTTTCCATGCTCTGCACAAGTTCTCTGATAAACCTCTTCTTGGTTAGGCTGGGAGAAGGCTTATAATTTAAAGTGATGCCTATGGGGAAGAAGTGCAATAGTCCTGTACTTTCCAAACTTTGGCGTTTTTGCAAGTTTTGTATAAACATGTTAGGAATCCAACTATATCATTCCATTTCTGAAGGGGCATTTTTTGTCTTGGGTATTTATCTGTAGATGATTATTATTACACGTATTTTCACAGACTCGTGCTCTAATTTTTTTTCTAAGAATAATTATATATTTGGAGCTAAGCATTCAATTATTTATTCATCCATTTTACCACGTGGACTTAGCAAATGGACTTGTGTTAGCCTATACTTCATATCATGCATGCAAATTCCACTCTTAACAATACTGCTTGAAATTATGTAAGTGATAGGTGCTAATTTTCTCTGATACAACAGAATGATAATGATGGACTATTGGGAAAAAATAATAATAAGTACTTCTTAGGTTGTGTGCACTGGCATACTAAACTATTCATAAAATTTAAAAAAGGAAATGAAAAGACACTAACCTACTTAAAAATGATGCCTTTTACTTGCAGTCTTTTTAGTAATAACAGGAAGAAAGTATTCCTTCAGTGGTAGGACCATATTCCTGAGTGAAACTGTCAGGTTGTACATTCATTTCTTTTGGAGGAGGGTGGTTGTTGTGAAGGTGCACACAGCCCAAGCAGTTGAATTCTAGATGTTCAAGTGGTTTACAGAGTCCTGAGAGCTACAAGTGATATTTCATATTCTGTACTTCTGCAGTGTCATCATGCAGGTACTCTGTGCTGAATGTAGGGCACAGGCAGTCTGTTATGTACAGTGTATTTTAATACAGCAACATTGCATACAGCTTTATTAAATAAATTAGGGTGCTGGAAAATAGTGCAAGCACTTGGATGTAGTGGATACACCAAGATGTATCTTTTCTTGTTTTAGTTCTGTTTTCTGAAGGAATCTGCTTCCATGTAAGAAGTTTAGAAAGAATACCTAGCAATTATTCATTATTAATTATTCATTTCAAAGTAGGAAGAGGAAATATGACAAGGATGAGTTTTTTCACTGACTGTTTAATAATAAAAGATCCTTTGTGGAAAGCATATGAAAAAGTGAAGGACATAAAAGCACAAGCAAAACATATGTATTAGTACATGCTAAAAGGGTTTTGTGATGAGATAGAGTTGAGCAGCAGAGAATTTTTGAACAGTATTTCAGTAAATTTTCTTACTTGAGCATCCCTGTTTTTCATTGAGTTAGAAAATGTTCCAGAAATAGAGAACTGAAGGACAGTATCATCTTTCTGACATTCATTTCATCACTTCCTATTGCCATTCTCACACTTGCTGTATTTTCTATTACCATTCCGCTATGAACTGGAGAAAGCCCTTGTTTCTGTTCCCATCCTTTGTGTCCTTGAAGCTTTTAATAACAAACCCACTCTGCCAGAACACCTTCTTTCCACAAGGGAGTAAGTTGGGAAATGCTATGTGTGCTTCTACAAGCAAAGATACACACTTAGATTTTGCAGGCAGAGATGGATCTGAAGTATTGCCAGATAATACAGGTGGGGCTAATCCAAAATCCATATGTACATACATTATGTGGATTATGCAGTCCATGCTCCCAAATCAGTATGTATCTGAATTTCTTGGAGGCTTCATTTAAAATGAAGGTTGTCAGATGAAGATGTGAGGGAAATCCTTTAAAGTTAAACTATTTCCATTTAGATATGGGACAAATGTAAGATTTCATCTGAAATCAGATCAGAAACAAAGGTTTAGAAAAATAGGAGAGAAGTTCCTCTGACATCCAGCACGGGGCACAGAGCAGGCCACAGCAAAAACCTTTCTCCTGTTCTAGTCATGGAGGTCACGCCTTACAGTGGGAGTTGCCAAGACTAATAAGAGAAGATTAAATTTAAAGTGAGAGGAAGATACTTGTTCAGAAAAAACAACCCTGATGCTCAAGCCCATCATGTCTTTGTCACAGACTGATCTGGCATGTGTGCATGTTTAGCTTGTGTATTTCTACTGTGCTTTTACCATTGCTCTGTGTGCTTCCTCAGCTCTCTGGGTGTGATAGGAGGAGGGTTTACAAACAGCAAACCCATTTGGGAACATGGGGAACATGTGTGATAAATGAGGCCTGAGGGACATAGGGGTCATGTGGCCAAGTCTGTGAAGGGGTTAAATAGCAAACCTGTCTACAGATGAGGACAGGCAGGAAGGATTTTGGGGAGGGGGCTCTAAACAGAGTCATCTGCAGCAGAGCAGCAGCTGTCCTGGAGCACATTTTAGTAGGCCGCTGAAGTCAATGTGTTGCTTTTGTTTCCTCTTCCTTTCCTACTGGACTTTTTCTCAGTTAGTATGTACAGTGCTGGTATTATGTTTATTCACTGTTTGCTCAAATTTATCAGATACATATTCATTTTCATTAATCAGCCTGTCAGGATTTGGAGTTTTTTGATTTTTTCCATGGTATGTAAACATACCGTATCTTTTGTTTCCTGGGAACCCTTGACCCTCGGCAGAGCTTCTCAGTGCTTGATTAGCTGGGTTAATTTCATTTTGCACAACTATAACTAATGGCCATTTAAAACTGCCAGAAGCCTGCCGTGGGTTTCTCCTCGTGCCTGACCCTGTTGGTGAGCAGCACATTAATCAGTGCTCTCTGTCACGGTTTATTGCTTAATGATGAGGGTTAACTGACCACTTCCTAGGAATAATGAAAAACAGAGGTCAGCAATCATAGACTGAGTGAAGAGAGGAGCTCCTTCCACTTGTACTTCTACTCTTTCGTCCTCGGGCAGCGACAAAAATGTGTCCGCTCCACCACTTAAACGTGAACACTTATCTTTGAGGTTCATCTTAATTATACATCAATCCCTGTCACGTGTTTACCCAATTGAAACAATCAAAACCATTGAGCCGGTTACCTAATTAAAGTCGATGTAATCATATGCACGGGAAAACATTGCTGGGTTTGGCAAAGTCTGTTTTAGGAGTGTGTTGCTACCGCCGCAGTGTAACGTGTGGATGCAGCACTGGAACTCCCCAGACCAAACATTTGTATGATGCTTCAGTTATCCATATCCCTTCTCAGTGCTGTGATTTCGTTTTTGCATGCAGATACAGAAGCTGCCATAGTATTCAGGAAGGATATTGAGGTGCTGGAGTGCATCCAAAGGAGGTCAGCGAAGCTGGTGATGGGACTGGGAGCACAAGTCCTATGAGGAGCAGCTGAGGAGGCTGGAGATATTTAGCCTGGAGAAAAGGAAGTTCAGGGGAGACCTTATCAGTCTCTACAACTACCTGAAAGGGAGTTGTAACCAGGTGGGGGTTGGTCTCCTCTCGCAGACAACCAGTGGCTGGACAAGAGGGCAAGTCTTAAGCTGTACCAGGGAAGGTTTAGGTTGGGCATTAGGAAGAAATTCTTTATGGAGAGAGTGATTGGGCAGTGGAATGGGCTGCCCAGGGTGGTGGTAGAGTCACCATCCCTGGAGGTGTTTAAGAAGAGACTGGATGTGGCACTTAGTGCCATGGTCTAGTTGACAAGGTGGTGCTGGGTCAAAGGTTGAACTCGGTGATCTCAGAGGTCTTTTCCAACCTAGTTGATTCTGTGATTCTATGACCCTTACTTGCAACTTCTGATGATACTGGTTCACAAGTTCATATTGAAGGATACTTTTAAGGTTTTTTTTCTCAAGTTTGTAGTTTTACTATGGGTTTTGGTTTGTTCAGGCTTCACATACATGGGATGTTACTCTTGCTGCTGGGGTGGGTGGCCTCACGGGCCAGTGGGCAAAAGTTGCCCCCTACCTGAAGGGGCTGGACAGGGAGTGTGTCTTGGGAGAGGCAGCCCATGCTCCTGCACCCCATCAGCTGTAGGGTGTTCTTGGCTCTGACTCCCAGATGGAGGTGTGGAGGCAGGCTGGGACTGCACAGCAGGTGTGGGAGCATAGAATCTGCTCCTCCAGAGCTGCTCTACTCAGTGGTTAGGATCTTAATGCCCCATTTCCTCTTCCTACGAAGTTTTAGAAAAATAGAGAACATAAAATCAGCAACTGTCACATTTTCCAAGGTTATTTTTTTTAACTTCCGAAGCTGAGCTCGAAGCTGTGAGGGAGATTTTGCAGTCTCCTGTACCAGCACAGCATGTCAGGTGCCATGGAATTGATGTTATGTCTTCTGCTCTCCTCAGGAGCACATGGGCCAAAGAGGGAGAGGTGAAGTGGGATGCGTGAGGAACATCCATCCCTTGGTGTAGCACTCGTGGACCACTGTGAGGCCATGTAGCTGCCTATTAGAAATAACCTGAGGGCCAAACAGTGTTTCTTGGGAACTGTCTTGCATCTGTAAGTTTCTATGGCTGCCATTAGCTCTTTTCTCTCTGCTTACAGATGGCAGCAGAGGGTGGCATCAGGCTGTTTTGGGCTCACCCCCTCAGACAGGCTCAGCAAATTAAGTCCCAGGGACCATTGAACGTGTGTGGGCAGAGCTGGAGTTGGGTGCAGCAGAGCTGGGAGCATGGGTGCTTGGCTCCAGTTGCCTCGCTTGGAGACCTATCCCCCAGCCTGGGGGTCTGCCTCCTTGGAAAGCAATCTTTTTTAAAAGCACTAAACACTCAGAAAAATCAAGCTTTGGGAGTGACAGATCAGGCTCAATGCCTTAGTAGACACTTTCTGCTTTACTCTTTGCTTCCCTTTGCTTTTGCAACCTGTGCCGTGTTCTTCTTTCCTCCAGGATGTTCCCTTGCTCCATCTTGAGAGTGTGAGAGGGCTTTTCTGCATGGAGTCCCTGTGCCAGAGCATTGCCTGGCACATGGAAGAGGTGACTGGAGCACTAGCTCAGCTCAGACCCTCTGCCCTGGCCCATGCTCTTTGCAGAAGGGAACTTTGGAGGTTGGCAGCCAACCTCCACCAAAACCTTTGCAAATCACATCACGTACAAACTGCAACTTTTCAGTGTTTTATACTGTGATCCGTTATAATTTTAAGTGATAATGTATGAGATGGCAAAAGGCACATCTGTGGTATCAGAGCAGTGATGCTTCAAAGGGTCTGTCTCAAAGTGTGAAGGCTCTTGAGCTTCTCAAATATGTCTGTGAAAAATGTAACACAGGAGAAAACCAACATGTTCCTCCCTACCCTTATTCACAAACTTACTTTGCGCTAAGCTTGGGGTTTCTAGCTGATACATTCTTATATTCGCAAAATAAAATTCAGCCTGAGGCAGACATACAGCATGGAAAATTTCAGCCCTAACTGCTAATGTGTGGTAAAGTTATAAGCAATAGAAAATGAGGTCTTAAAATGAGAAGTGTCAGGCAACCTTAACTATATGTAGACCTACCATATTCCCTGATGATAATTTGGTTTTTGACAGATTTCAACCAATTTGCAGATTCATTTTGACATATACTATACAAAGAAGGGGGGGAAAAAGTCCCTGGAGTGGGACTCTCAGGCTTATTGGTACCACTTTGTAAGTAGTCAAAGCAGTGATCAACCACGCAGTCATTTTACCTTCTGCCAAACCTTTCAAACTGTATTGCAGAAAGTCCATTAAAAAAATCATAATATAAAATCAAGGCACTGATGATGTACTGAAGCTGAGACCTGTTGACTTTGTGCCAGTTCTTATCTCATTCTCATAAGTCTAAATGTAGGTTGCAGAAGAATGTTGAATTATAAAAATATTGCAGAAGTTGTAGCATAAAGTTTGCATTGCTTGCAGAAACAAAAGCCCCGGCTAGCATGCTATTCAGGTATGCATATCCAGCGTATTTTAACTAACAAATGCTGACTTTCCTAGAAAACACAGCGGAATTCTGTTTTGTCTTTCTTAATTGATTTTTTTCACTCCTCATTTATGATATAAAAATCTGTCCTGGGTATTTCTCCAGAGTGGAACTATGAACTTTGCTTTTTTGGAGCATCAAGAAGTGACTTTTCAGCCCGAGCTAGAGGGGTTGGGGTGAGGAGTGGGGGCACAGTGTTACATTTAAGATAGCATTTCTGGGAGGCCTCATCTATTGGTCAAGGGGCTTGGGAATCTTATGTGCCCAAACGTGACTATTAGTCTGAAATGTTGTTTGGGGATTTTATAGCAAGCTGCATCTCAGAAGACTTGTTTGCCTGCAGCTGGGATTTGCTTTTTTGAGTTTTTTTTTTTTTGTGATTGGTTGTTTGGAGTGTTTTTTTCCAGATCACATACAAACCCTGTGTGAATGGTAATGGCCCGTTCCCTGGATCAGGCTCTGGCAATCACTACATGACTTTCAAAGTGTCTTTCAGTAGAGCCCTGCTGACAGCTCAACAGTTACATAAAATGCTGCCTTCCTAAAAATCCCTTCCCTGCAATGCCAGTGTGTGAGGAGCTAGGTGAATCCAGTTACTTTCCTGCTGGGATATAATTTGTTATTTTTCAGAACCATTCCACCTGGCTTACACAGTCTGAGGTAAAAATGTTTCCTTAATCGTGTCTCTTTAGCTGGACAGATTAACTTGCTGCTATATGTTTGTGGCAAAGTCTTGTGTACATGGTAGCACTGTTTTTGTTGAACAGTCCCGTTGTTTCACAGAAAATAAACTTTAGATGTGAATAACTCTTTTCATTATCAGCAGTAAAATGTGAAATTTCAAGCAATGCAATCTCCATCTTTTATGGTAGCTCATTTAGTCATAATTAATTCCTGTGAGGATTTCACTGGTATGTAGCCTAAATTTTTTTTCCTTCCTTAATCTTGTTCTCATCATCAGGTCAAAATCTGTGTACTATGTATTCTTAAAACTAGGCACATGCTTAGATGCCCAAGGCAAAAGGGCTTAAGGCACATGACTGGAGACTTGAACTAGGCCATTACCATTTCCCGTCTCTAATTATCAGAGAAGTTACAGGCAGGTAAAGGGCTATTTTAAATTTTCTTGGTAAATCAGTCCCTCCGGCTTCCAATCATTTTTGTTCCACTTCTCTGGACTTCCTCCATTTTGTTTCTATCTTCCAGTAATGAAGTGCCTGAACTGCATACAATATTCCAGGTGTGGCTGCAGAGGAAATGCATACAGGGAATGCTGCCATGCCAGCCTGCTCCTCTGTGTAGAGCTTCTCCAGAAAGAACCAGGGTGTTGTTGGCACTTAATTCTCCTCTGCTGCACTGCTTCTTACATCCTGATTATCCTCTTGTTCCTAGGTGTCTTATCGTGGTGATCCTTTCCAAATTTCGCTTTGTTACTGTGCCTTGCCATTAACTCTTTATTTTGGATTTCTCTCTTGGTACATGGAGTGGCATTTTTCCCAACAGCAATTGTATTGCTTGTTTCCTATCTTTGCTTCCAATTTCTCTTACACCCTTTTGTATTACTTTTCTGTCCATACTTATGCTGGCAACTCCTCCTACTTTCTTCCTACTTTGAATGAAATTATCAAAATAAGCAGTAGTCCCTCTGATACTTTACAGGACATCTTCACAGTGTGATAAATTGTCTGAATTTGTCACTTATCCTCCATAGGAATTTGCTGTAGAAATTCCTAATGACAGAATTTGTATAGGGTCTCTTCTTGCCTGGTGGTAACAGTGAGCTGGATTCTAGATTTGAGGAATAGGAGTAAAGAGAGGTTAGTGGATGAGAAATGTAGTGGATAAAATGAACTGGGCATTGTGCATCAGTGACTAAATAAAATACATTTTCTGCATGAGAGCATCTCCCAGTGGTGTTTCCATATTTGTGTACTTCACCCTTTAAAGTAAGTATTCCTGACCTGCTGGGTGGGTCAGCATGTTCAGGGACCATTACCTTGGAACTACAAGATGTAAGGATGCTCCTAGAGGTGGGAGGAGGATCCTGTGCCCAGGAGGGAGCTGCCAACCAGCACTATACTTTTCTGAAAAGAAATTGTGCGTTTCATACACTGACGCCCTGATTTCCCCTTTTACTTGGTGTAGACATCTAAACCTGGGTAAAACAGAGGTAAAGCACTGCCACTCCTATCCTGCAGTGTCTTCTGCTTGATTGTACAGGTACTCTTGGACTAGTTTCAGCTTCGCCTTGCCAAAGACACTAGTGCAGGAGAAAGTAAAGTGTGGACCCTCAAGCAGCCCAAGGAAGCCCATGGGGGTGATGCTGGGCCTCTCTTAGATGCCAGAGAAGCTTTGTGTTGGCATCACCTGATCAAGTGCTCTCGTCACCGTGACCTATGCACTCCACTTTACAACTTTGTGCTCCAAAAACTCATACCTTCCATTCTCCCACACGATTTTGAGTTTTATTTCCTTACCATTTTTTGCTGAGTTATGTAGCTGATGGGTAAATTCAGGACAAAGTCATAGGTGCTATCTGGAAAAAAGGGAGTTTCCCTGCTTGCATCAGCACTAGTGTAGAGCGGTCTTCCTTCTATACCAACTTCTCCAGTCTTGCAAGGCCTGTAATGGCAGAGCAAGTCAGGCTCTGGTTATCTTTCTGTAAGCATCTACTCCCTTTCAAAAATGAGTTCACTTCCCATACTTTGTCTTGTGTTGCAGCTACTTTAGCTTTAGTCTACTGGTTAACTAAAAGTCAGTCAGTCTCTTTGGAAACCCCTCGAAAACCATCAAGGACCAATCTTTCCACATAACTTCTTAATTATTTCTGCATGTGAGTTTTGGCCATGCTCCAACATTGAAATCATTATGCTGTTTCAGAGTGTAAATAAGTGGGACTGGATTAATAAATTGTATGAAACATGGTGCCACACTTCATTATAATCCACTTATCAAAGTGGAAAAACCTTTTAGTACATAAAGTGCATCTGCTTTTAATTTTCATTTTGATCTTTTCTTTTTGTGTTTTCAGACATGAGTGTACCTTTTCAGGGAGGCTTTTAATGCTGGTGCCTGGCAGTTTCAAAGTTACTTGTGAAGATGGCAAAACAGAGCCTAACAAATTTGGGATGTATAAGGGAAAGCATAGGACTGGATTATCCTCTCATAATTATAAATTGGGATGCAATACATCACAAGGAAGTCTGGCATAAGTAGAAGGCAGATTGGTTTTTTGATGTTAGTGACCTTTTAAAAATTTCCATTTTCTTAATGCAAATTTTATCATTTTTACTTACAAAACGTGTTTCAGACAAGTGGTTTTGCCTTTAGTCACTGTCATTTTTCCAAGATGAAACAATTGCTTTTGATGGCAGTAGTGAAACCCACTATTTACAGAATACAAAAATACATTGTCAGCCATGTGAAACTGTGGTTAAGCTCATAACTGTGGCTTTACACCAAATGACCACCATCCTCATTATCCATTTCCTTCACTGACCTCTCTTGCAAGCCTTAGATCCAACAGCTGTTGCTGAAGAGATTGGGCTATGGCAGTGGCTGATTTCTGTCCCTTTAATGAGGAAATTACTGTATTTTATGAGGGTTAATCTGAAGTGGTTTTGTGCTGTTGATACACTTCTTGTAAGCAATGACATTTCAGTTCATGTGAGCGTATATTAAATAGCTATTTGCAGGAAACTGAAATGAACTCAATCTGGTTAGTACTACTGGGATTTTAATTATGAAAATTGAACAGAACTCTAAAAAGATCTGTGTTCAGACCTGCCCCTTGTGAAGCTAATTGTGAATAGACTGAGGAGTTTTCTGTTTTGTTTTTCTTAAATGTATTGAATGCAAGGGATCATGATACATACCGTGGAAGAGCAGCTACCTTAATCCAGGGGTAAATTATGGATATAAATTATACATTAATTGGTCTTTAGTTTTCATCGAGCACAACAAATTTTGAAACAATTGCAGCAATTAGGCAGAATGATCCTTGAAAGTAGAATCAAAAAACTGGATTTATGTCTTGGTGATGCTATATTTATGCCCCAAGATGACTTTTTTTTCTGTGGTCCTATGCCTCTTTCAGTTTTGTTTTCAGTGGCTGTCATCATTTGGACTGAAACTTGACACATTCAATTTTACCTTATATCCATTCCCTTATAATGAAAGGAAAGTCTGATCCCTTCAAGGTATACGACTTATGTGTCTGAAAAGTTCTGTGTGCTTTAAAACATGACTAGTCTGTTCTTAACTTCCAGCAGTAGCTTTATATGTGCTCAAAATGTCAGATGCAAATCGAGTCGTCTATGGCTTTAGTTGTTCAAGACCTAAAGATGATTCCAGTATGAAAGGTCATTGATATATTTCTGTGGCAAAGCAAAATGCAATTCCTGTTGAAAAGGTGCAGTGAAGGCATGGGTTGGGCACCCAGCACGGCAGCTGTCACTAGGGGCAAGCTCTGCTCTTGCCTTGAGGTCATTCTGGTCTGATGCCATGGCCAATGTTTCAGATCCAGCCTCCCTGGCTGAAGGGGGCCGTGGGGGTGTCACTTGTGACATCCTCTCCAATAAAATTTGGGAGAATTAGACAAAGTTTTGATTCATCAGTGTTTTTGCTGCTATGTGATACTTTGCTCAGCCTCTTGAGGTTGGATGAGTAAGCAAATGGTGAAGTAGATATTTCCAGGTCCCATTCAGGGGTTTTGTGAACAAAGGCCTGTGGCTCTGCAGCCCAGAAATTCTGCACCCGCTTTGGGGAGTGGTACTTGGAAAGAGCTGCTCATCCAATTAAAGATGGAAATAGAGATCATAATTGGTGTAATACCCTTTCTGCTACTTAATTTACACTTTTTGCTTTAGGTTGTTATAGTATTTTAACAGTAAACATACTGTGAAATTTCATTATAATTGTTATGTCTTCTTTCTACTATTCCCTAATCCTCTTTCTTCAGAGTATTTCCTCAGATTTGTCTGGATAACAGAGAGTTGGGGTTCTTGATAAACAAATGGATAGAGAAAAAAAAAAGTAGGCAGAGAGGTGCATATTTCAAAAGGTAAAACAGACCCCTTCTCAAAAAGTCTGCAAACAAATGCAGAGAACTTTTAAGTTCATTTTGGTGAGCATCTGATACTACTTTGGTCAACATTTCTGTGTCTGGAATCTCAAGAGACTTTGCTAAAAGGTTATATTGTGATGGTGTTGCTTGCAGCCTTGAGAAGAAAATTATTAGTGACCAGAGTTCTAGAGGAAAATATTTGTTGACGTATGTGCTGGCAATATTTTAAATTGTTGCTATTCTACATAATAATATTCATTATAATAAATTTAGCATATTTCCAGGCTGAGCTGTAGTAAACTGAACATGAAAAATGCAAGAGAAAAATATGCTTTGAAGATAATGTGTCATTCACACAGAATAAAATTTATGATCTGCTGAGCATGCTAAATGCAAGAACATTAGCAGAGTTGAACTTCAAAATGTTTGCAAAAACCAAAGGGTAGCTAGTTAAAAAAAAAGAACAGAACATTTTTCACAGAGATCAAGAGTTGGGGAAAGTTTCACTTTGTGAAACAAACTGCCCGTTTTTCTAGCAATATCTTACATAAATAGCATGCATGTTATTGAAGGAGACAGCCTGAAATTGCAAATTTTAAATCAGAGTTGCAAACCCACAAAGAATTAGTGTTGTACATCTTATTTTTCTGTCTGTCCTATAAGGTGAGAAGTTCTGTCTTAGTTGGCCTGTTCCATATTATTACTGCAAAGACAGTTTGATACGTGAATGCATCAACAGGATGGTGTGGCAAACTAAGCTGTTCAAAAGAATTAACAGAGGGTAACAGGCTTCAGTCTCATGTGCAGTTACAAATACAAATAACTTTATAGGGGTGAATATTTTCAGCCTAGTTTTCACTGAGGGATCGTGGCTCAGGGATCCATAGAATCATTGAGAAATCCTTACATTACCAATTAGCCCTCCATATTCCAGAATACGCCCCACACACCCTCTCAGACATTTCCTTGAATGAACTTGGTATTTCACACAAATCTGATTTTACACTGTGTACTTCCTGAAATCCAGTTGTAACAGTGAGCTATTTGTGGACCAAGTTACTACATCGTGTATGGGAATGTAGCAGATCAGTTGGCCACTTTTTATCAACAAAAATGGAAGGGCATTTCAGTTGCAATTTAAGGTTTTTGCATGATGCTTATTTAAAAAGCCTTTCCTGATGTTTTAGACTATCTGTTGTACATTGAAATTTTCCACTAAAGTGCATTGAAATTTGTAGTATGTCAAGAATGCCTTATCAGATTTTTAGCATGGGAAAGAAAAAGTAGACATCATGCATGCAACATGATCTCTGGTAAATCTGTCACATGTACTACTCTGCAGATAACAGCCTCTAAAGACCTCAAAAATATTCAGTTAAAATTTAAACTAAACTGAAAATTTGGAAATTTGCTGAGAAAGAAAATGCTGTAAAGCATTTGATGTGTGATTTTTGTCAAAACAACATCCTCTAAAGCTCTAATTCTCACTCTCGGTATCACTGTATCCATTATAATCTAAAATCAAAAGTAATTGAACTGAAAACTAGTTTCAAAACAGAAACAAAATGATTTCTCTCAATAACAGGATTATTTTGGTATCTATAAGTATTTTTCCTTGTTTTTTCTCCTAAACAGATTTCCAGTGCAGTGTGATTTCACTGACTCAGAAGTGCTTTGCAAACATCAGATACTTTTCCTATTCCCTTTCTGTGCTGTCTAACATCATTCAGCATTTCTTTGACCAGATGAAAAAAGGAATTATCAAGTTGTCCATCGTGTGGCTGTGTTCAGACTTTGAACAAGCTGAACCAAAAGTTGATTAGCTGCTCTTGGTTTCATGAGGCCCTGGCTGTCCCCTGTGACCGATTATTGATGTGGCTGGTTGGTACAAGTTCTGCATTTTGTGGAAATGACAGTGGGAGCTCTGGGGATGGTTTCATGACCAGTTTGGGTCATATCATGTGTTGGTGGCTCAGTTGGTCTGGATAACGGGATGGCTGGAGTATCAAGCACAGGCTTGGAGGGGCTTTCAACATTCTGCAGTGTATGTTAAGCATGGCATGAGAAAACATGCACGTGGATCTCAAATGTGATGTGTTTACAGATATTTCTGTGCTCACTTGTGTCGCTGTCCTTAGCAGCTTTCATGCCTGGTGGATAGTTTCTCCTGCAGAAAATAGTAGCCTCTTTTGGGCTACATCCCGTGCTCCCTTGCCAAATTTCCTCTCTCTCCTTGATCCCTCTCATCAGTGCCCTTTCAGGCTGCTTAAAATAGTGCGTGAGAACCATTTTTATAACTTCTCATCTCCTTTGCCAGGATCACCAGACCATTCCAATTGTTTTTGTTAACCTGGTCTCAGCCCAGTGTTAAAGCAGGTTTCGGGAGAACATGAACAAGCAGGAGACAGTCTCCATTTCAAAACTAGAAGAACATTGGCATCTGTGATCTTCGGTGTGCCTAGGGAGTGCATAACAGTAGGGCAATTTGAAAAGTGTTATGCATATTAAGCATCAGGGGACACAGCCCTCCTTGCTCCACTTCCAGAAAAAAAAGGGGAATCAGCTTTGTGTCTGTGGTCACCATTGGAGGAAGCTCTGGTAGTTCATCTGTGAGCACCAACAGATGTGGCCATGGTTTTAAAAAAGCCCTAGCTGGGGTTTGTAGACTCTGCAGGAAATGGTGCTGTTGAGACTCCGTTTTTATCCCTGCCCTCAATAATTTTAATATACTGTACTTGGGTATATTAAATCAGATGTAGCTGTATCTCTGACTGCAGTGTAAATGTGCCATTTGAAATCACCAGTTATTGACTGAATGTAGGACATAATACATTAAGAAGGTAAATGAGAAGATTGAAGAAAGTTACAGAACAGAAGGGAGGTAAAAGTGGTGAGGATGAAAGTAGGTAAAGAAAATGGCTGGAAAATAAATTTTATTTAAGGAAAGAAAAAGGAGGGGGGATTAGAAAAGTAGAGAGACTTACAGAAATATCATTAAAATGGTAGCTAAAAAATAATCCAGTAATATAAAAGGGTAAAGAAACTGAAAGATATCTTGGGATATAGAAGTAGCAGAAGGTAATTTAGAATGAAAAGCAAGCAGGAAATATCCCAGATGTGATGAATATTTTGCCAAAGTCAAAACAAATTTTAATTAAGCCTCTAATTTATTATGAAGGAGGTAAAGCTCTAAATTCTTGTTTCAGGGAAGGATTTAGATTATACCTATGGTATAAGCACACTGTAATAATGTTAGTAATAGACTAATATTGTCATCTTGAGTGATTGTCAGATCAGCCTTTGTCTGCAGCCCATAAATGTGTTGTCTGGGAATGATGGGGGGTAGGGAGTAATGAGTGAGATAGACCCTGAAGTCAGACTGAATTTTGGGAAACCCTGAGATTCAATATCTTAAATACAAACCCTGAGCATTTACTCTGTAAAATGAAGGGGCATTATTCATATCTAAGTTGTGTACCATGGCTGTAGCATTTATAAGCCTATTCTGCATTACACGTCAATCTCAGCATGAGGAATCAAGTTTATTAGTTTACTGTGGTCAGAGTGGACTGGTTTAAACAGAGCTGAGGAAGTTAATTATCCAATGTCTCAGGTGGGTCTAGCAATAAGTAACTAGTTGTGGAGAGGGGGACTGGCTGTGGCTGCAGCCTTTGGAGTGGTGCTGGGGGACGGGGCCCGCCGTGGCACGCGGATGGATGGCGGCTGGGAGGGACTGCCCTAATCTGTTTCCCAGGTTGTTCGAACCAGTTCAAGAGCAGTAAAACAAGGTTATGTAATTGACATGTGATGTAGCCTAAAATAGTGACTGCAAACATAGGCTGCTGTTGCTGGGCAGTTGTCAACTGCTTTTAAAAAAAAAAGAAAACAAAACAAAAAAAACCCCACACTGCCTTAACTGTGTAACAAATGGACCTTTGAAATGAAAATGTAGCTCTGATGTTCATGGGCTAGCAGACAATTTTTTTTTAACTGCAAGAAATACAGGCTTTGTGAAAACTGAAATTTGAACAGAGATTCATCATTGTACTTATCGTCCTGATCTACCTGAGAGTACCTGCCTGCTGCAGATGATGAAATAAAAACCTCAGGTATATGCAGTTTGTTTCTTGTTAATGTGATACAACCTCTGTATGTGGAAAATAAATGTGGCAAGTCTTAGCAATAATTTTATTTGTATACTGGACATTAAAATGTAGAAATAGTTTATTTTTATTAATTGAAAGAGCTTATATGGATACAGAGACAACATCCGTTTCACAAAAATCTGTGAGGGTTTCGGAGCTGGTTGAAAGGAGCACATCACATAGCATAAATGAGAAGTTGGGATATGCAGATTATGTGATTTCTTGCTGTAGGAGGCAAAGCCCTTTATTGGGGCTGTATTAGAAAGCAGAAAAAAACCTACTGTTAGGTTCTGTTTGCCGACTAGGTACTCTTGAGGTGAGAAACTTCCCTTAGAAAATCCTGGTGATTTTCCTCAGCATGTTTGCTTGAGCAGGGAAAGTCTGTAGCTCAGTATGGAAGGGATGCACAGGCTGGGCTCATGCAGTCTGACAGGCTGACGGGTAAAGGGAAGGGACAAAAATAAATATTATTTATTCTATATATACCTATCATTGTTATTGTGGAGATAATCTTCCCAGTTGGGAAATAAAAAGAAACTAAGCATTTATTCCATCTCAGAAGCTGCAGAAGGGATTCTATTCTAGATCCTACGTGCAGATCTGCAAGGCAGGGCTGGAGGTGGCTTCCAGCTCCTCTCTCCTCAAACCCTGGAGGAAGGCTTGGCTTTCTGGCAGCCTGCAAGGAGAAGACAACTTTGCCTGCAATTTTCTGAGTCAAAGTATTAATTCTCATTGTGGAGGAAGAAGGAAAATTTTACGTGTGTTTTGATGTGCTTCAGTAAGAGACTATTTTAAAAGCTGAGGTTTTTTTCAAACTACTTCTGCTTCATTTGGTCCTCAGCTGCCGCTTGAGTTTTCTCACTTTTCTGTCCTTTTTTGAGGCTTCCTCAATCATGACTTTGTCTTGGAACCTGAAGCACACCCTCATTTCAGACCCTGTACCCAGAGTAGATTTTGGACTTTTCTTTCCCTTTCTCCATGGATATTGCAGTGAGTGTGTAGCTCTAGCAGAGTAAAACAGGGAGTTGCCTGCCCAGGTTAAATCAGGAACGCACGCTTGGAAGGCTGTGGTGCCACAGGAGAGGAGCTGGTCGTTAGTGGCACACAAGTGAGCATGAGTCAACAAACTAATGCCATTGCCAAAGGCCAACTCTGGTCCAGGATTGCATTAGCAGGGCTGTTGTGTGCAAGATGCAGGAAATAACCATTTTATTGGCCTTGGTGATGGTGAAACTCAGCAAGAAAAATGCACCCTGTTTTATGAAGGAAACTGGAGGAGAATAAGAGGGATGACGACAGATTTAGAAAACATGACCTATGAGGAAAGATTGAAGAGAACTGGATTTGTTTAGTCCAGCAAAGAGATGGGGAACATAAATCTTTTGATAGGCAGGAGATTGCTCTGAGAAGGTGGTGATCTATTACTCCGTATGTCTTAGGGGAAGTGTGAGCATCTCTTTCAGTTGCAAAAAATATTCCCATTTAAGTGAAATGTAAAGGAAAAAAAAACTGATTTCAAGTGTGGCTAATCACTAGCCTAATCATGTAGGGCTTGTAGGAAAGTTGCAGCATACCTTTCCTCTGAAGATTTTAATACAAATATAGAGAAAAGAAAAAGGCTGCCTGAACTGTGAAGCTAGTCTTATCATGCTTCCATGAGTGGGCTTGAATTAAACAGTCTTTGGATCCTCTTCCAGCACTATACTGGTTTTTTTCCTTACAAAATTTAACATTTGATCATAGTAGTTGCTATTTTAACAGGAGAGCAGAAGTGTAGAATACTAGTTAATGACTTGCAGTTCCTGACTTAGACTTCAAAAAACTGGAGGGGGGAAAAAAAAAGGATTTTTAGAAGGAAGATAAAACATGTGGAATGTTTCAGAAATTTCTGTAATTTTCTAATTTTGCCATAGACAGTAACAGAAATAATACTGTCAAGAATTATCTATATCCTGTTCCTTTTGCAGCCTTACACGTATGGAAGTATGGAAGCCCTTGAGTGCAGCAGTGCTCTGCACATGTACATAAGTTCATCTTACCAAGTCAGGTTTTGGGACTGGTGGCTTAGCCACTGTGGTGGAGTTTTAAAATGGGGAAAGGCACAGCTTCCACTGTAGCCTAATTTATAGGTCAAATAAGAGCAGCTGTTTTTCTCTCCTCCTTTACTGCTGAATTTTGCTTATTCAAGAAAATGCAGTAAGAGAGAAGGCTGAATTTCCTGAATACTTCCTTTTTGTTTTCTTTCTTAAGCCTGTAAGAAGCAGGGAACTAAAGAGTCTTTGGAGGTGAGAGAGTTGGAAACATTAAAGCATTTTTATGCGTACATTTGGATGTGTCAATCCGTGGTATGTAGTGGCACAATAACCTGGAAAATGCAAACTTCACTTTTCCTGCAGCTCTACTGCTAATCCTGCTTTCTACTTAGTGTGTAACTGTGTAGTACCTATGAATTACTTATTTTGAACAGAAAATTCTCCTCAAATATTTTGTAACTCAGTATTTTAGATGGAACAGGAACTAACTCATGTGAGTGCACTTAATGATGGCAGATGTAAAAATTACTTTCATCTTAATGCGTTTAGCACATGGGAGATGTGAATCGATACCTACTCTGTCACTGTCCAGCCTACTTGTGGGTGATTGAATGGGATAAAAAGAACAACTGGATTAAGCTAAACACAAATTGCACAAGCAGATCGATGTATCTCTTGAAAGAGTTGGAGATCTAGCATCACAACATCAGCCTCTTTTCAAAATGGTCTCCATCAGCTCCTTGAGATCCTGAAGAGCCCCAGAGGTTTTAAGAGCACTGCATAAATTTTATATATGTATGTTTTTGATTTGATTCTGAAGTTGAGGGGTCTGACAGAGGTGCATTCTACACAAATGGGACATGCTGATGCATTATGAGTGTCTTTGCTTCGCTAACTTACTTTACGAAATTGGTTTTATTTTAAACGTACCATATTTGATTGCATGGAAATCTGAAGCCATTTTTTTCATTATAGATGACAAACTTTTTAACTGAAAAACTGTCCATTATTATTTTATAGGTGTACTGTACATAGAGGGTTTGCTGAAGTGTTGATCTGTTCTATTTTTGTAAGGGTTTTCAAGTTACTTCCATTATTGTAAGTTTTAAGATAATTGAGGTTATTTAATTCTTTTTTTTAAATTACAATTGAGATGTTATTTGCTTTTCAGAAAGCAAAAGATAAGAATTTGATATCTACTCTGTCAAGATTTTGTACCATACATTAGTACTCAGAGATGCATGATTCAAAACTTGAAAAACACTAAGTTATGGTTTTTGAAATTATTTGATCTAGAGTAGATAGATCAGAAAGCAGTAATTGCAGGCTGCATAAACCATTTGAAGGGTGACTTATACAATATTCTGCTATTTTGGGAATATTTCTTATGAAGTCACATTGAATGAAGTAAACATTCCCACAGTATTTAAGGATGCAACCCAAGTCATTATGCTGGAGTACATAAATGTTAACTTCTTTTTATTAAACCCATTAGCTTTTTAAAGCAGTAGTGAAAAACATTGACTTAACAGGTGTACAGTTTTGTAGAGCAAACTGCCTTTAGGGTAATTCTGCAGTGGGGTTCATTTTGCAGTGTTTGAGCTGACTTGTCATATTAATAGCCTGCACCCGCCTGTGGAAGCCTAAAAATGGTATTGCAGTACTCAGTGATGTACAAAGGACATTGTACGAGCACTGAGGAATTGTACCTGCATTCCTAGCAGAAAATAACCATTTTTCCCCTCTCCCCACAAAACCAAAAGATATTATGCCAGTGTTTGTAAGGGCATATAAACCACCTTCATGTTGTATATCATCATTTTAAATGCTTTTGTTTTCTCCTTTAATGTTACTTTCATGCTGTCTGCATGATAGTTCTTCAGGAGATGTGCTCAAGTCAGTGCGGAGCAGAAATGTAAATAGGAATTAAGTTGACTTTTTTCTTTTGTATCTGTTTTTTTATAGATCACATCATAAAACAAACATTGTGTGATAAGCAGGTTTTCATTTTGTGATTAGCTGGGAACTTTATCTTTCTCATGTTCAGCAGACCTACATAAAACCTACTGATGGATACTGGTGCTGTCACTATATTGTGCTATTGATTTTATGCCTGATATAACTTATTTATTAATTATTTTGCCTAACTTTTATTCTTTTTTATCTGTGTCACAGTGCTAGGTAAAGTCCCTTAATAAACCCCTTATTTGCTCATCTGCTTGTTCTTTAAACATCTAAAGCATCATCCAAATGAAGATACCTTTGTGATACTACAGTAACACCTTGCTTCCTTAAATGAGATTGCTTTACTTTGTGGGAGACGGTCAGTGAAGAGGTTCAAGGAACAGCCCGAGCTTTGGTTCACTGTCTAAAGAGATAACATTGGGTAAGGTGAAGGGATGTCAGGTGCAGGGATAGAAGACTACTTATCTGAACTTATAAGGCAAATTCCTGGAAGAGCTCAAAACAGAAGTCAAGTCTTCTGTGTCCCATGAATATTCTCTTTATTTTTCCCTGGGGAAGCACATGTGTATTATGGAATAGCTTGGCACACATATTTGATACCTCCTGCCCTACAGCAGCTCTGTACCCGTATCGAGCTGTATTTTGCTCCCTCTCCCCACCTGCATCAGCCCCTGCCCATTTCAGTGCAGCTCTGCTCCTGAGCTCTGCTGGGACTTCTCCCCTCCCACAGCTCCTGCTCCTTTCGGTCATTGGCATCAACTTCAGCATTATTTGCACAGCTCTGGGGTTTCTTCACATTTGTTCTGGCCACCCCATGTCCTTGCGTGCCACCTCTGGATCAAGGCACTTAATCTTTTCCCTCTCACTTCTGCTGTCACGCTACACCAACCCCTCCTGGCTTCTTTTATTCGTCCACATCAAGTTCAAGCACCAAGCCTTGAAAAGTCCATGTGGGAGTGTCCTTGCCTGAGACACTGCATCTGTTTACTCCACCTATGTTTCTCCCATGGAGTGAAATGCCTTTTGAGTCTCCAGGTTCTCAAATGCCAGCCTGTTTCCCTGGTTGCCATGTATTTTCCTTCTGCTAAATGTTGTGCCTTAAATACCTGCTGTCTCTTCAGGATTGCTTCTGTGGGGCTCTACAGAAATGAAATAATATAGTTGTGGTGTAAGCCTGTTTTCAGAAACCATTCAGAAACGTTCTGCTGTATAGAAGGTAACTGATTAAGTCAGCAATCAAGTACTTGGTGAACTGTTGGAAGAGAGTGGAGTATATTGGCAAAGTTAACCTCTGCTGTGCATTTGTGCTTTATATCCTGAACTTCTTGAGCATGGGAATGTACCAATATTGTCAGCCTGCTCTGTGACATGGCCCATGTAAAAAGATTCAATAAAGCTCAAACCAATAGTTTCTTTTTCACTAAAAGAAAAATTCCAGTCCTATTTACGAAAAAGGTAATGGGATCTCTCTTGAGAGTGACACACCAAAACTTTTCCCCGAATTAAAGAGATGCTCATAGTGAAGGCCTGTGACAACTCACCAAGATCACTTGGAAAGGCCAAAGAATGGAATTTGAAATGTCTTCATTATTAAGAATCTTAAAATGACTGCAAAACAGCAGAGAAGAACAAATTGGAATTATGTAAATATATCCTCTAATAATGCATTTTGGTTTTGGTTCATTCAGGACAGCACAATTACCTGTGTGCGGGAAGGAACGACTGCATAATTGATAAGATTCGAAGAAAGAACTGCCCAGCCTGTCGATTACAGAAATGTCTGCAAGCTGGAATGAATTTAGGAGGTAAGCAGAGTATTAATGGTTTAGTCTCTTAATTTGATTAGGCAAAAACATTGGAAATGTGCAGCCTTTTTTTATAGTTCTGGCAGCTGCATAATCTCAAAAGTTTAAGGTGGAATTATCCTGAAGAAGTGCTTAATAGCTAATAAACTCTATTGTCATTCTAAGTTGGGTTTTGGAGATATGTATTTTATGGCTTAGAAAAAAAGAAAAGTGGGTGTTCTATGATGACAGTAATTTTAGTGGAATATCATAAGCTAAAAGTGTTAAGGTTTCAAGTATTGCATGCTTTTTCTTTTTGTTATGAGAATTCTGAAACATTTTACACCATCATGAGAGTAAAATCACATGTAATGAACCTTCTCAACCTTTTATGTTGCTTATTCAGCATTTATATTGATTTATTTCTGTGACTGTTAGCATATGCAATAATTTTGATGATGTTACTCCATCATTCACATACCAAGAAAAAAAAGGCAAAGAAGTCTTCTTATTAATTATCAAAAGTATTTTGAAAACAGTATGATAACAATGTATAATAGTTTTTTCTATTGTTTTAATTATTCAGCTGCAATGTCTACACCTTTCTGGCTGGGCTTCAGTGGGTGTCATGTTTCAAGTCATCATCTGAGCAAATAGTATTACAAATCCGTTTTACTCAACACTCTTACGTTTACACTGTTGGCTGTGAGCAGGGATTTGGATACCACTACAGGTCCTTTCCCTGATGCACAGAGTGATCCTTCCTTCAAGTGTTTTCACTGTACAGAAAATTGCAACATGATAACATTAATTTCTTCCTGTATCATTTCTTAGAAAACAATTTGCTTCTTGTCCCCCTAGATCTGTTCTCCTAGCAGCTGAGTTTAGTTCTACAGACAGATTTAGCTGCTTGTCTTTCATAGGTTATATGCAAAATCCTGGTTTCTGTCTGCTGCCTGGTACCTTTTCCTACCTCCCAGACTTCTTTTTCTGTCTTGTCTCCTGGCAGAAATACTCAGACAAGACACACGTTACTTTTTCGGGGAGAGTAGCCCTGTTAAGATCTCTTTGAACACCTGTACCAATTTTGATATACTGCCTTGCCCTCTAGGCCCATTATTTCTTTTTCCCAAGGGAAAACAGGGCCACACTGTGGCGTGCTGGGAAGGTGACAGCTCTCCCTTGGTTTTGATCTGTGCTGTTGAATCTGGCAAGGGAAGCGGGAAGGTCAGCTCCACGGAGTGCTGGAAACGTTGCTGCCTTCCTCCAGCAGCTGGTGTGGTGCATGCTCCTTGGATATGCCCTGTGCAGCATTGGTGGAGCTCCTGCAAACCCTGTATGTGCTTGGAACTCCAGCAAAACACAGGGCTGCCATTGGATTGATAACCTTCTGAAACAGCAGCACGTGACGCTTCGTCTGCATTGTCATGAGTTCATCGCTGAGATGTCCTGGTGTGTTTCAAAAGGACACGTTCACGTGGTGTCCTGTGCAAAAATGCAAGGCAGGAGGTAAACTTTGCTAGAGGAGGTTGTGGGTTTGGGGTTTTTTTGTTTGTTTGTTTTTGTTATATTGACTGGAATGCTGTAAAAGCATTGAAAAAGCTTCCCTTGTGTTGGAGCTTGGTGGACTGCTGGCAATTGTAAATAATGATCAGTGTTTAATGCAGTTTTTGGACCTCTCACTACAAAAAAGGACATTGAGGTGCTGGAGTGTGTCCAAAGAAGGGCAACAGAGTTGGTGAAAGGTCTGGACTACAAGTCTGATGAGGAGCACCTGAGGGAGCTGGGACTGCTCAGCCTGGAGAAAAGGAGGCTCAGAGGAGACCTGGTTATTCTCTACAACTACCTGAATGGAGGTTGTAACAAAGTGGATGTCAATTTCTAGTCCTGAGTGACAGGCTGAGAGGAAATGGCCTGAGGCTGTGCCAGGTGAGCCTGTAGACGTAGAGGATATCAGGAACAATGTCTTCACCTAAAGGGTGGTCAGGCACTGGAATGAACTGCCCAGGAAAGTAGTGGAATAACCATCCCTGGAAATGTTCAAAAAATGTGTAGATGTCGGACTTTGGGACATAGTTTAGTGGAGGGCTTGACAGTGCTGGGTTAGCAGTTGGACTTGATGGTAGTAGAGGTCGTTTCCCAGCCTTAATGATTCTGTGATTGTGTGACCTGGGAGGCCAAGTCTGCCTCTGCAGTGTACAGCTGACATGTGGTTGAGCTTTGCAGTTTAGCTGTTGAAGTGATTTTCATCATAGAGGAACCTAAGGTGACATTCTTCCTCCTGACTTGATCCCTTCATGCTCATAAAGGAGCTAAAATGGCATGAGGAGGTCTTTCCAATCACTGCTGTGAAAGACAGCAGGGAAACAGTTTTGGGTGAGAATGCTGTGCCTTCTACATGGTCAGGGAGAGAAAGGACAGGTTGGAGTCAGAAAGGAGGGCTGCCAGGGAGAGGTAAAGCACCTGCAGCCCAGAGGCAGCATTTCTGTTTGGAGAACAAGAACCCTGAAGGCTGCCAAATCATGCTAATGGACCTTCCAGCCTTTGAGCCAGTCCAGCCCTGGCAGGAAAAGTTGGTGGTTTAAGGGCTTTTACTGCGTAGACCATCTGTCTCTGGTGGTGAGCTCTGCATGGGACCTCTACGGAGGAGCATCACAACATCTCAGGCTTAGTTTTGGGACCTTCTGTGTGCTGTTGAAAGGGATTTCTGAGGTGGTGGTGATCATTGCAAAAAAAGGAGGTGGAAATGGCAAAAAGATATATGAATGGGTACTTGAAAACAATAATTTTCATCTAAACCTCCAGGCTTTGGTAGTAAAAAACCCCATTTTTTCATAATTAGCTTGAATAGAATGAGTATAGTCATAATATTATGAAGATATGTTGTGGATTGTGTTTTCATGTGGTCAGCCTAGTTTTGCCAAGAATATACATTACCCCAATGAAAATGGGCTTTTACCTGTTTCTAACTTAACCTTGTAGGCAAAATGGGCACTATTTTATTTATGATCAGTAAGGAGCTGGAGAGAAATGAATTTATAAATGCAATTTAGTTTTAAGTCATCTTTGCAGCATAGTACTCTCTATAGCTGTGACACACTGCACAGTGCTGTGCTCTTTGTGCAGTAGATCTAAGTTAAGCTCTCACGCTCCAAAGGGGAGCAAATGTAGACACAAAACCCCAACTGTATCAGAGATGCCAATGTGCTTTGATTCATGACGTAAAGAGTAAGATATGCAAAAGGATCATCAGCATAGCTCAGGGCTGAGATGTGTGCAAGTTGCTGAAGCCATGGACATTTATTTTCTGTTTGTATGTAACTATGATGTTGTGACCACTTGTTTAAAAAGGAAAAAAAAAGCCTAAGTTCCAGATGATCAAGAAGAAATGTTGCATTAGGGAACAAGATCTTGTCTCCTTTAGGCTGGAAAGGAGTTTGCCTGTCCTTTGTCACCCTCCCCATGTACAGGTGGCAGTCTAAGACCCCAGGCTGCAGCTCACCCAGCTCCTCCCAGTTACTGAAATAGGGGGGTTGTGAAGCAAATTTTGTAATTTGACAGTTTGAGATTGTCTTCCTACTGTTACTGAAGATACTAATCTCTGTAATGGAAAGCTGGAAATGGGAAATGGTGTTTCCGTGTTTCCTGCAGCACATTTTTGCACAATCTCTGATTAATCTACTGATCTTTTTTCTTAAGTTTTTTTTCTCTTTTTGTAATATTCTTTATCAATATTTTTAAAATAGTAAAATAGAGTGCTTTTGTACTCTGTCAAAGTCTTACAGGTTTGTTTTGATCTTTTACTTCCCAGCATGCTGGTTTTTTTCTAAATTAAAAAAACAAAGATTATTTTGATAGGTGGCAGCATGCCATGATTAAGCACCTTATAAAAAAAATGTGTGTAATTCAGTGATACAAAATACACCTTTTCATGAACGCTCAGCCAAAATAATTTGGCAGTTTTATTGTTTACCTCTTTCTTTTGTTTGTTGAAAAAATGGAGCATTTTCCAAGCTCTTACATCCTCTAATAATCTTTAGAATATTATTCATCAAGTCAGCAAATAATTTACCTAATTATCTTATTTTCTCAATTTTTGTTTTGATTTTATAAGAAGCATCTGCAACCTGTAATTTCTGCAAAGCTGAAGTTGCCAAGTATCGCATTAAATCATCCTTCTCATTTCCAGAAGGTATGTGTGCACTGCAGACAGTGCAAGTAGGACTCCAAAACTTTTTTTGGAATCATAGTTTGTTTGTTGTTTTGTTATCTTTTTTTTTTTTAACTCCAGTGACATATGCTAGGCTTAATTATTGGAAGAGATTCAGAGTGAGCAACTGCACTGTGAAGGTATGCTGGCCCATTTTTGGTTTCTGCTCTTTTCAAGATTCTGTAATTAATTTTCAGTTAATTATGGACCAGAATGACTTCACGAATTGGGAAGTTTCTTCCAGCATACGCTGTGATCAGATTTGGCGAGTCTGTCGCTTTTGCACGAGACGTTTTCATCTGACTCCCCCTTCATGCTGCCGTTCCTTAATTGTGTCTGCCCCCTTGGTAGCACAGGGAGAGGTGGCACAGTGGGACCTCCCCAGTGCCACACTGATGCTCAGCATGGTGTCTTATGCCAGCACCAGCTGCATCCCGGAAGGCAGCAGTCCCTGGGATGTATTGCATTGCAACCAGCAGGGCACAGTCTCCTGGTGTCATTCCTGCTGTGTGCCATGGCCTGTGTTGAAGCCTGGAGAATGGAAATGGTTCATAAGCTGTCATTTGAGAGGATCACCACCCCCCTTTGCTTGGCAGGTTGGTTCTTGCTCCTCTGATGTGACCTAGTAATCGGGCACCCTCTGTCATCTGTTGCATGATTAGAGAAGATCCCTCTTCCGCCATGTGATGTCCCGTATGTGCTTAGAGGACAGAAAAGTGTGGAAAGGTCAGTACCATGCAGGACTGCAATGCTTTCCTGCCTCAGCTCCCATATGAAACACTGCTGAGATTCACCAGCACTGGTCTTCCACAGCAGTGAGAAGCAGCTTGCTGAAGGACCCTTTGGATCTTGAGAGGACATAAAATAGATTTCACCTTGCAAATTACATAGTTCATCATTCTGTCTGCAGAGACTGCCTGTGAAATCTGAGTCTTGGGTCTGCATACATTTACATATGTAAGACACTTCATGCACAAGATGCTCTGTGTGATTTGTAGTCTTCACTTGCAGATAGTCTTATTTTTTATACATTAAAATACTTCAATAATTTGAAAAACAGGTTAATTGACAGAATTAGTAATACGATACAGTACTTCCCTTTTTTGCCCAGCTTTCTATTTTCTATTTAATAACTCATACTAGTAGGGATTTAAAACTGTGGTATTATATTATTTTCAGTTACTTGACCTTATGTGGCTTTTATTATCATTGTTCCCATCTTTTTGAGAAAAAAGAAAGCAAGGGGGAGAAAATAAAGAGGAGAAATCTGAGTGTTAGAAAACTGAAAACTAAGAAAAACTTAAATAGAGCAGAAATGCATCCTCTTGATTTTCTTTAAACATTTCTACTAACCAAAGTTTCCTAAATTTTAAAGGAAAATAAACCCCTCTGTGTAAGACATAAGCAACTTTGTGCATGTATGTTTTAACTTTTATTTTTCATTTAAACTTGAACTGCAAAATATTTTGAAGTGCCATTAGATTTAATGCGTTTTTATTTGCACTTTTCATGTAGCATTTTCTTCTGAGGGAATCTAGTCAATATTTTTTTTAACTTGAACATTCAGCTGGGTTTGTGTCAGTTCTTCCAAGAAACTTCTACCAGTATCAGAAGTATATTTAAGTTATTTGTGGGGTTTGTGAAGCAAATGTTGTCAATTTTTGCTGCATTTTAGCTGGACAGCTTAGCTGTGGTACTTGTACCTGCCAGTGTCTAGATTATCATTAGCATGCATCACCACCTCACACCCTGTGAAGATATTTTTTTTAAAAAAAAAGCAAAAAAGTCAATCCTGCTGTTGAAGATCTTATACCAACTAATTTATACAGCAATAAACTTTCCCTGCTTTTTTGTCCATCTTCCTCCATGTGTACTGCTCTTGTCCTGCTCTCCATGTAACCTTTTCACTTGAATCATCCTCATGAATGTGATGTTTAGATTGTGTATTAGGAAATATTTCTTCACTGAAAGGGCTGTCAAGCATTGTAACCATGAAAGGGTGGAATCACTGTCCTTGGAAGGATTCAGAAAACATGTAGATCCAGTGCTTAGACATATGGTTTAGGATGGACTTGGCAGTGTTGTGTTAATGGCTGGACTCAATGATCTCAAAGGTCTTTTCCAACCTAAATCACTCTTTGATTCTGTGAATATTGTAGATAACTAAGAACAGTCACAACTATTAACAAAGTATTTGTGAGTGATGATTAAATATGCAGAACTTTGAAGAGGGCTGGTAATGTCAGAGTAATCTCTCGTGCATCAGTTCAAAGCAGTATTGAAAGTGCATCCTTGTGTTTGGCCTTTTGCTGATGATATTATTTCATATGTGAAGGCAGCTCGAGAAGGTGCACTGCAGTCATCTGAAAGCACACAGTTGAGATCCAGCAATCCTTGATGAAACTCCTAATCAGGTTCATGCTTTGTTTTTTCAAGTTTTCCTGTTTCCAGCTCTGCCTTCTGCAAGTGCCCAGCTGCCAGGAACATTTGTCTTTGCTCCAGGAACAGGCTTTTGGCACGGGTCTGCTGAACTCCAGACTTCTCTGGTTTATCTGCTGGACTCTCCATCGTACCATTCACGGCATAACACCCTTGGTTGCCAGCCTTGCAAAGGAGCTGCAGCTTTCCTGGGCTCCTGCTGGGAGTGTTCATCGCAGCGTGCCTCGTGTCACACGGCAGTGTGGCGTGTGCAGGCTCAGGGGGTGTTTGATTTTGGCACTGTGCATCATTCCCTGTCTGAGCTCAGAGTAGCCCTTTCCCAGCAGTTCAGATTCTATACATGGTGTCTTACTTTTCCTCAAAACACAAGATGGAGATCATACAAGTGCTCACAGTTTTCTGAGATGAAAGTTCAGGTCCTGCCAGAAGAGGTGCAAAACAATCTCCCACCATTGTGCTGAAGCACAGCAGTGGCTCTTGTTTAAGTGCCTTCTGCCAGACATTCCCTGACAAGCTTGCTGGACCTCTGTGCAGGGCCCATCAGCTTTTAAGCTCTTCTGTCAGTTGTTAGAGCTCCAGGAGGCACCCAGAGCAGATGACATTTGTGGCCTCTTGACTGCCCAGAACCAACGCTGACCCCCTCTTCTTCCTCTCTGCTCTTGTATACCACCTGCCTGTAGCATATTTAAATTTAACAACCTGTTTTCCTGAGGATCTGAAATGAATTTTTATTTAACTTTGTGGCTCATATAGATGCATAAAAGCAAGAAAGCTTGTAGCACCTCTGTTCATTGCTTTGCCTCATCATGCTGGAGTAGACCAGATTGCTTCAGCATTTCTGAAATTTGTTACATGCAGCTCTTGGTGATGTTTTGTTTTTTTCTGAATCACCAAATTCTCATGCTTCCTTCCACAGTGCTGTGAGTCCATATCCTTTTTACTCTTCCCCACAGTAAAAGTGTAGTCCTTGCTTGCTGTTATCACCAGAATCCTCCTGAAACCTCTCCCTGTGGTTTCTGGTGGTGCACTTGCATTACTTCCACTTCCCTGTCACTGTGAGAAGCTGTAGGAGCAGGAGGAACTTGTCCTTTTAGCTTCTGCTGAGCCATTGCTTCAGAGAGTTTCCACCTGACTAAGAGGGCACAAAGATTTAATTTGCCATGCTTGACACAACTTTGGCCAAAATATGGTGGGGTCACTGTGCTGAATTGCAGTTTTTTGTTAAAACTCTCATTTGTTGCCTCCAAGTGTGATGTGGACCAATTCGGAGGTGTTTGGAGCAAAGCAATGAGAGTGATTAGTAGCCTTTAAAACTTGACTGGTTGAAACAGGTTTAATTACTGGGTATTATTTAGTCAAAAAGTGGCTGGAGGGAGGGTTGAAGAGGAGGACCAACAAGTTTTGCTTTATTAACAAGTATTGGTAAAGAGAAAAGGGAGATGATCTGTTTTCCATGTCTGTGAAAAGCAGGACAAGAAGTCATGAGCAGCAAGTAAGATGCAAGTGAGCAGGTGGGAAGGTATCTGTTTCTATAAGGCCAGGGAAGCACTCAAATAAATGATCTGGGGAAGATTTGGAGTTTGTCTTTGGGCATTTTAAAAAGCAGGTATGACAAACATTTTAATGAAGTGATGAGGGTATAGTTGGGTCTGGTCTGAACAAGAGGGTGGATCATGCAACTGTCTCAGGTCTCTTCCAGACTATGATTAATGTCAGGTAAATGGATTTAAGCTAGAAAATACGTGTGCAAATCTAAAAATAATAATAATAAAGACTGAAAATGTTATTTCAATATACAAAAATAGTTCTTAGATTTTGACATAACTGATCTTCATTGATTGAGCTACTCTGTCTCTGTGCTCTGTATGAGAGTGTGTTTTGAAGACACAGTGATGGTAAGATGTGCAAGCCATGTACTCATTCTTCTGACATTGTGTTGCTCTTTTGATTGTCTGCTGCTTTGGCACTTGACAAGTTTTAAATTGACAAATTGACTCCAGAGATGTGGTTTACTCCAGTGATGTCACAAGGAAGGTTCATTCAATCAGATTATGCTTTAGCACATTAACCTGTTCTTTCCCGTTGTCTCCTCCTATGTCAATTATCTTAGAAACTTGTATTTTGTTCTGAATCTCGTTTCCTGCTTTTTCCCCCCCACCAATAACTAAGTGGATGGCTTTCCACTTTTAGTATCTGTGTTTTGCTAAAACAAATGTGAGATGTGTCAAGCACACCTGGCTCAAAAAACAGCCTTTGGAGTTTGCTGTTAGTAGAAAGAACAGTTCATGGCAGGTTATGAAGGAAATGTTGAGCACATTTAAGCCTTCGAAATACAAGAGAGCAAGAAGATAGTGTTTAACAAAGATGAAGACAAGGTGCAGACACTGGGTGGAGTGTTTCTGGGCTACCCAGTACCATACATCTTACTGCAAATTGGGGCTGGTGATTTGTGTGCTTTTGTGGTTCTCTGCCATCAGGTTTTCCAGATCGTGCATAAAGGTAATGTTAGAAACCTGCATTTTCCCTGGAAAAGTGGTTGATACCACATACAGGGTGTTTTCACTAACATTTAGGGTGATGTATTGAAGCAGGAGATTAACATGGTTATACTCTTTTTCTCTTTTTTAATGATTAATCATAAGATAGATAGTGAAAAATATGTCCAGGATGACTGCAGAAGATAAACAGCCAGTTTGTATTTCACAGGTGGCATTGCTGTTCTGGGAAGCAGGGTAGATAATTTCTGGAAGATGAGGGACAGGCGAGCAGCACTGAATGTGTTCAGAGTAAGGTCATTGGAGAGAAATCTGAGTTGGTGCAAACTGGGAATACGGAAGTCATACAGGTGAGGAGACAAAGGATCTCAAAATTTTGGTTACTTGAGAAGAACTCAGGTGGGAATGTGGTGCATTATGACATAACCAGAAAGACCACAGAGGGAAGTGCAGCACTTCCAAAGCTTAATTGCAGCAATAGTAGTGCAACAACAAAAATGAAGTGTTAAAAACATGGCACACTCTTTAGCATGGAGTGGCAGTGTGAACACTCAAGGTATGCAATGAGAGGGGCTGTGGCAGAGTTTGATGGCCTCTGAAGAACTCTGAAAAGCTTGTTGAGGACCTGTGTCTCCAATGTAGGAGAGAGGAAAATTTTGTCCATGATAAGTGTCTACAGGACTGTAATAGGGCAATCGAGATGTCTTTATGTTTTGAGTGAGTGGCACATAAATCGTGGAACAGACTTAGCATTGGGTATCAACCCAAATAAAAGCAAAAGAGAAGACTTGGAGGAGGACCTCTTGCAGAACGTTGGACAGGAATGGGTGTCTTGGGATGGGAAGGTTGTTGCTTGGCACAAGGCAGAAACCAATGATCATAGCCAAGAGTATTCAGTCTGGTACAGTGGAAGATTTCAAAACCTGTTCTCCAAAATTTCCTTAACTTTGTTTTTTAATCAAATTATTTCCAATGTTTGCAGTTCAAGCTGCTGGTGTGACAAAATACTGGAGCTGTAGGTAACCACCTCTTCACATTTGTTGGCATTTTACTGCCTGTCTTTAGATCTATTTGATGAGTAGTCAAAACCACTGCTGCATTTAGTAGGCAACGCCCAGCTCCAAAATGATTGAATTTGCCATACGTTTGAAAAATGAATAAATAATCAGTAAAAAATGAGTTTTGGGAGCATCTGAAAAAGACTGATTAAGATTGGCTTTCATTAACATTATAATTTTCTTTTGTAAGCTTTTTTTAAGGCTTTGTTTATTGGATGATTTAAATATTTAGTAAATACATTTCTTTTGAAATTAATGAAGAAGTGCAAGAGGGAGTTTTATATACCAGAAATGCTAGCTGTGAGATTGTTTTATGTCAGTTTGAGATTTTATATGAAAAATATGTGGGGAAAATTTTCATACTTTATCCATTTCTCATTAAAAAGCTTTATCAAAACCAGCTTGATTTGATTTTAACAGGAAACCACTAATTGGCATTTGGTGAAAGTTGTTCCCACACAGGGAGGAGTACCCCTATGAAACTGTTATTTTTCATTTAATTATCACTTTGAGGATTGCTGAGAAACAAGCAAATGTGTTAGACATTTTCCCTGACAACCTAAATATTCCTGTAAAATGCACTTTGGATCTCAGCTTTCTTTTGTCACTTTTGCCCACTATCTCTTCACAAATGCTTAGCCTGAAGCTCAACACAGCTGAGAAAGGGATTAATTCCCTCTGTCTCCTACCCAAACCCTCCCCAGTGCCTTTCCCTCTTAATTGCTGTGGACATCATTGTCCCACGTGTTAGACAGGTGGGTAACCTGAGCTTCATCATCGAGTCAGACCTCAAAATACACTGTTTTATCTGGGCTTTCACCTTAATTTTTCTGAGACAACTGCAATGGCTTCTGTGCTGTCCTTGCAAGAATGCTTCTTCATGCTGCAGAGGCCATCCCTGCAGATCTCCAGGGCTGTGGCTGCACAGCCCTGAATCCTGTGTGCACGAGGCAGCACCCTGCAGAGGGACAGCATCTGTTCTGTGAGGTGTGTGTGCAAGCACTGGAGTGAGGTGCCACCTCCCTGCAGGTGTTTGGATTTCACCGCTTAGTATCTCGAGCCCTAAGTGTCATCAGAGGGAAATGCAGAGTTTCTGGTAAAACATTGTAAGAGTTCTCACTAAATGGGCATGCAATGACTCAAAATAGCATTTTGCTGAAGTGGGTGTGAGTGGTTTGTTGTTGTACTGAAAGGACCTCTCAGATAGGGTCCTATTGTGAGGGTTCTTTCTGGGCCTACTAGTAATTTTAATAACTACATGTGTCACAAAGTAGAGAGTAATCATGTAAATCTACAGATTTTGAAATTCTCTTTTGTGGCCCAAGTCAGAACTCAAAAGCATCTTCAGTTCTGGAGTCTGAAACCAACATGATGGCATTTTTGGTACAGTGCGGAGTGATGTAGAGAAGTGCAAGTTGAGGTATGAAGAAATGAGATACCTGAGAGCAGCTGTTGAGGGACTGCAGTGAAGAAAGGAGCTCAGTTGTGTGATGTTACTGAGGTAAATTTAGAGTCTGCAATGGAAAATTGTTGCAAAAGTAGGCAAGTCTCGTTTTATACCAAGGAATTATTCTGTTCCTTGTCAGAGCTGGCAAGTGTGGGCCTGATGATGGTGTCTGGTTTCAGCACTTCTGGACAGGGTGATGGGAGTGGGGAAACCTGGCAAAATAGTCACCTACATTCCCATGCTGGATGGTGGGATTAGCAGGACCTGTGTCCTTCCTGAAGTGAAGGACACTCCTCTTAATTCTTCTCAAAGTTGTCCAGTGTGGAATTATCTGCTGAGTCCCTTGATAACCTATTCCAGTTTTTCACATCAGATCTTTGCATTTAGAAATGGTTCCCTTAACACCTAAACTGAGTTTTCCTTCCTGAAATTTCTTACCATGTGCCTGCAGAAAGGCGTACACAGACTAGAGACTACCCAAGGGAGAACAAGCATAATAAAAAAGCATAACAAAAACACCGAAAGCATAGATCTGTAAGGAGGGGTCAGAGAAACTAATTTTATTTTAGTGTAGAAGGGAGAAAGATATTAAGAAGGCCATGATACCAGTCTTTGAGTTCAAAAAGTGGTGTAAAAGGGGTCAGGAATGGTAAGTTGTCCTTTATGGCCACTGGGGGAATGATGACAAGAAATGGACTTTACTGCAGGAAAAAATGCTGCAGTGTTGGGAAATGTTGGGAGAAAACGGAGTGGTTAGATGTTGGAGGAAGATGGGGGGTATTGTGGAATCCCTGTTATTGGAGATTAATAACATACTGAGTTGGGCAAAGTTCAGTTGATCCTGCTCAAGGCAATAGGATAAACTGCTTCAGATATATTGTTTCTGTGCTTTGCAGTCCTGTGCTGGGGTAGCATTGCACTACATCATATATTAGAATCTGTTCCGAACAAAACAAAATGCAAACACTTCTGAAATTGTCTAATAAGTAAGCAAAGTAATAGGCAGGAAATATTTACCTAGTTACAGTCAGTTTTATTAGTACTTTAAATTCAACTAGAATAGAGAACCAAAATACATTTAAGAGAACCAAATGAAAATAGTGAACAATTATGTGGATTAAAATGTACATTAGAAGCTCAGTTTTTTCCATCCATGCCATGCTTGCCTTTTTGGTACATCAAATGTGACCCAAGAACATGAATTACATTTATGGATCAACCTGGATCTGTCCAAGGTCAATCCAAAGGCAAATAAAATGTGACATTCTCATAGATCAGACTTCATGTATGTTTATTTCTTGTCTTTTAAGTTGTCCAATCCTGACAGATTAAAGTGTTACTTATTAATTAGTAAGCAGTTGTGAACGATACTGGCAATGCCAAACCATGTCATTGTTTCAATTATGCCTACCATTTCATTCTGCTGAATTCCATCATTGAATTTGAGCTTATTCTCCAGTAAAAGGTTTCTTCTGCTGGCAAAGGATAAGAAATTAGGAAATTTTCATTGCTTGGATAATTAGACTGCTGATTCCTCAAGCTCAACAGCAAGTGATAGCATTTTCTATCACTTTCTATCTCTTCTGGGTCACAGTTGTCAGAAACAGATTTTAAAATTTATTTTGTTCTGTGAAGCCGGGACCTTTGTTTTCTTCCTCACCAGCTGCAGTCCTTCTTTCTTTGCATATTTAGACAGAATTCTTGGTCTCGTCAGCATATCTCAAATGCCACTGCAGAAATCACCCTTGAAAGGCCTCCTCTTTGAAAGAGTAAAGTCCTCTTGGTAGTGTGTCTAACGTGACAAAGCAACCTTGTGCTCTCCTTTTAAGTCCCTGTACAACTCATCCCCTACTTCAGTAGTTGCTTTGATTTACTTCCTCCTCTTGGTTTATCCAGTTAAAGCAGTGACTCATCCGCTTGTCTGTCTCCCAGATTTGTACCTGATCCTTCCTTTTACATGGCACAGTGGGAGTTAGACTCAGGGATCCTTGTGGGTCCCTTCCAACTGAGGATATTCTATGATCCTAAACACTCGGTCATGGGTAGAGGTGTTTCATCTGCAGGAGCTCTACCTGAAAGTCAGTGGTTTGCTTCACAAAGAGGGTAATAAGTTTTATGGAAACTTGAGGATTCTGTCTTGGTTGTTCCTTCTGTTTCCTGAAGAAGAAAGGGTGTATGCCTGAGTGCACTTTGTAGGGCAAATGGGATGATGCTGTAAGATCTCGTTTGCATTGCTGCTTTGCACTTCATTCCATGTGTTTCCACGCATATGTGTGTGTGCATATATATCTCTATAAAGTCTGTGTTATTGTCTAGAAATTTCGCAGCACAATCTCATTCCCATTGTGCTAGACAACTAAGTGAAAAAATGTCTGTACCAAGATAGCTCAAAATTTTCATATATGTCAAGATACAACAGATTTGGGGGGAAGGGAAACACTATTTGTGGTAGCAGTAAAATAGCTAATGAGAACAGATGTCAGCTCATTGAAGTAAGTGAGGCAAAGTCAGCAGGCAAACATGATGAAAGGATTCAGAGGAGGGAAAAGTGGCATTTTGATGGAGCATTTATGTATACAAAGGTAGAAATGCTTAGTGAGGGCTCAGAGAAGAGTCTACCCAAAGGCTGCCTCAAGGGGAGGAGGAGAGTTGGCAGCTTGTAGTTTTGGTAGCTGCGGTGCAGCAAGATGCTCTGGGTTGCTTTTGGAGAAGAGAGGCAGGTGGCAGTGGAAGGGTGTGCAGGAAAGCCCTCCAGCATTTTGCATGGGCTGTAAGGGAGAAAGCTGGCACCTGTTGAGGTTGGGAAGGAGGTGGTGGTTGTAGCTCAGCTACAGAGCTCGGGCACTGAAGCTGGGACCTGAATGGTGAAGCTCAAGTGTTTGGAATGCAGGCGTGCACTGACATGGCATGGCAGAGCCAGAGCAGTTACGGGTGGGCAGAGTGGGTTTGTTTGCAGCACATTGTCTATCCTGAGGCTGCAGAGACCACCAGTAGTAAAGTGCATACTTTGAAATAACCCCAAATTATACCCTATTTGAAATGCGTATAGTGATCCCTCCCCCTTTGACATTTTGTGTATTTACTCCAATTGCCACTTTCTCTGCTCCTTTTCTTCCTTTTTTATCTTCATTTCTTTCAGTGTCCTGTGCTGTCTCCATTTTTGTTTCCCCTTTCACTCTTGTTCTCTGCTTTACACTAAAGGTAGCATATGCTCTTTAATGTGCTTTTGATAGCACTTGTGGATCCAAATATGTCCTGCAACATAAACAGAATAAAGATCTGCTGGGTCAAGATCGGTTTGGTTGTGGCTCTGGCAGAGCTTTACATATGTGATGAATCAAGATCTTAGTCATCTATATTGTGTCTTTAGCTATACAAATAATCAGTGTTTTTTTGATAGACATCAAGGCAAGCTCTGAATATCATTAAAAAATAAAATTTAGATTCCAGGGCATTATCATCACAAGTTTTGTAATTTCCTCTACATAGAAGTATGGCTAATGTTCTAAATTTCAGATTTTGCTTTAGAGTACTGGAAGCCGGCATGAATATGAAGAGCATTTTACACTTTTTATTTGCTAAATTTGAACACTAGTGCAATGCTACAAAGAAGATACTACTCTCTTAAAAAAGTGCTGAGTTAAATAATAATGTTTATGGGGTTTTATCTGCTATTGATAGCATTTTGTCCTTTGGCCTCTCTGGGATACCATTTTTTTAAACAGTAATGCAGATGTAAACTACTCATTTTAGTCCTATGAAAAGTAGTTATCAGGTGTGTGAAGTCCATAACTTAATTTGTTTATATTCAGTTGGTACAAAGGGAGTATATTATATATATCTAATACATATAACTTAGCTCCCTCTAGAACCAACTTGTATAGGATGTGTAAGTTTACTGTATTTTTAAAAAGAGCATATAGTATTTTTCATATCTTGTAACTACCCTGAATCCTCAAACTTAAACTATAAAAATCAGGAATGCCACAGATTTGTAGCTCATATTAATTTGTACTCCAAGACCAGTTTACAAAAGGGTCACATCTAGATACGTGTGCTGGACATACATAGAAGCATGAAGGAGGTTTTACAGGTATTTTTTTAGAATGTGTTAAGGTCAAGTCCCTGTAGGAGAGACAAGAGCTCCCAGCAGCTTCCTCAGTTGGTGCAGGAATATCTGCCTTGGATGAGGCATCTTCTTCCAGTGCCAGAATTGGGATGGGATGGGTGGATTGTCCTGTCCCTGCTGGTCCTGTATCCCAAATTCCTCTCCACAGTCTGTCTGTGGTCCATACCTGAAGGGCAGTTCTAGCCAGGTGGGGGTTGGTCTCTTCTCCCAGGCACTCAGCAATAGGACAAGGGGGCACGGGCTCAAGCTCTGCCAGGGGAAATTGAAGTTGGAGATCAGAAAAAACTTCTTTCCAGAGAGAGTAATCAGGCATTGGAATGGGCTGCTCAGAGAGGTGGTGGATTCACCATCCCTGGAGGTTTTTAAGGTGAGATTGGACGTGGCACTGAGTGCCATGATCTGGTAAAGGGACTGGAGTTGGACCAAGGGTTGGACTTGATGATCTCGGAGGTCTTTTCCAACCCAATCGATTCTATGATTCTGTGTCCTGTTGTTTGACTTAGAGCAGCATTCCCTGCTGCAGATGACCATAGGCCTATTTAATGTTTTACAGATGGCACAAAACCCCCCAATCCTGGGATCACAGGCCTGCCTGTGCCAGCTTTGTGACAGGAGTCTTACATGTGAATGGTCATTACTTAAGGGACCACTTGTCCAACTGACTTGTGGCTTATTTCTTCTTCTATTATACTGTAATTTATTGTTAGAGCTACAGAGGAGGTCTGTTGGAAGTGCCTTTTTAAAATCCAACTCCGTGACTTTTCAGATGCTTCACTTTATTTTTTTTTAATTGGAATGTAAAGGACCTTCTAAAATACTTACTCAACAAAAGTCATGTCAGATATATGAAGTGTTAACCTCAGGTATATATGCAGTGTCTTTCTTGTTGTTTTTTCCCTAATTACTACTCTCAGGTGATTTAAAAAACACAAGGATTATAATATGGTATCCTGGCTGCTGTAGAACAGGAGGGGCAAGAAGTCCTGCAGGTAGAGATAATACACAGTGACTGCTGTGCAGCTATTTGGGTGAAACTCTTGTCCTAACCCCAAACAGGCTTGAGGCTTCAGCTTTGTCACGTGAAATACCCCATGCATGCTCCACCCTCCTTGCCTGGGTAGAGAGCCAGGGACTTCCTGAGCATTTCCAGGGAGCAATCCTGTTGAGCATGGCTTGGGCTCACTCATTCAGAGGTGGCCCAGTCGGTGTTGTAGTTGGTATTGCAGTTAGAGAGCAAATGTGAGAAACAGCTTCCAAAGACTGTCTTTGGAGTATGTACTGCTCAGAGTTTGTATTTAATCTGTAGTTGTTGGTTTCTGTGGGAGTTACCAAACCAGTTGAGCTACAGCCCTGGCATGAAGCCAAATGAAAAATACAGTTTTCTTCACTGTAAACATGACTGTCAAGCAGTAATGTTTTTCTCAGCTTCATTTTAAAGGCATTATAACGGAAGAAAATGCAACTAAAACACATTTTAATGCCAGTTTTAGATGTTGAAGAATGTTTTTCCTTTTAATGAAAAACTCTTGAAGAATAGAATATACAAAACTATGTCCTAAGTATGTAATCAGTTATCTGTGTTGCTAGATACTTGCTGGAGCTGGTAAACCCATGCATTTTTTATGATGTGTAGTTGTGGTTCAAATGCATTGTTTTGCCTCTGCAAACATGAAAGATATGTAAAGTTCTTTAATTTTTAGTCCTGTTTTGATAACAAAAAAAAATAGTGCCCAATAAACCTAATGAATAATAACAGCAAACATTAATCTCTATCCGCTCCTTCAGGCTTATTTTTAAACCCTGTTTTCAATGGCTAATAGCTCTGTTAATTCATCATCAGATATTCTGCTGAACTTGGCCATCCTTGCTTTACTTTTCAGATTTATTTTGTTGAAAAATCTGTAAGTTTAGCTTTGCCTTTTTAAGATAAATGCAAACGATATTTAATGCTCACAGTGATTTCACCAGGACTTTGTCATGTAGGTACAACTGCACCAAATGGGAACAACAGTATTTTCACTTACTTTTCAGCATTAAATTTCTTAGGGTTGTCTCTGCTTTGCCTGTAACACTCTGTTTTATTTTGCAAAGTGAGGAATAGACTTTTTTAACAAAATGTTTGATCAGCTGCTGCTTTATAAAATGGCTTTTTGGGTACTAGTATCAGAAATTACATCTTGAAGAATGGAAGCCACATTTGTGTTACTTGATGCACCAGAGGATAAAAAAATCCTTCAGTTCTGCTCCGTTGTTTGAATGAGCTTGTTTAAGAGTTTTGTAATAGAGAAGTAAGAAATAGGATTTGAAGGGCCTTTTAGAAGGATCTTCTCATCTCTCCTGCCTCTTGAGACAGAATAAGCTGCAGTGAAACCTTTCCTGACAGATACTTGTCTCGCCTCTTCCTTATGATCTCAAATGACAGCTATTCCTCTGTAACCTGTGCTAATGCTTCCAATAATTAGGCAGTTTTAAATTATATGTGGCTAGCTGAACAAAAGAACTTTAAACTAAATTTTATCAGGACCAGCAAATCTTTATTTACAAAATCAATCCTTTTATTAAAATATTCAACCTGCCTCACTTGGTCTGGATTTCTGTAGGCATGAAGAAAATAAAAAACTGCTGAAAGCAGACATACAGCAATTAATGGAATTAATTTCCTTCAGCTCTCTAAAGGAAGGGTTGTGAAAGTTACACAAACATCTCTGAAGTTCTCTGTAGATCACCTGAGGGGTTTTGTTGTGGAGATCAGCCACCGAGATCCCTTTTGGTGTAATGGAAATGATACCAAACTCTGATGTTCAGATTTTGGACTTACTGCTGAGTGCAGTATGTGCTATAGCTGTAATGAATTGTATTCAGGTTTTGAAGATGATAGTCAAGGAACATCTCTGACTGGGCACCTTAAAGATCTTCTGTATGAGTAGTAACATCACTGTTTTCTGTAGGAACATCCCAGGTTTATCCTAATAAATAAATTTTCCCATTGAATCTTGGGATGAACCAGCTCCTCAGAGTTCAAGGTACTGTCCCGACAAGGAAGTGTTGCAAACAACAGGCTATTGTTGCATTTGGGTGTGCATTGTCCTGGCTCCTGGGCGTCTGTATCCTGCCTCGCTCCTTCCCAGCCTCTGGCTCTGGGCAGGCAGCCCCAGTGTCAAGGAAGCAGTAAAACACTAATGACTGCTATCACCAGCACTGGTCTGAGGGCAACAGCAGCTCTGCTGTTGGGGAGGGTTTTCTTAAAATACCAGTTTGCAGAAGAGCAGTGAGGTAGTTCTGTTGGCCATATTGGGGAATTTTCTTGTGCCATAATAAGACTAGCAGGAACAAACATGAACTTCCCAGGTGGCGTGTTGAGTCGGAGTGGAAGTGAATGTTTTCTTAATGGAGAAGAGAGCAGGGATAAGATGAAGGTTGGCCAGGAAGGATCCTGAAACTGCAAAAAAGGTGCTATATTTAGAGAAAGATGGGGCAGAGGAATTGATGACGGGGAAAAAACTTGAGGAAGTAGACTTGGGAAAGGACATGGAGTAGGAAGGGTGTTTGCAATAGTATTTCAAGTAGGAGTGAGATAGGCTTGTATTTACTGATGCCAGTAAAAGGAATGTTGTAACAAGAGACAGCAAGGTGAAAGTCCAGACAGGGATTTTAGGTGTAAACAGGTAGATGAAGAAGAGTATATTTGAGAGAAGTTACTCTGAAAGAGCTGCAAACGTTTAAATTTAGTTCATTATTTATTGATTTTAAACAGGTTTTTATGTTTCTTTATTGCAAAAAGAGTGATCATGGGGTTTTGGTTTGGTTCTTTGTGTGTGTATTTTTTAGCAGAATTGTCTTGACTTTTAATTCCCATTCCTTCTTCATGCTACAAAATCAGTTTGCTGGGGCAGGAGCAGAGCTTGCTGCTGGCTTACATATCTCTGACTCACTTGGGAAAGTTGGGAATGCAACCCACTGAGAATGTCTGGCTTCTCTTCAACAGGTGGAAGCACTGTAGCATTGCTGTCTTCTAAGAATTCTTAGTAAAGAAAAGTAGGAAGGGTAACATTAAAGGAAACAAAAAAAAAGAAGGAAATTAAACAGGAAGGCAAATCATCAGAGAAATGTTGGTAGCAATGAGAAAGGTGTCACACGAGGCTCAGTCTGTTTGCTTTAAGTGGGTAAATATTTTTAGCATTATTTCAGAATTACTCAGGAGAAGGGGACAAAACTCTTATGGGAGTATCAATGAGGCAAAAGCAAATGGACTTGACCAGCTTAGGCTGTTCAGAATGGATTGACTTCATATCAAGCTGAGGCAAAAGCTTAGCAGGGCTCAGAGTCTGCTGATTTGGGGCTGATTTCTTTTGATGGCCAACTGCAATGGAGAACATGAATTGCAGTCTTGTAGATGATAAGTGATTCATTTAAGCTACAAAACAAACACAGTTTTGAAATTTTTAGTTGGCACTGGCCACAGTAACTAGGATGTTTTATGCATGTCTGTATGGAGACAGATACTGGACATTGTCATGTATAAAAACATCCAGTAAAGCAATGAAAATGAGTATATAGCTGCTTTTTGGTTCTCTTTTCAGTGTGAGGATGCTGCAGGCAGTGAGGTATTTCTTAAAGTCCTGCACCTGCTTCACTTCAGAACTTTGAGATTATACTTCTGCTTCCATTTTCTATAAAGCCAAGGGGTTTGCTGGCTTCCTGTACTGATTTTGCTCTTGTGCTGCTCATCTTCACAGCCCGGAAGTCCAAAAAGTTGGGGAAATTGAAAGGGATGCACGAGGAGCAGCCACAGCAGCGGCAGCAGCCGCCCCCCCAGAGCCCCGAGGAAGGGACGACATACATTGCACCTGTGACCGAGCCCTCTGTAAACACTGCACTTGTCCCCCACATGTCTGCTATCTCACCAGCACTTACTCCCTCTCCTGTGAAAATCCTTGAAAGCATCGAACCGGAGATCGTGTACGCAGGATATGACAGCTCAAAGCCAGACACAGCGGAGTACCTGCTGTCCACCTTGAACCGCCTGGCCGGCAAGCAGATGATTCAGGTGGTGAAGTGGGCAAAGATACTTCCAGGTAGGACCAAGAGTCACTTGACTGTTGCTTTTACATTAAAGAACTATTTGCTTGACAAATTGTGTCTTTAATCTATGGACTGTGTTGAAGAAGCCTCAGTGGGAGGTGCGAGATGAACATCTGAGAGAAGATTGTTGAGGGTTTTTTTGATTTATGTAATGTTTGTTTCACATGTCAGTGATTGATATTTTAAAAGCTTTCATTTTGAATAATAGCCACATAGAGTTTTGTCACTGGAATGAAAAATTTGTTTCTTGAGAATTGTGCTTTGTGGGAGCGTTGCTTCTGTTCGTGAACACTGGAAAAGTAATGAGCAGTGTATTTGGTGATGGTTTGACCAACCCTTGTAGTTCATGGGTGTTTTCTGTTTTGATCTCTAGGATTTAGAAACTTGCCTCTCGAGGACCAAATTACTTTAATTCAGTATTCATGGATGTGTCTGTCATCATTTGCCTTGAGTTGGAGATCATACAAACACACAAACAGCCAGTTCCTTTATTTTGCTCCAGACCTGATCTTCGATGAGTAAGTATTCCTTAATGGCCCTTTTCAGTACAGGCTGGAAGGTTTACTCTGTTTTATTTGGTTTTCAGACATACCTGCAGTATAAGAAAATTTCAGCTAATACTGGCTTAAAAAGTAGCTAAATTTTTATTTTTTTTCGGTGACTGCCTTTTTAATTACCAAAGATTTGATACTGCCATCTACTCCTCCTTATGTGTTTTCAAATTAGGACCATCCTACTGGCTCAAAGTATGACTGATACATGACCAAAATTTATATTAAAGAACATTTTTTGGTATCTACTGGAACTTGGAAAAATATCTTAACTTCTAGGAAATGTGAATGTTTAAATTACTGGGGTTTTCAGAGCAGTCATATAATGGTGCTTTTGTTAACAATATACAGCTGTTCAATGTGTTTTCTTGACAGTCTTAATTACCCTTCTTTGCAACCATGAAAGAAGCCGAAATGTTTTTTCAGTAATGAAACATAACTTCTTTTATGTTGCATTCAGACAAAAAGAAGGATCAGCCATTCCGCCCGAGTATGTGTTTTCCTTCATATTTTAAGTTTGTGTGTGTTTAGTGCTTTGCTTTTGATGACTATAATTTAATTTCTATTCCATTCTCCTGGTGTTTATTACAAGACAGTAAAGTCAAAATCTAAGTGAATACACAGGCAGTCAAATGGGGATCACATCATTTGCTTATTCCAGAAGGCTGAGGTTTTTTTCCTAGAAGTAAAAATGAGACATAATCAATAGGATGTGGTTGCTCTTGAAGACAAAAAAGCAAGCAAATAAACAAAAAAAAACCACAGGAGAAAAATTAACAAAAAATAACCTACCAGGCAATATCCTGAAGTGTTCTGAAATCTTTTTCTTGGCGAAGTTGCTTTGTTTCTGTCCATCTTAATAGTCTGTCTCTGATTTAGGAATTCCTAAATAATTAATGAATCTGAGATTGGTCCCAAAGCAGCGAGCAATATCAAAGGAGGATTCTTTGGTTTGGTTTGGGTTTTTTTTAGAGGGGGAGCTGGTGATTCACTGCATGTGACTGAAAATGTAGTGTCAGCCATTTTCCTTGTTGAAAGTGTCTCCATTATAACTCAGACATTAGAGAATTATCACAGGAAAAAAAAAGGTATCTGCAGCTAAAGCTGAGTGAAAATGTGAACTTTGAAGAATGTAGTTCTCCTGGGGAAATGCAGACTAAAAGTTCAAATACAAAAGCAGCTTTCCTTCATCTGAAGAAAGTCAGTCAGGGGGTCAAAATTTATTGGACAGAGAAATCAATCCTGCTTGCAAATAAAAGAGAGTGTGCATTGCTAGCGTTTATGGTACTATAGCTAGAAGCAACTTCCAGAAGTTGAGATCAATTGTGAGTTTTTTGCTGCAAGACTTGAAGGTAGATGCCTGTAGAGTTGTATTGAGGCTGAGGTTGGGATCCAGTTGGAAAGAGGGAATGCAATATCATCATGGAGTTCAAAGTTAAATCATCCCACACCAGATATATATGTAAGATAGAGGTCTGATCTTCTACATGTTTAGCAGTGTACTCATTGCAGAGCTACCACAGGTAGCAGAAGGCAGTTGCTTCTAAATAGACAAAAAATACATTTCCAGGAGCTGTGAGAAGGGGACAGGGGCTTTTGAAGTAGATAATCAGGGCAAGAAATTTCCTTGGAGGTGTGTTTACTCTGAAACAGTAACGAACACATTTCTGGAACCGGAGGGATTTTTGTCATTTTGTTCATGTTTCATACTTGATGGGAATCACAGCAGATATTTGTTCCCAGTTTCTTGTGTTGCCACTCAGGATGGTAGTGGAGGCTGCATTTGGAGTTTGAGTTTTGGGCTCTTCAGCAAAGGGAAGTTGAGAAACTGCACAGAGCCTGTGGAGGTTGGCCGAGGTTGTTGGGAGCTGACTGGGACAGTCAGGGCTCATGAAGCCAGGGGGAGATGATGCTGAGTGCAATGGGGATTTAATTGCAGCCTTCAGCAACTAGGTGAGTTGTTGTAGAAGAGATGAAATCAGGGTCTTCAGGGAAGTGTTCAGTGGAAAAATGACAGTTTGTGATTGCAAGTCTGGGACAACAAACTGCCTCCTGGGCAGTAGGGGAAAGACATTTCATAAAAAGATGGTGACATAGCAGAGCAGGTGCGCAGAGACCTCAGAGTTTGTGTCTTAGAAGATGTCCAAGCCTTCACTGGGCAAAACCAGCTCCAGCTTTGATATTAATCCTGCTGTGAGCAGGAGTTTGGACTTGAAACCTCCAGAGGTCTCTCCAAAGCTACTGTTTTGTGATTCTAGGTTCAAGAGACAGTGCTTTTCCCAATTCTAAGGTAAGGTCAGAGATGAACTACTGGAACTGTGCAAATTGGCCAGTACTGCTCAGTGCAGAAAACATTCAGATGAGCACAAAGCATAATACATATTACTGTTTGTTAAGTGCTTTGAAGCTTTGCTCTGGAGTTGCTGAAGGCTGGTCTTACCTTTACTTTATGAGTACCATGAACTTGGAAATGTGGTATGTAGTTCTAAGTACTGACCTTCATGTCTGTGCCACATAGCTTATCAGACCTCCCTAAGGTTCACTTGGTGCAACTTTTTGCATGTTTTACTGCCCTCAGCATTTTAAGACATGTATTAATTGATGCAAAGTGAAAGGGAGATGCTTTACAGTGACTTTTTCTTCTGCTGACTTGAGAGAATTATGCCCCTGTTATCACCTGGCCAAGATTTTCTTGGTATTTCTTTATATTGTGTCTGGATAGGTCACTTGCCATCTCTATGCAAGAAGACATTAGGAATGTCCCTGGCCAGAGGGTTCAGCATTTTCTTCAATGAACAGTTAAAAAAGAGTGAAAGTAGAGATTGGCATTAGCAGAATTATGTGGCTTTGTTTTACGTTAAATGAATTTTCCGCTTACTCTTAACTACTGAGAATAAAAGGAAGTCGTAATGCTTCTGGAAGGCCATGATATATGATCTTGTTTTCTTTCTTATTCTGAAGGCCTGTAAACAAGGCAAATAACAAATGAGGATCTCTGTTGTTAATAGCTGTTAAATGTAACTTTGATTGTATAAATACAGTGTAAAATGCCTACCTACTCATATGTGGTTTGATTTCCTGTTAGGCTTATGGAAGGCTGGAAATATTTGTCTGCCTTCATTTACTCATGGTACATATCTAATTAAGTGTACTGTTTGTCTTTATGGATCAGGCATATATTCCCTTGATTTAATTGGGCATAAGTAAATGTGCAGGTTTCAAGTGAGGGATAAGAAAATGGCTTCTCAGCCTGTTACAGAAATGCCTAAAAGCAGCTTGAAAAGAGGCATAAAATAGACCAGTGTATTTTACGTTGTGTTCGTGTAAGTTATGGCATGTGCAGTTTTTTGATCCATTTCTTTTGTAGAGTAGTAGTTGTAATCAAAACTAATACTCTGTAGGTACAGCTTTGGTTTTAATCCACAGTAAATCTTTAAAAGGCTGTCATATACATGACAATGCATAACTCTTATTGCAGGTAAACACTCTAAAGAATGACTGTTGCATATGTGGGAACTGTCAAAAGGTGTTGCAATTATGTTCCTAAGGCTGTGCAAACTCAAATTCAAGAAGTTGCAAAATCCCCAAATTAAGGTGGTCCCTGAAGTCATAGTTTAAACCCTTTGGGTACATGCTTTGAATACTGTATCTATAACCCTGTATCTACCCTGTAATATTTTTCCCATGTGACTCCTCAGGTTGAATGAAATGTAAGGATGATACAGGATTATGTAGTGAGAGACTGTTGGAGTTTTTCTTCATTTGCTGCCATTGAGGAAACCTTACCTTGAATGGATCTAGGGATTTGGGAGAGCAGAGCCATATTAATGGGGAAGGTTTTTTTAGGACATGGCAAAAGACTGTCCCTAGTTCATGCCCTAAGTTCTGAAACTTTCTGATTCTTACTGCAAAAGTAACAGAAATCCTACAGAAAAAAAATGTCTGTTTAACTCGTGGGAGAGAGAAAATTTCTCTTTAAGATTTAGCCAAAGATGTTAGCTGAAATTTTCTAATCTAATTCAACCTGAGGTAGGCATATGCATGGACAGTTTAAGTCCAGAACGTTAAGTGGGTAGAATTACACACAATTGAAAGCAGGAAACTGCGTGGTGCTGCCTGGAATGGGTGCAAGAACAAAGCAGGGATGGAGCAAAACAAAATGGTTTGAAACACCACCGTATTTTCAGGGATTCTGGCTGAAACTGTGCAAAATAAACTGTTTACTACAGTTTACAACATAAAACATGATTTTTAAGATGTGGTCCCAGAAGGCAGGGAAGATAGTTGCAAATTCCAGTGGTCTTTCCCTTCCTGGTTGACTTAATCACTGAACAAATAGCTAAGTTAGTGGCTTTTGAAGGTAAAGTCCTCAGTGTTTTTGAAGACAGGTGGTGTGACAATTTCTGTCTGGAAGAACTCTGATGAGGCCAGTCTTTCAATAGTAGCAGTTTATGTCTTTGCAGTACAGAAGTCAGATGCCTGCATTTCAAAGAAAGGCAAGGGATGCTCCTTCTTGCTCACGCTGTAACGGGCTCAGGCAATGCTGTCCCTCCGGCTGGTGGTGGCAACATCCCAGGTATCTGCTTCCACCCATACATTAAGTCAGGGCATTGGCTGGCAGCTTTTCAGAGGCTCAGGAAGAAATAAAAAGCATTTATGAGTGCAGTACTGCCAACAGAAACCCAACAGGAGCCAAGACATGGAATGGCAGGGATCCTTGCTCCCGCAACGTGGGAAACCAGTGGGAGCAGCGGGACATGGGCTGCCTTTGGAGCCATGGCTTTTACTCCCAGCACATCTCCTCCTCCCAGCTGGAAGCCAGGAACAGCATCCCTCATGGCAAGCTACACTGCTTATCCATTGCTTCCCCTGAGGAAGAGGAATGGTGGCTTCTTATTTCTCCATTGGGAAAAAACCCAGCTGTGAAATTGCTGACGATTTAAACTCAAGCCCTGCTCCTCTTTGGCATGTATTGGTTTCTGCTGGCTTTAAAACCCCAAAGGGACAGCCTGACCCCAGAGTTCCTCCAACAGGTCTTGATTTTCTTTTTGATTTGAAGTTTTACATGGTCTCTTTGTAGATTTCTGAACCCTTGGGGACTTCTGAAGAGACTCAAGATTCTAAAATCTTTTACTGTTTTTTAGCAAATTTACCCAAATCACGTTATTTACCATTCCAGCCCTATCTAGCTGTAAAGCAGCAATGATGTGGGATACTGACAGAGTTCAGTAATGTTGAGACTCTTTAGTACATTTAAAGTACAGCATCAATATTTCAATAGTATTTTGCAAATGCACTGAATGACTAATGTGCTGTGTGTTTTCTTGCTCCTTTGATTTTTCTTGATTTGTCATCTGCAGCATAAAAAATAAATCATAGTGCAGGTTCTGAATTTCCTGGCCATTGTACTTTATTCTGTCATTGTGCTTTTTACCCTAGTCAAGGACTTGAGGGTTTGCCTGATAAAAGCAGCAGTAGTCATTTCATAAGGTAACCAAAGGTATTGAACTTGAAAAACTGAGTCTAAAAAGTGGGGCCAGTTTTCACAAATGTTGGGATCAGTGATGTCTTTTTTCCATCTCTGAAACTATTGTATTACATCATTTGCAGCTCAGTCCTTACAGTGTAAAGGTTTCGGTAGAGGCTGCAGTTTACTGGATATTATGTACAAAACATTAAGAGCACAGGGTATACCCATTGACATAGAATCATAGAATCGATTGGGTTGGAAAAGACCTCTGAGATCATCAGGTCCAACCCTTGGTCCAACTCCAGTCC
>VWZD01013483.1:1199652-1246809 GCA_013396695.1 Sakesphorus luctuosus | reverse complement strand
GGGGTTGTTGTGGCCAAAGTGGAGGACCCGGCACTTGGCCTTGTTGAACTTCATCCCATTGCAATCAGCCCATCTCTCAAGTCCATCCAGATCCCTCTGCAGAGCCCTCCTGCCTTCCAGCAGGACATATTGATGGGTGTTTTTGACTGATAAAGAACGTGAGGCTTCAGGCCATGGATTTTGAATGCAGAAGTGGCTGTCCTTTCATTATTGCCATATCAGGCAATTGTGACACTGTTGGACACTTTTATAGACTGTAGGGCAGCGTGGATGGATTTTTCATTATAAAATTCAATCATCGACTCCATATTTTTTTAAATAATGCAGACTATGTATGCAATGTAGTTTACCAAACTAAGTTTACTACAAATTAGTATAAATACATCTTTTAAAGTGTAAGATTTTAATTTCCAGTAAAATAAAAATGTGGTATGTCAAGCATCTCTCATGCTATACTTTTGATAATTATCCCAGGTGTGAAGTTTTAAAATTTAAAACAAGATAGAGATTAATATTAGCCATAGAGGAAAAGTAGAGCATATATTTTTCAAATGAGAAAAGTTGATATGGAACAAATGAGGTAGAGAGAGGCAGGGAAAACAGCTTCAGTACAAGGGGGTTTCTGTGAAGTTTTTGTGCTAGTGTTGTCGTGGGATGTGGATGGGCAGAGGATTTTGTAACCTTGAGGAAAGTCATAAAATTAAAGTGAGAATTAAGATGTCGCTCAGCTGAATAACTTAGATTTTATTTAAAAATCTACATTTAATAATTACGTATATTTTATTAATAAATAAAATGTTTCTTGTCTTTTCCTGACATTTCTAATATCCTCTCATAACATGCTTGTGGAAGCTGGGACCTTTAGGATTTGGTGTTGCATTAAGCAGTGTGAGGATGTAGCAGCCTCTCTGTGCCCTTTCAGTGCTGAAGCCTGTAAGTCTTCCTGGTATTCTGATTTCTATGGTAACAGCAGGAAGATAAATGTAATAAAATAAGCTGAATATTTGAGAACTGCATTTTTTTTAACCTTATGTACCTTGAGGGCTGGGCACTAAGTAACTCGTTTTATTGTTTAAATGATTCCTTTTTTTGCTTTTATGTTCAGCAGGATGGTGACTGTTAACCCTTTTGGCTTCTTTTGCAATCTGTTAATCCTGTAGTTTCTAAATTTAGGTGCATTTTTGTAATCTCTTTCATCTGGCAGTCTCCAAATCCCTCATTTTTAATTAGTATTGCCACAAAGATTATTGATGGGAGCTGTCAATGTTCACTCTTTGCTAATAAATTGTGTGTATGATCGCCAATCTTGTTAAAAGGTCATCAAGAACTCCTTGATGATCCTGCCTGTGAGATTTTTGCTTGCATATATGATTTTGATGGGGAGTACTGCATTCATACAAACTATCAGTGTAGTGAGAAGTCAATACCTTTATCAATAATTTTTTTATATACATTGTTACTCTTATTTACTTTCTCATAAAGAGCAGCTCAGTTCCCATCCAGATAAGTACATGAAAGGGTTTTGTTACATACCCACCCCATAATAGTGCAGACACAGAAGGAAATTTTGAAAAACTGCTGTCATACCTGTGCATAATAGATGTAATATGCTTCAACTAGATTTTCCAAGTCTTTATTTTGCTTTTTCTTTGTAAGGAGGTCATTGGTTGGGCAAAGCAATAGATTTGGTTTCTTTGTATACATTTCTAAAGTCTCTGCCTTTTAATGTCTCTATCTCTAAACATTTCTTACATTTCCTAGAGTGTTTTGGTTCAAACTGTGAAACTGTAAAGGAAAACAGGAGATAAAGTATTCATAAGGAGATCTGTAAGAATGTGGAAACTGCTGTAAGAAAGGTCCATCTAGCACAGTTCCTCATCCTTTAAACTGCCCAGTTGCAAAGAAGGCTTAAGATCAGGACAAGGGTAAAATGATACTTTTTCATTTGCCTGTTCCAGCAGTCAGTGCTTTAGGTACTTCCTGAATGTGAGATTGCATTTGGACAGTTGTGCTTAATAATCTTTCTGTCTCTTTCTTCTGTGAACTTGCCTAATACCTTTCTGAATGCATCTATAATCTTGACATCTAAAATGCTCTGTGGCAGTCTTTTCTGCAATTTAATTATGCATATTTGGTTGTTGGAGAAGTTTCTAAAGCAGCTGGCTGATAATTTCATGGAGTGCCACTTCATTCCTGTGTTTTTAGTAATAGTGGATAGAATCCTTTTCATCGCTTAGATCTCCGTCGAGTCCTTTTGTTTCTTCTGTGAGCTGAAGAATCAGGTAGTCAGTTTAGTCCCCCCCTTCTATATCAGTTGCTTGCTATCTCTGGCCATCCTCAGCTCCTCCCTCCATGCTTTTGCTAGCCCAGTGTATTAATTTGGGGAGGAGACCAGACTAACATGCTGAATTCAGAGTGCAGTGAATATAGTAGCAGAATTGGAAATTCTGTCTCGCTCTTGACTCTTCTCTCACATCTTTGCTTTTTTTGATGAGCACTGAGCAAGCATTCCCAAAAGGCAGAACCCCCAAAAAACTGTCCTAGGTTGCACCTAGCTCTCCCTATTGTGTGATATTTGTTAATCCTGTTGTTCTGTGTGTATGATGGGAGATGATATACTGTCTGCGTTGTCCATTTAGTGATTTTCACCTTCCATTTTGTCAGCCAACCACACAGGCTTGCAGAATTTTTAACAGTCTTTCACAGGCAGCTCTCAATTTCAGCCCTGTCTCTTCCATAGATGCGATTGGGGTTTTTTTGGATGACGTATGAGCACAGTTCTCAGTGCAGGCGCCGGTGTGGAGCTCTGTGAGGCTTCCCTGGTAACCTCCATTACTTGTGAGAGACGTCCATTTGTTACTACCCTCGATCTCCTATTTTTAAGCTGCTAATAAAGTATGAAGAGACCTCCTTCTTATCCCTAAGCTCTCTTTAAGAGCTTTCAGGAGATCTTTTTAATAGCTTTAAAATCCAACCTTGCCATGATTGCATCCCCACATACCTCTTGATGCAAAGCAGTGTGCAGGTCCTAGACCAGTAATTACCCACGTTGGCACACTGACAGATGGTATTAGAGCCCATACCCAAGATGCATGCCCCAGTTTCCTTTGTGTGGAAACCAGGGCAGAGGAGAGGAGGAGGAGGAGAGGGTTGGTGTTTGCTTAGGTCTCACCCCATATGGCTGTGGGATGCAGCTAGACCTGGCATGTGCAAAGCATTTCCATCGTACAGACGTTGCCTGTATCCACCAGGACATCCTTGTGCTATCGTTAGAGTGCTCTTACAGATTCGTGAGACATGACCTCTCTCTCTGCCAAAGTTGTGCTGACTTTCTTCCCTTACAGCATATTTATTTATCTATTTCATGCTCCTATTTCAATCATTTTGCTAGATGTAGAAAAGAGACTTACTAGCCTCTGGTCTCTTGAGTGCTCCCTTCCCACTCTCAGACCCATTTTAAGAAATCAGTCACGTTTGTCGCCATCCACGACTTTTATAAGGGCAATTTAAGCAATAAGCTGCACAGCACGGTTAGTAGTTCAGCAATTCCGTATTTAAGTTGCTTTACAGCACATGGATGGATGCCATCTGGTCTTGGTGATTTATTACTATTCATTTTACTGTATTTTTTTTTCTAAACCCTCTTCTACTCACACTTTCATTTGAAACTAGTTCTCACACTTGCTTACTGAAGAGGCTCTGATGCAGAGCCTTCCTGGACTCCTCTACAGAAAGCACTGATGCAAAGATTTTAAACTTTTCTGATTTTTCTCAAACACTTGTTTTTCATCTTGGTCATCAGTTGGACCAAGTGTATGTTTTGGCAGGTTTGCAGCTTGTGATGCATTCAAAAGGATTTGACTGTTAGTTTTTATGACTTTACCATGAAGACTTGCCCAATGATTTTACATTTAACATGGCATAATTATGCTCTCTCAGTATTGTCTCAGCTTGATTTTGGGACATCCACAAGCCTTTTGGGAGGTGTTTTTTTCACTTCTCTTGAGGTCCTTGGCCAGGAGGGTTAGGATAGGGGTTTGTTCTTCGCAAGTGTCTGTCTGAACATGGTGCTGCTTTAATCTTTCTACACATCAATGAGCTATTTGCTGGCATCTCCAAATGCCTTTCAAATGCTTTCTTTTCTACTTCCCCTGTAGAGTTAAATATGAATAAAAGAGAAATTAGGAAGTTGTTTTTCTAAACTGGTATGAGAGGAAGACATGCCTCAGTTGACTTCCAGAAAATGCCAGGCTTTGTGGGACAGCTTGAGCAAAGTCTTGATTCTTGAGGCATTGTTGGCCTAAGAGGAGAATTGTCTCTGCATATGCAATATAGCAGTAATTTTGTTGATGAACCACTGCAAGTGACAAAGAGCCCTGGCAGAATGGATGTATAAAACAATTCCTAATGGGCAACTCTTCTGGCTGTCAGTACCTTTCTCTGATGAACTTCAAAACAGAGTATTTATTGTCATGTGTACATTATCATCACTTATTATTGCATGTGGTATTGAAAAAGCATTTTGGTGAAGGCATAATTATGTATTTTCTAATTTAAACTGTGGTTTGTCTCTTTTGATATGCAAATGCAAACCAAAAGAGAGTATTTGGTTTTAGCATTCTGCTAACTGCATAATTAACTGTTAATACCAGCCGATACTTGGTGAGTTTTTTGCTATTGATGTGCTTAGCAATTCAGGGTTACATAACTCGGTGATTATTGAGTTGGATTTTAGCACAAGTTCTCTGTTAGTGATTGCGAGCTGAAACTCTCCTTTGGCAATCATTATCCATGGGCTGTTGCCAATTCCTTTGTTGATAGGCACATAGCAGGAAGAAATTTGGCTGAAACTTTTAAGGCAGCTCTAAATTTCTTGGTATCTGTTATATTGCATGGTATTCTCTGGGCTCACCATGAGGATTTTCTGAGGAGAAAGCTGATTTTCAGACTTGACTTAGAATCATAGAATCGATAGGGTTGGAAAAGACCTATGAGATCATCAAGTCCAACCCTTGACTTCTGTAAGTTGAGTTTAAAATTGCCAAGGCGAGTTTAAAAATTGCCAGTTGCTTGGGTGGCTAAAGCCCCCAAAGTACCAGCTAATGTCTGCAGATCTGTTTTAATGTGAAGTGATCTGGGTTTGGCAGGTTCTTCTGCCAAGGACCTCGCTGTGGTTCCAGTGCTCCAGGTACACAGCCCTCCGTCTGCAGCATCTCTGTCACCTGGGGAGAAGCCTGTGGGGTTAATGTTTTACTTTGATAGTGGTGGGTTTACAAGTTCTCATGGCAGGGTTGGTTGCGGGGGAGGGATCATTACTGAAGTGTTTGCCTTTGATGAGGCAGGCAGGGGCTGTGGTGTCACCTGGCTGAGATCCACCATGGCTTGTGTGGGCAGCAGGGTGGTCATCTGAGGATATCACCATTATGTTACTTCTAGGTTAACACTTTCCTGGATAAACCACCGAATTCCCAACCTATATTGGTCCATGGCAGTTTAAACAAGTGCAGGGTAATAGTTGAATTCTCTGTCCTTTATTGCTTAGGAAGAGCAGCTGATCCTTATCAGGAGGAAGAGAGGTTACTGGTGATGCCAAAGATGGGATATTTATTTCTAATGGCTTACTGGCAAGTAATGGGGGAAATGGGCATGACCCTAATTTCTCTCCAGCAGAAACTGGGAACAAAACTGCCGTAAATTTCAACAGGATTGAGTGCCCACATTTGCCATTGCTGCAAGGCAACAAGTACTTTTGCCTTCATGAAAGGAACTGACTCTAAAGCTTTCCTTTAAGAATTGAAGGCAGTGTGTTGAAGGGAGTATGTTTTGTCTCTTTCTGCTGTAGCTTGCAGAGTAAGCAGAGATTAGAAAGTGCTGAATAAGAAATTAGTACTGAATGAAAAGTCATAATTGAATTTTGCCTGAATTCTGCATGTATTTTGGCTTGGATTTTGATCAGTGCAATAACTTAATGATGCTGCTCCGGTACTGCTGACTTTGGTTGAGTTCACAGTGACTTGGAGATGGAAAACAGGTGTCTGGGTCCAGTCCACTGAGCAGAGTAATGCACAGTGTTTCCCAGTGCTGCCACATACACAGCAGTGCAGGGATTCCCCTTTGCAAAGAAGAATGGGTTCAGTTTTATTCTAGGTGGTGTTGGTTGCCACTGTTGGAGCCGTTGAAGTAGAATACTCCCTCAAGAAACAGTAAATTGTTGTGACAATAATGTGTTTATTTTTTTCTTTCCCCAAGAACCTCAAAACTTTTTCCAGTCAAGGAAGCCCCCTCCCAAGGCAGGTAAGATAATTCAGACCAAGGGCTTTTCTGATTAGATGTTTTGAGCAGCTGAACAAGGGAGGATGTGATCCCATGTCCCTGCTATTTTTCCCTCTTTATCCACAGCATCTCTGCCTTGCCCTCAAGGTGTCTGGTGATGTTTTACTTCTCTCTCTGCCAAGTTCAAACTTACTTTTTCTGGCATGGGGGAAAGCATAACGTGTTTTCTGAGGCTTCCGGACAAGTTTTGACCTTCAGGCCTTTGGCAGGTTTTGTTGTTGGGTTGCATTTGTTTGATTGGTTATTTGTTTTGGTTTTGTTACAGTCTAATAAGCTTTATGAATTTCCCTGAAATAATTAAAATGATGGGCAACCTTCAAATGGATACAGGTTTTAGTCTAGCAAACAAAAAGCTCTTGGTTATAAAATTGATTCTTACAGTGGTAAAAAGTGTAAAATCAGGAAACACAAAAAATCTTTGACATCGGATTTTTGGTACAAATCTTGCTTAGTCTTCTCCTAAGTCTTCTGTGAGCTGCAAAGGCCAAGGGACTGTCAGCTGCATGTTTGCTCCTCTGAGGTTCTGTGAAAGGGGTGCCTTGGCTCATTTTTTTTCTTGGGATTATCAGCAAGCCACTTAAATCCTGATGAAACTCCAACACACCCACCACAGCTTTCCCTTTCTTCATTTCCCTGTCTAATTTTGGAAGGTGCCTTGTGCTGCAGCTTTGAATAACATCCATGAGAAAGTAAATAAAACATGGTATCATGTTTAATTTGGGGCTGAGTTTCGCCTGTCAGTGAATATTTCTTGATACGTGGGTTCCTCTTTTTTGGTTACGGTCAGTGGAGTTGCAGTTTCCATCCTCAGCAAAGAGATTTATGATACTAGATATTGTGATGACTTCATAAATGATAAATTACTGAGTCATAACAAGTTGTTTCTGTTCAGTGTGCCCATAGTTTCACAGTTTCTGATATGGCTGTTTGGTTTCTCTGGAGGTCATATAAGGATATTAATAAGCTAAATGACTCGTTTGGTATTCAGGATGCTTTGTCTTAAATAGTCCTCAAAGCTTCCTTTCTCTCATAGTGTGACTGCTTAAATCCTACATACCTGTTGTAGTTGAGTGGCTCATGCCTTGGTGGTGTGGGTCATCAGTTCCATTCCAGCCAGTTGTTCAAACCATTTGTCTTATCATTTGCCCTGGCCTAAAAGGATGGCTGTTCACAGAGCAAGGGAACAGGAGGAGCTGAGTTGGTTTTCCACCTTTTCATTCATGCATTCAGCTCTCTGTGGTTACATCTTGAGAATGAAACAGGCTGAGGCATTGGGCTGGTACCTCAGAGCTGGTCTCTGTGCAGCCTGCTCATGAAAGGAAGATTGGAGATCTGGAGTTAATGTTGGAAACAAGTGTGACAGAGATCACATGGGGTGAGAGGGAGATCCCAGGTCAAGTGAAGAGAAAGAAAAGACCATGAAGATGACCTGGATGTCTCTCAACTAGGAACATGTCTGGTGCAGTTCATGGAGAGAACCTAATGGCAGGAACAAAACCTCACTTCCCACTGAGGGGGTTGGAGGTGCCTTGGAGGGCTTTGCCAGCGGAGGTGCCCACCTTGTCTCCTCCTGAGGGAAAGGAGGAGGATGCAGCAGCAGTTCAGCTCCAGTGGGGATGTGATGAGCAAATCAGTGTCCAGTTAACACGAGGTTCCCATGGCCAGAGGCTGTGCGGGAGCAGATGGGAATTGGGCAGAACAATGACTGGGGGGAGTGGGCTGGTGGCGGCCGCTCTGCCCATCCACAGTGCTGGGGGAAAGGTCAGACAGAATGTGAGTCGAGCATTAAATTAAGCCTGTAAAGAGACACTCGGGGAACTTAAGATGGATTAACTTAAGGTGTAAAGTTTAGAGCGTATTATTATGGAGGAGGATTAAGCTAAACTGAGCTAATGACACCACTTTTGAATGCATATCCACATAGCGGATTCTGAGCTTTGGCTCCACGCCTTTTATTACTTAAATGTACTTACCTTCTTAAATGGCCCCAAAAAGATACATGCCCTTATATTCCAGCTCTTCATATTCTCCATTTTCTGTGTTCAGAAGTTTAGATGCTGTGTCAGAGGTAGGACTAGGTTTAGTTTGTTGGGTTTTTTCTGTTTAAAAAAAGGTAGGGGAGAAGGCAACATAGAAGATTGTTTTAATTTTTCCATGTGATGGTAATGGCATTTGTTATGACTTCATGATATTTATTCTTAGATGATGCATTAGGAAAGGAAGATAAAACTTTGTTCATGTTATGTTGACTGGCCTTAATTTCTCTGTGCCGCTTCTCTTTTAACATATTTCTGTTGCTTTATTTTTGTTGTTACTCTCATGGTATTGGGATATCTGTGATGTCAGCATCTGAATTTTTCAAAAGCTCTTACTTTACACAGTGTGGGTTAAAAATCAAGTGCAAAGTTGAGTGCTACGGACTGCCACAAAATGCTTCTCTTGCATTAAACAGAGTCGTGAATTAACTGACATAATTTGTAGTCAGTAATAATTTGTAAATAAGTAATAAATCAACTGAACTGATTTTTCAGGACAGAAACTGATTTGAAATTACAAGTTTGCTGTACATTAAACTAACCACAAAGTAATTCACTCCATGTACAATTTTATCTCACTACAAACAATGCCATCAGGTTTTCCTTGAGAGTAAGTGAGAGATCAGTATTTGTAAGTAGACAAAAGACTAAATATTTAAAAGACAGATAACTAAATAAGCAAAAAAAAAAAGCCCTATTACGGAAATTCTTCTATTTAGGCAATCATATAAAAGCAAAACAAGTACAAAGGAAAACATGAGGTAGAAAAAGTAAAATGTAACAAAAAGTGCAATTCAATGTAAAAAATAAAGGGTTTGAGCCAGAGGACTTTTAAATTAAGTCTCACAGAGTCTTTAGCCACACTGTTTAATGAAAGCATGAGAAACCTGAGACAAAACATTAAAATGTTTCATTTTATTTGCCGTGTGGCTTGTGGTATCTGATGAAAAGTCTGGTGCTTCTCCTCCCCGTGGAGGTCAAACACAGACAGGGAAGGTGGCAGCAGCTTTATTTTCTGAGGCTGGAGAAACTAACCTTGGTGTCCTGCAAGAGTAATGATGGATGTAATGGGCTATTCTTACTTTGAATCCTGCTGTCTTTGGCAGCCTGAGATATACCTTAAAATGTAATAGGAACATCCCTTATTAAATCATTGCCTTTCAACTTCAGTATGTGTTCCTCTGAGCCTCCTGGGAGTGGTCAGTTAGAAGCCACCGTTACCTGTGCCCTAGACCTGCGTTTAGTAATTCTGGGAAGAGGGAGCAGGAGCAGCAGGAAGCCCATTCTCTCTGGAGTCTTTTGGGACCCTTTTCCCCAGCTGTTTCTGCGTCAGCTCAGAGGTGCCTGCAACTATTGGGGCAGTAACAACCTGCCAGGCAGGAGGACCTGGGGCTGGTTTCAGGGGATGTCCCCAAAGGGGGAGTAGGCTGCATCATGCAGTGGCCAAAGGAGAAGGAGCCTCCAGCCCTGGCTCACTTAATCCTCCATCCCAAGGGCACATCCAGGCACCAGGAGAGCTCCAGGTGCTGCTGTGCTAGATGGTGGCCAGCAACCTCTGGCAGACCTGAGGCTGGAGCAGGACCCTGGGCACAGCAGCTTCAGAAATGCCTGTTTTCTGTGTATCTGTGTCTTTTAGTTCTGCAAATCCTTTTCTGTTCCTTGCAATGTCAGTTACTCTGGTCACTCTGTGTGTGTTTATAGTACATGACAGGCACTGGGAGTGTGCAAGTGATGTCTGTGAGTCCTCTGCAGCACTCTGGGCTCATGTGCATCCAGCCTCTCAAAGAGAGCACCAAGTGGCATTTCAGTCACCATCCTGAGCATTCAGAGACTATTTCCTATTCATTTTCTTCCCTGTAGTCCATGATATGTAATAAAAACAAGTACATATGGCATTACAGCAGCTATTAAATTAAATTAAATATTAAAAAGCTGGAAGTCCTTAGTCTCAAGAAGAGGGTGGAGCAGGGGAAAAGTGCAGAACCCATATAACAATGGTGACTCCACTTTATTAGTATTAAGGAGGAAAATAAAATCTGCTCTGGCAGTAGTGAAATAAAACGCCAGGAAGATTATGTCAGTCTTTGTTTGCACACAGTATGATTCTTGCCTTTCACCAGCCAATTTGTATATTTGAAAAGGCAGTTGCTTGGTTAAAATAATGAGCTGAACTTCATCCAGTTCCATCCAATTCCCCAATTATATGAAAAAAATGTTAGAAGAAATATAGACAAATGGGTTTGAGCAATTAAAAAAAAAATGTAGTGGTCACTGAACAATTATAGCACCTTGTCTAAGTGCCCAGATGGATAGATATGTATGTATCCCAGTTCCAGCAGAAACAGACAATTCTTGGTGACTGTTTGCTGTGGCTGCTGTGGTGTGGGATGGCAGATTTAGAAGTTTAAAAATTCAAATTCTGCCTGAAACCTGGGCAAAATAGGTTAGCCTCTTTCCAGAGAAGATAGATAAGGTCTAAAGCTAAATTTATGGAAGTATATTTAAAGGAGAAAAAATTACTGAATACAAGTCATGTATCCTAATTATTTTAGAATTTAACGGACAAAAGTCTGTGTAATGAACGAGTTCCTTGCCTTATATATTCCTTTATTCCAAATTATTTTAGATTATTATTTTTGGAAAAAACACATGATTTTTGAGTATTTCAGTTTGTCTAGTTTGAGCAAGAGATGTCAACTGATGGGAGAGTGTATCAGTTAGAACATGTATGCAGTGGGTGTAGGTTCCTCTGTTGCACGACTTCTGACCTCTTCAGCAGGCATATTTCCATCAGCCAGGCCAGAGCTGAACAAACACTGACAATTCAAATACATTTAAAACATTGCTGCCAGTTCATTAACACCGTCAGTGTATAAAACTCAAATTACATTTGTCGCTGTTCCTTTTAGGGGGGTGGATGTTAATGTTGCCTGTGATCTGCTGGGTAGCGAAGCGAACTCCTACCCTACATTGCAGATGGCGTAGGAGCAAAGTGATGCCCAGGTCTCCCAGAGTTCACAGGCAGTGGGGGCATGGGGACCAGGCAGCCCTCTGGGGCTAGCAGGGCTCCACCTCCGACTCTGTATTCCCCACCTCCTTTATGGTTTGTCTCTCTGACCCCTGTGTGATCAGCACTTGGTTTCCAGGTCACACCTTGCTTTCCTCCTGAGAGGGCTCCCCCATGCATGCTGCTCTCTCCCATGCTTATCCTCTGGATTTTGTTTCTCTCTCTCTGCAGGGAACGGATGCGCCAGTCTGCGATGTTTGAACTGTGCCAGGGGATGCACCAGATCAGTCTGCAGTTTGTCCGCTTGCAGCTTAGCTTTGAGGAGTACACTATAATGAAAGTTTTGCTGCTGTTAAGCACAGGTAAGTTGGATTCATGGTTACATGGGAATACTGGAAAATACTCCATTTCACAGAGGGATGCAGTGATTTTAACTGACGTGACAAAAGAGCCAAAGTGTTTCCAGCTGTGCCGCAGGAATAAGCCCGGTTTCGTGTCTTGTGGTTTATCTGCAGTTAGCACAGGAAGTGTCTTTGCAGTGTGAACGTGGCATGTGCTGTGGAGGGACAGGAGTGGCCAGGCACGGGACTTTGGCCTGCTGCTCCCTAAGAGAACCGTGTGACTAGACCAGACATGCAAATAAAGTGCTACAGCTGTGGGGGTTGAGGGAAAATCCCTGCTCAACATTCAAAGCCACCAGAGTTTGACTTAACATCACCTTCAAGATCAAAAGATGTACATTGCCTGTATTGCAGAGCAGGTGATTTTGTAATGCCAAGTGATTTGAGAATGGGAAGCTCTTACAAAGGCTTCTGAAAGTTTAATAAATGACAGTGCCTGCTTTATTTTTCTCTTGAGCATCCTGCTTTGAGTTTTAAGACACAAAATTACATCTTGGTGTTTGTTACAGCACTCTGTAGCAATTAGTGGGCCTCTTGATCTTAACTTACTGAAAATATTGAAAAACTCCTGTCCCTGTACAATTGTACAAATACGCAGGCAGTTTGTACATTACTTTTTCATCAGTCTGGATGAAAAAGCCACTTACTGGTAAAAATAACTCTTTTCTGTAGAATCATCTTCTTTTTGTGGGACCCACTTGGTGACATCATGATGAGTTAACACATCAGTTTGATGGGCAGGCATTCAGGATGTCACTTCAGTGAACCCACCAGGGAAGAATTCCCCCAGTGGCAGGACACTGGATATAGGGGCATTGCACAGGGAGAGGAGGAGCAGGAGATGAAAGGGGCCTTGTTCTGGTTTTCACTCCCAAGCTGTCAGCAGCAGGATGCCAGGGCTGCCAGGGCTCATGTTGTACAGAGCATCTCCTTTTGGGGAGAGCGGAGCCCTTTGAGATCCCATTGTCTTTTCCCATCACTCCATCTTCTGCTGAAGATGAGAGAAGCAAATGGCAAGCCTTAGGTGTGAGCTGTGCAGCTCTGCACTGTGCTCATCACTGGAACTGCTGCAGGCCGGAGCAGGCTGATGCAGCGGCAGCACCCGGGAGCCTCCCGAGTCCCCATCCAAGGCATGGACATGGAGGCTGCAGGAATAGGTGCCTGTGAAGGCATTTGCAGCATCCGGCAAAGCTGAGCGGCCACCCCTTCAGATAAGGTGCTGAGATTGGCACGTTCTGCCTGTGGTGCCTTTTGCCCATCCCATCTGGCTGGTAGCTCTTTAAAGAAGGTCATGAAGCTGCAGCTTCTTGTCCAGGCTGGAGGGGGTTTGCATCCACTGACAGAAAGCTCCTGGGTCTGTAATTTTTTTGGGCTCAGCTGTCTCCCTCCCTCCTGTTGACTGAAGCTGTTCTGCCAGAGAGATGCCACTGGTTGGGGTGCACTTTGTGTCGTGGCCCACAGAATCTGACCCCCAAGTCCTGCTCCACCGAGGGGTGGAGATGGGAACAGTGGGGAGTTGATACACTCTAGGGTTGCCCTGAAGGGTAAATGGAGTTTTTTGAAGGTTGTCCCTCAGGGTCTTTCTAGAAGCAACTAGCAGTGCTTAACGTGGATGTGCTTAGAGGGGTTGGCTCCCAAAATATTCTTGAGAGAGGGTCTGGGCTGGAGATGTGCCTCTGCAACTTTTTAATCAACCCTAAAGGAGGAGAATCTTTAGAAAAAGAACCTGAAGGCATTCTAAAAACGTAGCAAAGTGTCTTTGAGCTAGGTATTTATTATTCTACCCTCTTGGGAGTATAAACTAATGAGTTACTGCAAGAATCTGTTATGTGAGATCAGCCTGGCCAATTAACACCAGTGAGCTGGGTCCCTTTGAAACACACATCATGGTCACTAGAAAACCTGCTAAAAATAGTTTGTTGTGGGAGAATCAAGATATTTACATTAGAGAGAGAGAGAAGAGAGTGAAATGGAAATGAAGACAGTGACAAAACCCAGAAAGTGTCATGTGAAGGGCAGCAAACCTGTTTTTGAATGATTGCACCTTTGTGAAATCTCATGACAGAAAACACCAGGTTTGTTTTCATTTAATTTTTTTTTATTGAATCATGTGATGAGCAGAGTACAAGTTATTCTGAAACTTTCATGATGACCACATCAAGGAAGTTTCACTCCATTTACATGTGGAAGAAACCACACATTACAACTCAATTGTTTTCTTGCTTTCCATAGACCATAGATTTTGGGAGCTTGCCAACAGCATTGCTGTATTTGATAAGTCAAATCAGAAACACTGGGCAAACCTCCAGAATTACATGTTTTGCCTGAGTTCTCTTTATTTGTGGTCTTTCTTTTTTTCTTAATAATCTGGCTGGGGTGATGGTATAATAATTTTCAGACAGAATAGTAAAACACACAGTAGTAGACAAAGAAAGAGTGGCTCTAACACTCTTTAAGCAGCAGTAGGAACACAGGCCTGTAAATATTAAAGGAACTGTAAAGCCTGTGTGTTTTGTGTGAGGGCTGCAGTGTTCCCTGATGGTTTTACTCATCTTGATTGCTGCCTCTGTATTCATTCAGCTTGAACTGAATTTGTATATTTTTTTCAGACAGTTTCTTTTATCTGTCAGCTGACTGAGTTTGCATCTACAATTTAAAAATTAAATGTTATGTTCATATAATAATATTTATACTGTGATTATATGGTATAAATAGATAATATTTACCAGGCAGTAGTCAGGTTGGTGTGTTACCTCCTAGGCTTTTTCTAAAGATTCTTCCTTGGTGTGCCCCCTTCCAGCCCTTGGTGGCCTCAAGTCATTGCTGCTCTTGCGGTAGTACAGCTCCTCCTTGTTTTCCATTGCTAAGTTGCTCTGGTAAATATTGATGCTTTTTCTTAAAGTTTCAACTCTGGAGCCATTTGGGCAGTTGTTACATGCTTGAGATAGGATTTCAGTGGGATAGAGGGCAGTTCACAGCATCTGAAAGAGAAGTGGATGGATGAACAAGACAGTTGTCAAGATGTTAAGTCAGTGTAAGCTAAATTGGAAGATCACCTTTTTTTTTCTTTTTTTAATAGGTAACTTCCCATTTAGCTTACTCTGGCATAGTTTTCTGGCTTGCCTGGAAATAAACTCCTGTTACAGTGCAGTATTTTATTTTTGTTCTGTGGACTGCCATTAAGAGATCGAGAGAAAAATGCATTTGATGGTTAAGCAGTGTTCAACCATTTCAGATGTTAAACACCAGAACATTTTGAGTAATGTTATTTAAACATCTTTGAGGTTTTTGTAGGGATCTGATCCTAATAAGCCATTCCTGTTTGGGGCAGGACCACCAGAGTGCAGGAGTATTTGCTGTCTGTAAAGAAACCGTATATTTGCTTTTGTAATTAGCCTGGCTGATGTCACAGTGAAAAGTATCAAAAAACTCTAGTTTTAGCCCATTTGTGAAATGATAATCCCATGATCCTGTTTCCATCCCTGTCTGGCAGATGGAAACTTTAATAGATCACTACAAGTGCTTGCAACGGTACGTTGTGGCCAAACACCGGGTCGGGATGCCTGTTTGGAAAACAGTCTGCTGTTCCGTGCAGAATAATGGCTCTGTTTGTCTGATGTTAGTCTGATGCTTACTAACATTCAAAGAAATTTTAGATCTTACTTGATGGCTTAAAAATGTGTCACTTGGTCTAGCATTTCTGCAGATAACAGCTCTAGTTCTGTACTTTCTCCTCCTCTGCCAAGTGCAGGGAATCATTCAAGAATGATAAATCACATCTTCAACTTTTAAAGAAATACCCTTGATCCATCTGCCTTTTTTTATGTGGTTGGACTGTATTAAAAACAGTTTGGACATGAGGTTAGCATGTGCCATATTTCTCAGATGTTATCTTGTCCTCTGCCACAGCTTCTGCAATCACACATCTGGAGAGGATGCCTGAATTGCTTGAAAATCTGTGTGATGTTGTTGATCCCTTACCATTGTCTGTAAAATTATGGACTTTGTTTAAAAGTTTAATTCCTTCATCCATTAACTGGTGTAACTGTTTAAGTATGAACATCAAAAGAATAAGCAATGCAGTTAATATTAATTCAAGACTGTCTTTTCAATGACAGTTCCCAAGGATGGTCTCAAAAGCCAAGCTGCATTTGAAGAAATGAGGGCAAATTACATTAAAGAACTAAAGAAGATGGTAACTAAATGTCCAAGTAACTCTGGGCAAAGCTGGCAGAGATTCTACCAACTGACTAAACTTCTTGACTCCATGCATGATGTAAGTATAACTCCTCAGGGAGTGCAGAAAAGTTAAGTGAAAAATCTCTCCACTAAGGTAAACCAGTAGCCTTTGTGTTCACTGACAGGGAGAAAAAAAGTGAAATTCTTTTTAAAGGAACATCTGAGAGAAGTTGTTAGATGAATTTAAGGAAAAGTGCCAAGTTATATAAGAAAATAAAGTCATTAAGGGCTGGGTCCTGACGCCTTCTCCTGTGTTAAATGGTGCTGTGTTCCTCCACGGTCCACATAAGGTCAGAGCTGATAGTAGGGCGACAGGCTGCGCAGCAGGACAGGAGATGGGAGCTGTGACCCTGTTGGACACAGTGTGAGCGCACCACACGGAGTATCCGCGCGGCGCTGCCCAGGGAACGGTGCCGCATTAGTGTGTCACGCATCCAACATGCCTGATGTGCTAATAAATGTTGAATTCATTTGGTCATCTTTTACACCTGGGATTGTAATAATGATGACTTTAAAAGGTGTATTAAGACCTTGGAGCCATCTTGAGTCTTTGAAGTTTTATTTTTTTCAAGTATAAGATTCCTTGTTAGGTTATCTGCCCTGCCCTATTCCAGTATGAGGTGTTTGTTTTACATGTGCCAGGTGCAAGATGTGATGAATGACATGGGAAACTAAAGTTTAGGCTCAAAGCGCCCAGAGTGACTCCGAGGGGCTATGGCAGATGCACAGAGCTAGCTCATGGTTTCAGAAGGGAATATCCATAATGTTGAGCTATTTAGTAGGGAGTAACCTGGTTCCAGCCAGTATAATGGTAAGTGCAAAGATTTACATTTCCAGGTGCTTTGAGCAGCAGCAGGGGTCTATCTCTGTGCAGTCCCTACAGAGAAAGCAAGTGACCCAGATGTTATGGTCTCTCCAAGCTGGTTTTCCCAGTGCCCCCTGAGAGTGCCCTGGGGACCAGCAGGGCTGGCACCATCCTCTCTGCAGTTGTGCCACAGTGCAGCAAGTGACAGGAGACTCCTAGAAAAACAGCAAGAGTGACCTTCAGTTGTGTTTGGTCCTCAACAGGAGGGCTCCTGTGAGCAGAGACTGAAGCCCAGCACCATGCCAATCTCCTCCCAGTAAAAACTGGTGAACTGCAGCAAAGGGGAAAACTGTCCTACTCCATCCTGGGTGGGCAGGGAAGGAACTTAGCTGCATGAAGAACCTACTGCATATAAATGTACTTCTTTGTACTCGACTTCAATTTCATTTTGTAGAGACAGTACAGTACAGTGCACTTCAGGTCAAATCACTATAAGAGCCTGAGGTCTGTTTACAGAATGTACATATGGAATTATTTTTCAAATATTGTTCTGTTGTTCATTAAAACATTGCAAATCTTAGTGGGAGGCAGGGTGAGTATTATTAGTACTGCAGTAATAGCTCATTCTTCAGAGATCAGGTTTCACTTGCTCGGTGCCAGCAAAGGAAGTTGTAGTGTTTTAGTGGAAAGAAAAGGGGTGAGTGATAAAACTGTTTGCAAGAATTCACATCTGAACCTCGAGGCAGCATAACAAACCCTTGCATTTATGGAGTTTTCTAATCCTCTTCAGGATAGGCAGTGTCTGTGATTTGTTATTGCAATGGGTGTGTTTGTGTGGTTAAGGTGACTGGATGACAGGCTTGTGCTTACTGAGAACGCTACCGTGTCCTACAGACATTTTCCAAAACACAGCATTAACCACTGGGAGCTGAACTAACCAGACGAAGCAGACTGCTCCTGCATTTTATTTAATTTTTAATTAAGCTATTTTTACATTACTTTTGTTTTAATAGAGCACTTTGTTTCAAAGGACTTTTTAAAGAAAGTCCCATTGTCAGCCTTCTGCATTAAAAAGGCTGGTTGTCTGCACAACAGAGCTTCCTTTCAGAGATGATGCTGGAGACTTGTTCAACAAAGGCAATTGTTTATTTTTTCTCTTTAAAACTGTTTTTTTGCTTTTTTTGTTTTGAAATCCATCAGAATAAATTTGAAGTAGCGATAATATTAATGAGAAATGAGAATTATTATTCTCTCCCCATTGCCTGTTGGTGCAGAATCTCTCCATTCAATCAATATACATGCAAATTTTCTGCTCAGTTCCTTAGTGCAGGAGGGATGTGTTTTCAGCTGTCACCTATGTATTTTTAACTTACTCAATTATAATTTTAGAGCATCACTATATATTTGGTGCTGAGCAGTGTAACTGGAGCTGAGGCCCTGCTGCTGTGGCCACAGCATTGGCATTTGCAGTGCAAACCCAAAGGGACTGGTGCAGAATTCATGCATGTTCAGCCCTCCTGCTGCATCCAGCTTTTGCATCAGAGCAGAGCAGCGTCTCGTAGCTCGTGGAATTTGCTTTACCTGAGTGTAGCGACAAACAATGAAAAAAACCTTCTCCTTTGCACCTTCACACTTGCTTTCATCGACCTCATATTTAAGTACTCTTTCTGAGGACTATGTGAAACAAAAGGCATGGAAATACCAAATTGCAGTATGCTTGGCTTATATAATAGGAGGAAAAAAAGAAACCCAACCAAGATGGTTTTACATTGCTCAGTATAGTAAATCACTAATCCACATAGTGAATGTATGTGCAGGTAGAAAAGTGCCGAGCTGAGGAAAGACAGACATTTTCAAGAAGGCCAAGTAGGCACTTAAGTATTTGAAAACATCAGCAACTTTATTTAATGATCCTTAAAGCCTCAAAGCACCAAAAGTGCAACCAAAGCGTAAGAGATCGAAGGCCGTCCCAAGCAGACAAGATGGAACAGGGTTTTGCGCACGTGCTTGTACACACACCTGTGCTCATCCTTAGGAGCCTGCAGGCTGCCCTGGTGTCTGTGTCACTGCTGCCCTGCCCCACAATGCTCCTCACTTGCAGGGTGCAGTGTGGAAGCAGTGGTTGCTGACACAGCAGGAATGGGCTGACAGCATCTGTCCGGTTGCACAGTGTGCCCTTCCTCTCCCTCAGCATGAGATGACAGAGAGGAGGAGGGTGTTGCCACTTACTGCTATTGTGCTGTGGCTCAGCACTGATGGTGTGGGTGGCCCCAGCATGTGTAGCTTCTGGGAGCACTGAGGGCAGCAAGGTAATCAGCATACTGTCCCTGGAAGTGTTCAAAAAACAGCAGGTGTGGCACTTATGGACAGGGTTTAGTGGTGGAGCTGGCAATGCTGGGTTAACAGTTCAACTCAATCTTTGAGGTCTCTTCCAACCTTAATGATTTAGTGATTCTGTATTTCCTTGTTGTAGTGATTGTATTTCTTAGCATTGTGACTGGCTCACCTGCATCGTTCCCTGAAGCAGCCTTATGTGTTAAGAACCTCAGTTGTAGCAAGGACAACGCACCTCTCTACCCAGAACAGAAAGATTCTGGTCTTGAGCCCATGAATGGCCTTAGGCATTTTGGGGAGAGATGCATTTGCAGCACTTGGATGTAGGTGAACTGTCTTATGGGATCAGGCAAATGACATGCAGGAACATTAGAAACAGATGCACTACACATGGTATCAGAAACTTCATTTGGATCCTCCTCAGCATGTCCTGTTGGCTTTGGCAGGAAGCGTTGTATCTTACATGGCGAGCCTCATTTCATATAGAGACCATAGTGTATGGTTAGGCAGTTTGCAGAACAAAAGCTGAGTTTGGTTTCAATCTGGCTGATACTAAACAGACTTTGAGTGAAGAGGGCTTTTTTTTCGATGCCATGATATTAAACCCTAATGTGAACCTTTCCCTTGTCTTGGCAAGGCAGCGCCCTGCGCTGTCATTTCACTCGTTGACATTTTCTGCCAAACAAAACTAAATTCTTTAAGGCTCATGCTGCTGAATAATTAATTTTTTATGGTTCCTGAAGGGAATAGTTTATAGCTGAGGTAGATCTTTCCATAGGCTGAGAGCGCCAGGATTTCATTCCCTGAAAAAGCTGACAGTGGGAAGAAGGGCATGGATCCTCGAGGGGCAGGTTTGCCAGGCATGCTGCGCTGGATGCAAATGTTCCTGTGCAGGTTCCTAATCCTGCAGATACGAAGCTGCAGATGAGGCCCTCAGCTGCCACCGGCACCTTTGGGTGCGCTTACTTTTGCTGCTGATCTGCTGAAATTGTCCCCCACAGATGATGAGCTGTTTGGAGCCTTGTTTTAGCCTTGTTTGCCTGAATTCTCAGGGTGAGCCTTTTCTCTGTTTATTCAGAGGATAGATCCAGTCCCTGCTCCCAGTGTAGCCCAGACCAGAGTAGCAGAGATACAGGAGTGTGCTTGGTGTGTGTTGCAGCAGCTAATATGCATCTGTCAGGTGAGAAATTGATTCCCAGTGTCCTAATGTAGACAGGAGCTACCCTGAGAGTCATCTTGCTCCATTTCTGATGGTTGTATCTCTTTTCCTTCATGTTAATAGGTGTTTGTTGGAGAAGGGTAAACCCCCCCCTACTGTTGACAGAAAAGCAAGGAAGACTTGGCTCAAAATTTGCCCTGGTCAGGGGCTGAGGATGCTTCACTGGTGTGTGATGCTGTGGGTTTGCAGACATCCTTCAGGCATACAGAATGAGTTCAGCACAGGTTCCCCCATGTTATATCCAGCTGTCAGATGCTGTGGTTTTCTTGTGCATCTGTTTATGAAGAAAACTCCAAGAAATGAGTTCAGTTCCTCAGTGAGATGAATGCACTTGTCCAGGTAGAAGCAGGGTTCACACTTCTCTGATCAGATACTGTTAGTGCCTAATCCATATGCATTTTATCCACCTTTCACTCCTTTCTAGCATGAGGTAAATACTGCCTAGGTGTGATCAGAGGCTTCATCCCATGGTCTTACCTTGTGTTCTCTGTTTGTGGATGGTTTTACTCTTGGGTTAGAGTCCAAGATTTCATAGGCACCTAGGAACTGGCCACTGTGGGCACCAAAGGACATACATACCTCTAAGAATCAGCCCGAGAGCCATCCCAGGGGCAATAACTTTCTTCACAAGTCCTTAGAGTAATAATTCATTTACATCATGGGATTTTCATAGGACTGGGAGCAAAATGGAATATAGTGGCAATGGAATAATCAAGCCCTGGTTGGCAGTGGTTTTTCTTAACCTTACAGGTTCATGAAGCAGGAGCTCTGGATCCACTGCATGAGGGGAAAAAAGCAGATGTGGCAATAGTCCCAAACTCACCAAGGGCTCTTTGCTGGGTGGGCAGGGAGCCTTTCCTGAAAGGGGCAGAGAAAGGTTTTGGAGTGTCTTTTTCTTTATATACAGGAGAACACTGAAGTTTCTGACAGTAATAGCTGTAGCTAATAATAGGAAGAAATTACTCAGCATTGTGTTGTTACCCTACTGCTGTCTTAATTGCTGTCTCAGTAGGCTTAATCACAAAGATGCTCCTGATAGGGAAGTAACTGTGGGCTTTCATACCTCACTCAAAGACACTAAGGAGTTTGAAGCCAGAAAACTAAGCCCAGAAATGTGCACCCTTGCGAATCCAGCAGTTTGTACCATTTCTGGAAATGCAAAAGCATGGTGAGATTTCTGAACTAAAATAAATTCTTTGTGTAAAAATTCTGCAGGTTCTCAAAGGTCACTGTAACTGTATTAACTTCAGGGACTTCATTAAAGGATTCATTTTTTAATTATGGAGAACAGTATGGGTGAAAAAGTCCATTTTGTGGAAACCACACCCTAATAACAGAAAATTACTTTTGATTAATGCTCCTATTTCTCAGAGGTGCTTAATACCGCATACAAATGCAAAGATTGATTAAGTAAAAATGTCAGAATTACTAAGGCTGCTGTAGCCTTGAAAATGTTTAAGTGCAGCACACTCTCTGCAGGGTAGTGATGAGAGAAAACTTCATAATTAATGACTGAAGTGGTGAAGGGTTATAGCGAGCAGCTGATCTGCTTGCCGGCAGAAGAGCTGTCATGTCTTGCAGCAGTCTGGGTGACATGGATGTGATTATTCTGACCTGTGTTCCTCCATCCCCACAACCCAGCTCATACTAATTTATTCAGTGGTATTTTCCAGCCTGGAGAGGCTGCAGTCTCCATTCTGGGAGTTGCTGAGGACTCTGCCCCTGCAGGCAGGATCTGAGCTGCCATCCCCAGCACTGCCCTGATTCCCCCGTGTGCAGAGGGAGGCTTGCAGTGCTGTCACAGGGTACTGAGCCGTGTTTCATTGCCAGCTCCAAAGAGAGTTGAACACCTACCTACTAAAGTGATCAGAACAGCGTTCCGGTCGCATCCCAGGGAAATGGGAATTGTTTTAGTTGTGGCCTTAACTGCACTGTCTGTACTCTGCTGAGCTGTAGCTCTTCAGGACTGTGCTTCAGCAGCTGAAATAATTGAGAGTGTAAAAGCAAATACATTTCTAGTCACCACTGCACTGTTTGTGAAAACTGTGGTGCTTTCACTCTCGCTGCTTAATTGGAGTTGTCTTTCATGCTGCTGGACTGGAGGAGGTGTCAGCATTCCCAGGTAAGCTGTAGTCAGGAGTTCTCAGAGGACAGGGGGTTTACAAGCCTTTAAAGAACAACCAGAAGTATGTTTGATCAAGGAAATTCATAAGCCACATTTTAAGAGGTGCTGGATAGCTTGTGTTACCCTGCTTGTAACCTATGGTGCACCAGTCACTGCAATGACAGAGCTTATGTAGTCCAAGAGAAAACAAACCTTTTCATTTCCTTACTGAAGAGAGGACTTCTCTTTTAAAGCAAAAGACTGGGTAAATTATTTACCTGTTTGAACAGATGTTGCTTGGGATGCAGAGGCAGGAACTTCAATTTCAAAATCAGCATTGCCTCTGGAACCTGAATTTTTCCTCTCTTTAGTGCATCTTCATGCCAGGGCTGCTGGGCTGGCAGGGAGAGAGGGGACCTTTGACAATGTATGAGAACAGGCCTGCAGTAAAGAGCACTGCTCACGGCACAGTTCTCAGCCTTGCAGCTTTCTCTGTCTGACCTTATCTTAGTGTTTTATGTTTTAGTAGTTGTGAGTTGGCCTTCGATTCTCCCACATTTGTTCCTCTTTATTTTAAACTAATGTTTCTGCAGCCCCAAAAGCCATGTAGCTTTTAAGGTTTGAGTTAAAAGGTTCCTGACTGTAGCCCTTTGTTCCTGGTGACACACACGATCACATGTGTGACACATATGCTTCTTCATACTCCCATTTTCTTTAAGTTGATGATTACTGTCAGGTATGCTAAAGCTGCTAATTTAGCTTAAGAAAGAGAGGAGTTTCAGTAGACTGAATAGGTATAGAAAGTGTATTATCTTTGAGGCTTCAAACCCAGGTACTATATTATAGGAGGGTTCTTGATGTTTTCTTTTAAATTGTTTTTTAACCTTAACCTCTTTCCTCTGTGGTGAGATATGTGCTATGCTGTGATAGTATCTACGATCACATCCTGGTTTTCACCCACTGGACTGCTAACTCTTTTATTGAATAGAACAGATTATGCTTCCTTCATTAATGTTACTATTCTTCATCACCCCTTGTCTGCATATTCACCAGACATGCCTACCTGATACAAGTAAAAGCTTGCAAAGAAGCCGTAATTAGTAGTTTGTACTTAGGCTTTCCTGTGATCCCTGTCTCACTGCATTCAGAGGCTTCACACGAGTGTGAGGAGGCAGGAATGAGCTTGCACTGCACAGAAGGCAGGCCATCAGCACAGTGAGGATGGTTGGCAGTGGGGCAGAGATGACCCCAACAAGTTTAGGAGAAGCAGCACATTCACGAGGTCATTGCCAAGGCTTCGTGAGGGAGCAAAGCTTACTTTGTTTAGGTGCTGGTATTTGATGCCTGAGGCAGGGAGGAGGGAGCAGGGATTACACCAAAAGAGTTTCCTTCACGTCGGTTTTGTGTTGGTTGGAATATTTTTGGCACTCAGTATTATGCAGTAACAACTTCCTCCAAATGGGTAAAGTAAACCTTTTGAACATCAGCATTTTTTTTCCCTTGAAAACCAGATTATGTCTATGCTACTTATTTAGGCTTGCATCTGTTTAATTTATTAGCATTGCTTCATGACATGCCAGATCATTGGGAATGAACTAAGCCACAGCAAACAGACTCACATAGTGCTCAATAGCAGAAAGTCATGTGTTAGAGTGATCTCAGCACTTCTCTGTGATGTTCATAAATTGCTTACATGTTTGTGAGAACAGCTGTGAAAGTCCTGAAAATAAGCCATAAGGTGTGGTGCTGCAGGATGGTAATGGGGGTGTCCATATTTTTTTTATTTAATTCCTTTTCTGCCTTCCAGAAGTCCACTTGTGTTTGATAAACTGCACAAGCAGAAGTGATTTAAGTCTTTGTAAGGACATAAGGCACCAAAATCAAGCTGTGCTTAACTTTTGAATTTTTAAACAGCAGCAACTCTAGTTTTAGTTTAATCACACAACACGGTGATTTGGTAACTGCAGTGGAAGTTCATATGCTGAAATCTGGATGCCATTCTTTCATGTGCCTCTGGCTCTTGACCAACTTGTGTTTTTCTTAAAGATTTCAATGGGTTCAAAGTACTGGACAGCTTTAGGGAGATGCATTTAGATCACAGCCACAAAAAACCGTGTATGCTGTAAAACCTGAAATGCCACCCTGAGACACAGTGTTCATGTTGCTGAGCTGAAAACATCAGCTGCTCTGGCAGTTGTAGGTTGCAGGCCCTGGAGAATGCACCGAAGTTAACCAAATAATCTGATCTAATGAATGTGTGTCCCCTTGAAATTTAGAGATACAGCAGTTGCTGATCTTTTCCCTCTGGGCAGGCAGCTTTATTTTCATAGACAGTGAATACCTACAGTTTTCATGGTGGCCAGTTGCTGTTAGTGAAATGAAAAGTGAAGTTTGGCTGAAAAATCAAATCTGTGCTATCTTGGTTTTTCCTAGTCATTGATTTATAATGAGTTAAGTAGCCCCTTGGCCTTTGAGTTCTTTTGTTTGCTTTATAACCCTGCAACGATAAAGTAAGGTGCCATTTCTCGGTAATAATCAGTTGTCAATAAGCTGTTGTTTGCATGCAAAAATCTCAGTGTTTTTCCTAAAAAGTGTTTCTTTCTGCATTTCAGCTTGTTAGTGACTTACTGGAATTCTGCTTCTACACCTTCCGAGAGTCTCAGGCACTGAAAGTAGAGTTTCCAGCCATGCTGGTGGAAATCATCAGTGACCAGCTACCAAAGGTGGAATCTGGGAATGCTAAGCCCCTGTACTTTCACAGGAAGTGATAGAAAATGTCTTAAATGGAAGAACTTTGCCTTAAGTTTCCCTGTGTTATTCCACACCCATGAAGGACCCAAGAAACCATATTTTAAACATGCTATTTACACTTGTTCAGCAGTCTCTGAATAGTCTAAAATCATACGAAGGGTTTGGGGAATGGAAAGCAGTTGACTCGGATTTGGCAAGACCTAGATGTTTGGAAATTACCCCATGACCCTAAACACTTAGAAAATGTTCCTGTTCCTCTGGATGAAAAGCCATATCTAGTCAATAACTCTTTGATTTTGATATTTTAACAGATGGAGTTTTAAATATGCCATGTAGTTTCTGGTATTGTTTGCTTGTTTTAAAAGGGTTCGAGAACTAATGAGAACTTTTTAAAGCTTACCCTTGGTTTGCACATAAAACGTAAAGTCAATATGGGGCATTAATATTCTTTTCTTGTAAAAAAAACAAACAAAAACTATATATATATACACATATATACACACACACAACCCTAACGTGTAAAGTAATAACAGAACATTTGGTGTGGAATACTCTGTTATCCCCACCTGTGGCATTTGTTATCCCATGTTATCCCATCATAGATGATATACACTGTGTTGAGTGTCCATTTACTATTTAATTAAAAAGGATAAGATGTGAAAAACAAATGCCCTGGTATCAATTTATAGTATCTATTGTGCTGGCTTTACAAATAATTTTTTGCAGTCTTTTGCTGTACTGTACATTGCTGTATGTATAAATTGTGAAGGACCTGAAATAAGGTGTAAGGAACTTTTGTAAATGAGACAAAAAAATCTTTAATGGTTAATAGGATGAATGGGAAAGTATTTTTGAAAGAACTCTATTTTGCTGGAGACTATTTAAGTACTATCTTTGTCTAAACAAACAAGGTAATTTTTTTGTAAAGTGAAATGTTCTGCATGCATAATGAACCGTTTACAGTGTATTTAAGAAAGGGAAAGCTGTGCCTTTTTTAGCATCATATCTAATTTACAATCCTACAGTATCTGTTGTAAATAACCACGCTTAACCTTTTCAGTTGTGTTTAAGCCTTTCTATTTTCCTCTATATTTTTCTCCCTTTTTGTCTCTCTTGCAAGCCTGTGTGACTTGAGCACATCTTAGAAATCCTGCTTCATGAATCCGTAGGAAACTACACTCTGTTGTGTTCGCCACTTTACGAAGGTTTCATTTAACAAGACAAATTACGGTCTCTCTCCAAAGCCTTTGCCAGCTTAATGACCTAGTGAGTTCTTGCCCTCTATTCCCTTTCTCTCTCAGGGGAATGGGGGTGAGCCAGATGTTGAATGATTTTTCTTTTTTTATTAAGGTTTCCCAGGTTGTTTGGTTTTTTTTTTTCCTTTGAATGCTGGATATATGAAACATCTTAAAAGGTCAGGTTATTATTTCAGAGGGGGGATAGCGATTTGTGGTTATGATGAAGGGAACATGCAGATCATTACAGTAAGTATGTCAAAAAGATTTGTATTGGTGAGAGGGATGGTAAGGTACTGATATGGGCAGATTAGCTGAGTAGAATTTTTAGTGATAAACGAAAAAGCATGTAATTTTCTAAGCACTTTTGTAACAATCAGAATACATCTGAGAAGACAAACGTTCGCACTACGAGTTCAACTCAGTTGGTCTGATTTTGTCTCAAAAATGTTTTCTCTAGAATAAGACTGCAAAGAAAAGAATTTTTGAGGTGATTTTCACTATGCCACAATTTATAAGCGAATACAAAATTTTGGAGTAGAATAGAGGACAGGTGAACTTTTCTGAGGCACAACTGTTGCTACCATATGCTCATGTTTAAATAGAATAGTTTTTCAGAGTCCTAATCTGTTGTGTTCTCTCTGGGTGCCACTGGTATTTTTGAGCTCTAGTGTGTCCCTTGGCCGGTCGGAATGTAGCATTTCTTGTAAATGGTGGTCGAATTAAGAATTCTACACCCTTTCTGAACCCAAATTTTGAGGTGCACTTTGGTGCACTGAAGACAGTCAGTGCTACTTGTCTTTTTAAATGACACCTGCCTTATGCAATGGGTAATCTGTAAAGACTGTATTCAGAGAGGTTTTTTATATATAAATATATACATACATATATTATTTGCATTTTGGAAGTCTAATTCATAGGCAGATCTTTAAATACTGACCTGCACAGCAATATGAAAGCCAAACTTCCAACGTGAGATATACAGCATGCAGACTGGTTGTTTACAGTAAAGACACAGTCATACATCCATCTTTTAATTTACTTTTTTTTTAAAAAAAAAAGTCTAAAATAGAAAATTTCAAAGCCAGGTTCTGGGTGAATACAGTCTGCAGCAGCTTTTTATATTAACAAAGTTACTGCCTCCTTTTCTGTCTCAGAGTAACTTTGCTTGACTAAAATAGCAAAGCCATATTCTACACTTCACTGTTAAATGCCTGTCCCAGTCCAAATTGTTGTCTGTTTGCTCCTATTTTTGTACCTTATTACTTTTAATCATGGTTTGGTACAATTCATAATTCACAGAAACTTCATATAATTAAACACACTAAATTAGTTTTAAAAAGCAATTTATATCTTTATGCAAAAACGTATGTCTGTCTTTGCAAACAACTGTAAGCAGATTATAATAAATCCTTTACTTTAATCACCTGTTGTTTATGAAACCATTCATTGATTATTATTTTTTGCTAGACATCATTGAAGTAATAGATACAATTGGATATAGATGTTGTAAGAGGCAGTATTCTCTTATCAAGGACACTTAAGCAGAATAGCCATCACTTTTTTTATCTAAACCTGTGTACAGGAAATAAAACAAAAACCAACCCTAGTTTTTAGCTACCGCGAAGTTAAGTTAGTTACATTCTTTTGAATTTGTTTAGAATGAAATAGGCATTTGTCTCCTGCAAAATACAAGACAAACTATAACAGCTTTTAGAGGTGGGCTTTTGTTCATTGAGCTAAATTATTTTGATGTAAGAAGGAACAGGGATATGCAGCAAGAGCATTGTATACACAGTTAAAATGTAAAATAGTGTTAATGTACTGCAGTGGGTATTTCAGGAATACTACACGTCATGCGACTGAGCAGTTGCGCAGAGTAAAATAGAGAAGACTAAAGTTTGCAATATCAGAATCTTATTAAAAAGATACTTTACAATCAGTAACGCAAAAAGCTAATTCACAGGGTGGTGTTTTTCACTGACTTGTTTAAACATTTATGAAATTAAACAATTCTACAGTTAATGCACTTTTAATTGTTTATTAAAGATTTGACTTTTTTTAGAGCAATGTTTTCAGCTGGAGGTCAATGACTTGATAAGACAGACAGCAGTTCTGAGGCCAGGAAGCTCAGAGGAATGTTTAAGAATTCTTGGAGTTTAAATAGATTCCTGGATGAAAAATAAAAGCAGCCAGCAGTATGGTGTAAACAGTAAAATCTATGCATAATGATGCATTTATAATTAGGGGTTTGCTTCTGTATGTTTAAAGCTTTTTAAATAAATAGAAAATATTGTTTGGTCTTTATGTTAATGTCTGCAAGTACCTATTTTTCTTTTTTTATACAAATTGTACAAATATACATGAATTAAACTGGTTTGATTGCAAGTATTTCTTGCATTTTAATCTCAGATAGGTGCTGGTGCATTGATATCCTTAGAGACAAGCTTCTGCTCGTTTAGAAACAATACAGAACCATGGAATGCTTGGGGTTGGAAGGGAACTTAAAACCATCTAGTTCCAACCCCTCAGCCCTGGGCAGGAACATATTCCACTGGCCCTAGTTGCTCAAACTCCCATCTGGCCTGGCCTTGGACACGTCAACATAAAGCTTCCTAAAATGCACTATAACATACATGTAGAGGTTTAGTTTCATCAAGCTCCAGTAATTCAGATGACACAGCATGTCCGATGGCTTCAGCCAGGGAGCAGCTACTCATGCTGTGGAATAAGGAATGCCTGCCCAAGGGTGAGGAATGTGGTTCACCTAAGTTAGGTCACTGTCCTCGACAAATGATGTGCTGACACACTCATGGGCATAAGGTATGTCCCACTACAACAAAGAAATCCAGCAACCTTCAGCAGCCAGACCAGTCTGGCTTCCAGTTCCTGTTAAGGACCTAAGGGCTGCTGTACTCCTTGAACAGAGTTAGAATTTCTCTCATGGAAAGAAGGATTCAGTATTCTACATATACTGCCTTCTCAGGGTCAGGCCTTTTCCAGTTATGGTTACAGTTAGAGGGGGAAATTAAACTCATGCTATCCTGATTTGTTGTGTGCACTAGCTCAAAAATTCACCACCAAATTCTGCACAAAGCCAGCTCTGCGGTGTAAGACCACCATTTAATTGCATTTTGTTCTTTTAATAACGAGTTACATAAACTTTTTATTGCCAAAAATCCTTGCACCTGCTTTCTGTTTGCTGAATTGTCAGAAGGAAAGAATAGTAGGGGATCAGCAGTGTTAAGAAAAATTTCCCATATGTTTACAAGCAGATGTATCTGTCATATGCTGTTCTAGAAATAAGACAATGCTATCGCTACTTAAAAACATAACCAAACTTGTAATCTGACCTCAAGCTGGGACACTGCTTTCTTTCAGGTGTCTGCAGAGACTGGGAGTTATGATGAGTACAATAATACTAAGATAGAAAGGAGTGGAAAAAAAATGCCCTTCCATGTCACAGATTTTGCTAAGTAAAATGTGCCATGTCATAAGGTTTTTAAAGTATTCTTTAATTGTAGATGTTGATAATAGGAAGTTTATTTGGCGCTTACCTGTGGCTACTGCAAAGACAGATGAGGGCACACTGTGGGATGTAGAAAACAATGTCCAAGGCACATTCAGCTAAAAGGTGAAACTCTAGTGAAGACTTCCAGTGGTGCATTTACAGCCCACATAAGCCCTCTGTCAGCAACTTTTCTCTTTAAATTGCAAACCAGGTAAGAATTGTGAAATGGGTTAAGAGAACAAGGAACAGAGCATTGAGGAAGGCAAGTTTCTGCCCCAGTCTCTTCTGTGACACAATTACAGAGGCTCAGCCAGCAAAAGCTGCAAGCAGTGTAGCTGGAACACTTATTTTCATTACAGGGGAGATAAATCAGCTAATGAGATTTTTTTTCTTTAATTCCTGATGAAAGAAGGCATCAGAAGGAAAACTGCCACGAAGATCAGCTGGGACAGCGCTTAACAACATTCAGCAGCCTGAAAACCCCCGGGCTTTTCACCTAGCACAGTGAAAATGCTGCCTGGCCAAGGCATAGGGCTGAGCCCCTGTCCAGTGACTAACACAAACTATAAATTTCTGCTGATCCCAGCTAGTCAGGAGTCTCAGCTTTTCCATTAATTATTCAGCAAACACACATTCGACCTTAACCCTCAGAGTGGGGGATTCAGTCTTAGGCCCCACAGTGATGGCTTGGCCAACGTCATTTTGCCTAAGAAGCATGTTTGGTTTTTGTTCGGGTTTTTTCTTCCCTAATTCACACTCTCTAATTTTCAGCCCCTGTCATGTGTTCCCTCCCAGCACTCTTGGCTTTTGAAAACTGCCAAGTCTGTGCTCCTGCGCACAGTAACCAGCACACAGGAAGGGAGGGGGAGCCCAGCCTGAGGATTAAGCTGAACCTGCACCCACGGCTCTGACAGGAGAGCAGTTCCACATGAGAGGATGGAGTTAGGCCAGACCCACAGAGAACTACCACTCCTGCTGCCAGACCAAAAGAGAAGAAATCCTCATCCAGCTTCCTCCACAAGGGACTCCCTGTCCTCCTTCCTGCCTCAAGTTAACAGCGCCTTACTCCGCTCCTCCCGCGTCTACCGCGCCTGGAAAAGACAGACACGAAGCGTGCCCTAAGGCCAGCTTCAGGAAATCGTGCAAGCTCAAAAGGATGGAAAAGGGGCCTGCCTTCCTTTATATGGTTTTTAATTTTTAGCATCTTTTAATCTCTACTTCCAAACAGTCAGGATGAAGCACCGTTGATGGTGCTGTTCAGCAGCGAGGCTGAAAAATAATCTGTGCCACTGCATGTCTGTACTCAGCCTTGGTACAGCTGGGCTGATGTGGAAACCCATGTGGTGGGGAGCAGTTCCCACAACTATATTCCTAACAGGCACTGTGGTTAGCCTGAAAGCCAGATCTGATCTGGCTCAGCTCACACCACTGCCTTCAGACAATGTCTAGGACGTGAGAAAGTTTGGATTAGTGTTACCTCTGCTCAGTGGATCATTTCTCATTGGAAAAGTTTTCTTCTTGTTTGGGCTCTGCGTTGCCCCTGGAGCAATAGGAGTCTCCAAACATCTCACCTAAAGGCAAAATAGGGTCACAAGACCGGATAGAACAGACACTAAGCCTTTTATTCCTTTTCTACATATCTGCCTCTTTAAACTACCTCAGTTTAAAAGAAAAGAAAAAAAAAACCTGAAACACAGAGCTAGAGCTAAAAAACATTAAGAATTTTGGAAGATAGCAGCCAGAACAAGATCAAACATGCACTGCAGGTTTAAAACAACAACAAAACTTATGGAAGCAACTTCCAAAGCTTGTCAGCTTCAAATTCAGAGCTTCACTATCTGACAAGCCAGCATACCTCGCTGCCACACCTGTGAGGCCAATACCAAAGATTTACATTCTCCACCAACTGGTAGCCACAAAAACTGAGTTTGGAACACAAACACCATCCTGCCTCCAGAATGACTAAGGCCACAAATGAGTTGATAAAGCTGTGGGCCCAGCCAACACGATACCCAGCCAAAACAGTGCTTTGCCACATGCACAAATACGAGCAAGGAAACCTTCAATCTGTTGCTCTAAGTATTGGTGCAACTATTTCCTTAGCACTGAGTCAAGAAGCAAATTAAGGAACTTAATGTCTTTCACAAAAGTCATCTTCAGTGCTTGGGTCCCTATGCCAAGACAAGAACTGCCCAAAAGCTGTATGGCATACAGTCATGGCTCAAATACCAGGAGAATACACTAAATGAAACTCCTCCAAGCACTGAGGGTTAGTGCTGGAGTACTTACTTGGCCCACCACTGCTCCATCTGGAGATGATTTGTGTACACTCCAATGGTCTGTGCAGTCTGGGCAAAGGAACAAATAATGGTGTGGAGTTAAATCTTCAGGGGGGGGAAAAAAAATCATCCCAGCCTTAAGGCAGCATTAACCATTAACTGGTTGACTAATCACATTTGTTAGAAAAACTTGCAAGCTAAGTATATCTGCAATAACTGACTCAAAATCCACAGAGTCCAATTTAACAAATAAGTGAGCCTGTATCATATGTCATCCCATCATATTTTCCTGCATCCTCTCCACTGCCTCCCAGAGGGTCTTACTTGAAGGAAAGAAAAATACAAAGATTAGTGCTAAATTGCATGTAACTTTTTTTTTAAAAATCACAAAGTACATATTTATAGACCATAAGATTTCTGAGAGCTTTTTCTATGACCACAAATAACTCCCTCAATACTCAAATAATTCTTGTAATTCTGGGGCAGGTATTGAGGATTCTGATATCTTAGAGCATCCATGAGACCTTAGAGATGACAATTACAAGGAAGGAAGAAAGGCAAGGTCAGTAAGTAGCCAGACAGACAGACAACAGATAAAATGCAAGATGCCTCCAGGATGCAAAAGCATTGTAGCCGGAGATTCTCTTTGCCTTTTGGCTTGAGCTGGCAGTGTTGCCTGGTTTCAGGGAGGAAAGGTACCCATCCTTTTTGAAGCCTGCTTGAGGCTGACTGCAAACAGCTGCCGGTAATTATTCCTTGCCACAACTTACAGAAACAGAGCAAAATATTCTGCAACATAGCAATGACAAGTCAAATAACAAATAACATTTTATTTCATTTACAGTGATATTTTTGAGTAGCAAAGGAACCATGACATATAGGAACCTGTAATAAAAGTTCACGTGTCTTATCTTTATAAAATAAATGAAATCATACACACAACATAAATGGATGTGCACTTTGAAGACATTTGAAAAATGTCATGTCTTAACTATTATTTTACTTACTGATGTCTGTTCCGTACTGGCTATTCCCCTTTGAAATATAATTTAATTGTCAGCATGAAAGCCTTTTTTATCCAACAGTATCTTCCAAACCCACATAATCACAGAATTGGGTTGGAAGGAGCCTTAAAGATCATCTAGTTCCAACCCCCATGCCATGGGCAGGGACACCTTCCACTAGACCAGGTTGCTCAGAGCCCCATCCAACCTGGTCTTGAACACTTTAGGGGATGGGGCATCCACAAATTCTCTGGGCAACCTGTTCCAGTGCCTCACCCCTCTCACATTCTGTTAAAAATGCTGGTTATTGAGGCATAATTTCCAGGACACTAAGCTGAGTCACAGATCAACCAAATACTTGACTTAAAATGCTAATTATTTTGCAAACAAACATACCACTACTGCTCTTTACAATTGAAAAAAAGCACCCTATTAAAAAATTAACCTATTCCTCCATCTCCCTTTCTTGTCACCCCCCACTGATTCCAACCCTCAAAGAACCTTTTTTTTTTGGAATTCGTATTTGGCAACACTTAATTTCTTTATACAGATTAGGATCTTCAATCCATAGTCCAGCTCTTCATTGATTAAAAGCAGTCACAAAAGTAGAGACAAGTGACTAGAACAAAAATCCATGGATACCATGTACACCTTCTTGGCGTTCAATGCACAGAGCTATAAAAACTGAACATAATTTTGTGGAATAAGTCCTCTCTTGCCATTTAACGTGCCTTCTAGCCATCCTGGTTCTCTGGAAAATTGCACTGCAAAAGAAAAGGAAAAACATTACTGCATCTTTTTATGTTTGAATTAATACCTTTTAGCTTTAGTTCTGTGACACCAGGCAAAGCATCCATAAAACCAGCCCATCATCTGCAATGACCGGTTTAAGAATCTGGCTAGGAAAGATAAACACGATTATTGACTTTAATACTTCATAATATTCTGCAAAGTGTACATGGTGGAATAGCTTTTAGGTGCAGGAGACTTCATTCAGGAAATGGTTAATGGAGCTTAGGACAGATTTATAAAATAGAAAATCTATGCCTTCAAGTGGAAAGTCAGAATTCATACCACACAGTGGAAAATAATTTCAGTAGATGGGGCAAAACAAGACCAAGACCTGTTTTGAGCAGCAGTGATGAATGTGGAATCTCAGAGCCACAGAAAAATGGCATAGGACCTTACTTGGCATGAAAAGTAAGCATGGGAAGGATTATAGGGGAAATAGAAATGAGCCAGATGTCACTCCAGGTATCATCTCTTCAGAATAGAGCTGCTATTGGAAGTGACCAATGAACAAAATCTGAATCATTCTTCTGGTGAAATCCTCTGTCTGAAATTTAAATATATAGTGCAAATTGATTAAAAAAAACCCCAAACAACAAAGAAAAAGCTTGAACAGCTCCTTGGTACTTGTGCCATTCTAAGTGTTTACCGCTATTGATCCCAATTTTTATGCAAGAGTATCCATGAATCTAAAATAAGAAATATTTCAGCTTGGACTCTGAATGGCCCACAAGTTACTCTGTGAGCAGAGCTAATGAAATCTGACTTCCTATATATATTTTGACCACATTTGACAGGAAGTTAAAAAAAAAAAGCATAAGCCTCATTTCTTTCTAAAACAGAATAAAAAGTCCTCAAATTACCTTATCAGATGTCTTATAAGGATATGATACAGGTATCTACTTACCTATGTAACTGTAAAATCCCACACTTTTCAGCAACCTACGATACTCTCTACTGTATTAATTTATCCTCACAGTGCTTCTGAGACAGACAGTATTCAGGGAAGAGATCAGACAAATGCTGAAACACGCTGCCAGCCATGTCAGTACTTTATTTAAAACACATTAGCACATTGGGGAATGTGATATTTGTAGCCTTCTACATATCAGGGAAGTAACAGTTAAGAGAGAGCAACATGTTAAGTCTCACTTTCAAAAGCATTGTAAGGCTTCTCTAAATTTGAGAACTTTAAGACGTACTTTCCCCTACTTTCTTCTTTGTGTCCTATTATTGTCAGACAGCAAAGCTAGAAGCTGTGCTCAGAAACCACAGTTTAAACAACAGTTATATCTCTAAATATCCAGAAAACAAAACTGCTTTCAAATGATACTCATAGTTCAGATTCAGAACAAAAGCCTGGGCTTATACTTGTAATGAATGTGTTCAACAGAAAGATTCCAAAGGGAAAACACCCATAGAAAATTACCTTTTAGGATCTCTGTGCACACTGTAACTTACATTGCTATTAGTAATTAGCAGGCCCTCCTCTCCCTTTGTCATTTTTATTCTACAATTACAGAGTACACATGCATTTGAAACTGCATTGCTGACACCACCACAAACCTCCCCCCAGCACTGGAGCTGTAATTCTACCCTTTCCAGCAAATGTGCCAGCAGCCAGCCAAACCTCTCCCTAAAGCCTCCCATACCTACAGAGCACATCTGTATTACAGGAAACAAGCTCCAAAAAAAGACAGATTAGGAAGAAAAACAACTAGAAAACCTGAAAGTGGGAAATTTCTACTTGTCCTCTGGAGCTCAACTTCAATTTACATTAGAGAGAAGACAGACATCACTGTCATGTGAGTGTCTATAAATCAAATAATTTAAATTTACCTAAAATTTATGCAGGGGAGGAATTGTTCAAACTATGCTGAATCACTTGACTCAACAGTAAATTTTAAAAAGAAGTATTTTCTAAACAAGTTTGAGAATACTAAACTATGCACAGTGCAGACCATTCAGAGATAACTCACAATGGCCAAGTAATTGGACTTGAGTGACAAATACCATTTCAGCCCAGAAGACAAGACACAGATGGTGCAACCAAGCTCTGTGCTTGAGAAATACTGTGCAGAAACAACCCACAGCTCAGGGCCTCACTTGTTGGCAGAAGTTTCTTTTAGACTTTATGAAGACCGAAGAGGTAATTATCACATTGATTACACCTATGGTCACTATTTTTAGAGATCAGTCTTTAAAAAAACCACACTAAAAATTAATTCCTAATATTCAGCAGCAGTTGTAGTGACTGTCATGTCAGGTAGGATTTCTGCCCCTACTCAAATGCCCATATGCAAGAAGGGTTAAGGACACCACTGGCTTCTGTAGGCACGTGGTACTAACGAGGACATCACCCAAAGGTCGAGCTGCTTTGAGCTCCAATGATCCTGTTTCCTTTAATAATCCGTTTCTGAAACATAGGGTACAACTGCACGCCTTCATTTCAAATCAAAACCACTTCACCACACAAAAGCCATTTTTCTATCGTGCACATGTCTTCTTAAACCCAGGACACAGCTAGTTCTGAAAAAATGCTCTGCTCAAGAGAGGATGTTCCATAGTGTCCCCTTTCTGTCATTTCTTCTCAGTCAACAACGATTACAGTCCTTAGCACTTTCTCAGGCCTGCCTCATTTAAAAATACCTTGCTGCAGAAACTACACATTTGGCTTTAAAACTAAAACTCATTACTAGACCAATCATCCCATGGGACTAAGTTTTATGTCAGCCAGGGAAAGGAAGGGAAAATACTCATAGTATAAAAGATACAGAGCAGAGAACTAAAAATTAAATATTTGCAGCAAGGTTTAACAAGCAAGACTGCACAAGACCAACTACAGAACCATCACTAAAAGGCATCACCTCTTAGGACAGTGGAAACAGCAGCAAAGCTGAGAGCTCAGAGTGGCACAGTGGCCTCTCCACACCTGCTCCATGGCCATTTAAGCAGCCTCATTCTAGTGGAGACAAAGTGTAGAGAAAGAGGTTGTCTGACCATCAGCATTACAGCAAACGCTTTGGAACAATCACCCAACTCAAACGGGCAAACAAAAACTACAGACTTGCAACTTGCAATGAGAGCTTTAAGCAAAAGCTTCTCTGATTTTATCTAATCAAGAAACACAATAAAGTCGACTTAGCATTTGCAGCACTTCTTATTTTGCCAATATTACGATTACATAAAATTTGCAAGCAGCAGTTCACAGAGACCCAATGCTATAAGCAGACCTTGCTCTGCTTTGGCAGCTCCAAAGTTTCACAGCTCTCAATCACACAGGAGAGCAAGACTCATCTCCACAGCACTATTAGTTCATTGCCTAGGTGCCACTAACTTCAGCAAGACTGAATTAGACACTGATTCACACTCGTTTCCACATCTTTGTGGAAACCAGTGATTCTGGGAAGAAATCTACTATGTGCAGTGCATGGCATAAGAAGGTCTCCCTTTCTAATAGACTATTCTGTCAATCAGAGCAATAACCCCAAAAAACTACATAAATGAGGATTGGCATTCTGAGAGCAACAGAAATCTCACTGCTAAAACCACTACACCACCAGAATTCACTTCCATAAAACTCCATCACACTGGCCAATTTTTCATCAGGAAATTAAATTAAAGTAACAAAATGTGTTTGCAAGCCTTCTGTGTTTATAAATCCCTCTGGGTTTTTCAAACAATTCCTATGGTAAAGTTGACCACAGAAATACAGAAACATTTAGCATGCTTAGGGTTAGCATGGAATTTGGAGTTTCAAAACTTGCTGTTTACCTCAATTATGCTGTGAGAAGCAAAATTGTCTTGTGGATGGAACACAGGGCTGGGAGTCCAGGCTGACCCTGCTGAAGATCTACTGTGTGACCACAAATAAAACTGTCTGCCCATAAGGGCTCAGGCTTGTGAACAAGCAAACACACTGACACACCATGGCAAACTAGTGAAGGTGGAATTCAGCTTGCAGTCTGAGACTTCCCAAATGTCTGTCACAGCTGGTGGAGATCAAATCAACAATATGAATAGAGAGAATGTCCAAAGGATAACTTGGCTCACTCTAAAGTAGAGGCAAGTGGTTGGTCAGCTGAGTTTGCTGCACTACAATTTAGTGACCTGTGTCACCAAGGTTAAATCTCACCAACTTATGACTTGGGGGTCTTTCTCCTGAGTTCATTCCCATCCCACATGACAGCTGGACATCTCTGACAGCCTTGCATGCACACCAACTACAAGGTAAAATGCATCAGTTTAAACATCTGCCATTTTAACATTTTTCTCCCTGAGATCACTGCAGGAGCAAAGTCAGACTGGTTAAGGTCAAACTACCTTCAGTGACTTGTAAAACCTTCTAGCAAGGTCAGTAGGAGTTTGGTATTATAGCTCATCTGGTAGTGGTTATAGGTGAAGGGATTGTAATTTCCAGCCGCAGTCTGAGGTAACTACATCCAAACGGCATAGAGGGATCTGGAAAGGAGAACATCTGTCCACAGCCTGTGCATTCACAGTTTCTCCAGATGTAAAATGGAGATAATTAATTCACATGAATGTTTCCAAGCGCTTTGAAATCCACAGAAAAAAGATACACAAAGAAGTAGCTCTATCCTCGTTTTTACCTCAGGAGAAGAACAATTTGCACGTACAGTGAAATACAGTATTTTGGGAGCGCCACTTCTCTTTGATGTAAATCCTTCATTCGTCAGTACCATAAAGACAGAAAGTCCAGAAGCCACAGCATGAATTAGAGGGCAGAGAGTGCCTTGGAGTCAAACCCAGGGACATTAACTAAGGCTGGCACTTTGTTACACTAGGAGAGAGAGAGGGGGATGACAACAGCCATGTGAACGTGGCTTTGTGTCCCTCTTACACTTGGGTAGGGACAATGGGTGCCCCACTTTCCTGAGGAACAAATCACTTTCTCAGTTTTCCTCCTATTTTCTCTCCCCTAAAACCTGATTTCAAATTTTATACAAAGCCTTGATAAGAGCTATCTTGACAAGTTTTGAGGAAGCCTTCCTCCTAGCAATACTGCCAAGGAATTTTTGTTGTGTAAACAGCATTTACCCTATCTAAAACACTTCTCCCGAGTGAAATTCCCATTTTACTGAATCTTAAGCAGTCTCTTTCAAGAACCAGAAATTTAATAACACTTGGCTCCAAGGCTGGCAAAATTTCAATGCCAGGCAGTCTGATTATTCTTTCTGTGATTATTGGGAATATCTGTCTCAACAACAACAGAAATATACAGGCAGCATATGTCTCTCTCAGTCTCAGATCATCCTCTGCTTCTTCCCATATGTGCCCTTATCCAGCTGCAAACTCTTCAAGTGTTGCCTCTAACCACTCAAATTATATTGTTATGTGCTGTCAATAATACAGCCTGTAACAACTGGGAAAGGAAAATACTGGCACAGCCTAAGGCAAATTGAATTGAAGATTAAAAAAAAAAAAACCACAACAACAACAACAAAAAAAACAACCAAAAAACCCAACAAATCAAAAAGTAGTGGATATTGTTCAGATTACATTATTCATTTTCTTACACAATTCAATTAAATAGAAAATTTTGCCTTTTCTTTTTAACTTACCAGATGGCGCCTTAGCATTTTATATTCTGTCATTTTAATGGAAAGACTGGAATTTGGGATAGCACAATGCACATGCAACAGTGAAAACTCCTGAACATGAAAATGCTAAGATTCTATACGGATTCCTATCAGGTGATGCAAAGCTGAATTTAATATATTAGCAAATCTAACTTTGGAATACTGAGCCAAACAGATTGTTTTTTTCCCAGTTTGGAAACAGGAAGTGGAGACAGGAGTAAAGGTTAAGCCTTCACCTTCTTGCACCAATATTATATTCAGCAGCTATGACGAGTGCAAGACTGTACTTCACTAAATGCCATTATCGTGTCTGAAGATACAGCAGCCAGAAAGATTCATCCAGAGTAATGACAGGTAAGAGAGAACCACTGCAATCAACATCCATGGACCAAGAGAGATGGACCAAGGAGAACAGGGAAAGGAAGCAAAAAAGGAAACAAAGCAGAGAAGAGAGGGAAGAAAAAGGAAAAAAAAAACCCAACAACCAAATAGTGAGAGGTGAAAGAGACAGGATTAGAAAAGTGAGACAGGCAGGGTGCAAAAAGGAGAAATGGATAAAAACCTTCACTAATGGAAGCAGCACTTTTTAGTAGACATTAATTTAACAGTTACTTTAATGGTTGATACTAGCTGTATGTCAACTTGATTGATGCGTTGTCACTTTGATAGTTAAGGTTATTGGTAGAGCTGCAGAATTGATGTATTATTACTTTAATTCTTCATTTGGGGGCTTTATTAGGGCATATGGGAATTTAAATTGAGTAACTAAAGAACCTGAATTGATTCACTGGAATCCAATTCCAGCATAGACACAAGAGTGCCTCGTACAAAAAGAAAAGGCTCACGTTGAGGCTTTTTAGAGGTTGCAAATGTGGAGACTGGTCTGCACTTTGCATGAGGATAACTTGTCATATTGACAGAGCCAACTATGACATAACCTATTGGGAACCATGGGAAATGACCATTATTACATACACCCAGTTGCTGCCTTGTTACTTGCATGCTCTCCCTCTTTATTCTGCCAATCCACAGCCTACCTTAGGGTGTGAGTCCTAAAGGGCAATGACAACACCTCTAAAATAATCAGGATACAGAGGAACAAATCAAAACAAATGTATTTAAGGAAATGTGATCTCTGCCACTGGGAATCTGCAATCAGGTTTTCAAAATGCAATCCATGCAACCTTTTCCCAAGCTTCCAACCTGATTTGTATGATGAGATGGAAAAAGACTCTTACAGTTGAGGCACTTCTCCACACATGCCAGAGTCAAATTCCGTACTTGTTCTCGGACAATCCAACTCTCCAGCTGAAAAACTCAACTGAGGCTGTAATGCAAAAACTCACAGTAGCTTTGCCACAACTTCTAGAGATCTCATTACACAAGGAGAGACTCCTAACATTGCTCTCACACAGAACACCTGCTTCTTGGAAGAATTTCTTACCCCACGCCAACACATCAGCTGTGCAGCCCTTGGTGTTCTGCATCAGATATGCCTCTCCTAGACATCAAATCTCCACCATGCACTTCATTTTTTTTTCCTGTACACAGTTTTATGCCTGCTGCAGACCCCTATCAGTCATGTTTCAAAAAACTTAAACTAAAATAGCTGATGTTAAGGACTTTAAAAAGAGCAATCATTTAGCTAATTCATCTTTAAAAGGTTTCCCACCTAACTTGATTCAGACATGATTTGTCTGCAAGGGAGCTCTAATAGAAAACTTCAAGAATGATTTTGTAAAGTGTATGCTAGTAGGAAAGAATCAAATGGGGACCCCAGACTATTTTATGCTGTAAAAAAATCAGAACTGAAGTCTGAACCAGTTACTTGTTTGGGAGGAGGCAGAGGACAGGAATGTCCTATGCTCTGTCTGCCATAAAATAAGAAGGGCAAGAAGATGTTTGTGTCCATACAATGTTTACTTGTTGTTATACACACTAAAAAACCCAAGATTTTGCTGAGCTTCCCATTTGTTTCATCTTGTTAAACTAATTAGGAATGTTCTACTGGGGTTGGGTAGGACAGGATGAAAAGATTTTCATTTATGAGAAAAATCATCCCCCCACACTTTTGATCCAGAGCTAAGAGTTAACAGGTTGCATTTTGGGAAATAGAAGAAATAGTTAGTTAGCTTTTTAATGCCTGCAGGTGGGTGTTTTCCATCTGGTTTAGACTGTGTACATTTTTTTTCTTGCTGGATATAAACTGGAAATTTGGAGTACTCCTTTATTGGGCATCCAACAGAAGATTCTCATGTGGTATTGGAATGACTGGGCAGTACATCCCCTAAGGGTGTTTGGTCACGCTGTATTAAATACCACTTTCCCTCTGGAAAGCACATACCAGATTTCTGACCTGGTACCAAGCTAAAAGCTGACAATGGTTGAGAAAAAAAGAGTCATCACTGCATAATTTCCAGATTCTTTAAAGACCAGGATGCCTCTTACTGGCCCCCTGCCTCTGGACTGAAAGACTGAAATACTAAACTCAGAAGGTCTTTAGGAATGCAATTCTCAGATCACTTTGAATTCCCCAGTCTGCACCAAACTTGGATAAGTATTTGGCCAAATTTAAGTGTCTTCTGATTTTAAGTATGAATGTAAGTTTTTACCAAGGTCTTGTAATAAACAACAGTTGTATCATGCTGCTGCTTTGAACTAATTCCTGCTGAATATTATTATTCAATTGCATTCAAGTAACAAGAATTGCTGAATTTGTCCAGGTCTTGTTGAGCCATTCCATACTATTTCTTTCTTATATTCGGAATGCCCTTGTGAGAAATGTAATTGCCTTCTGCTTCTTCAGAGTTTGTATGACAGTAGGCATAAAGTTTAAAAACTAGAACCTTTCCTATGAGTTTGGAGTCCCTGTGCAGTTGCTGAAAGGAAGACACATGGAAGCTCACTGAGCAACAGAGTCTTGAGCACAGGTGTTCATATGTAATGTTATATTTAGGTCCCTAAAAATCTTTAAATGCAGGCCTTTGTTCTGCACCCCAGTGAATATTCCTTTTTCTACAAATAGACAGAATAACACACACCTTGATCCAAACAGTCAATGCTGCCTTTTCTCTCCAGTCTTCACCTGATTTACCTCGCGGTCTGATTGAAAATCCTTAAACAGGTTTGGTTTTTCTTTAAATGAAACCTCCTGTGTTATTTTACAACAATAGTTCACATTTAAAAAAAAACCAGTTTCACAGGCCAAGATGTTCTCTTATATTACTGAATAACCTGTTTTGGTAAACCACATTTAAATTCAAATTCGACCAGCTGAAATTTCACCCAAAATCAAAAGCATTGTCTCACACTGCTAAGGATATGTTAAGTAGCTTCCTCAAACCAGAAAACATCTCCATCACCAACTGTGTGCCATCAGAATAGCAGCCAGGCTTGTATTTTTATCCAAAGCCATTTTAGCAGTTTTGTCAATTTGTTTTTCATTGCTTTATATTTACTCAAGCAGTACTTACCATCCTCAAATATTGCTCCTATCTGAAATGACAATTCAGAGCTATGTTCTGCTTCACATGGATAAACTGCTCTTGCTTTTCGGTGGGCAACACTGAAAAATAGAATTATGAATTATAGCAACTTTTTACTATTATGAAGACACTCTTTCAACCACTCTCTCTCCATTCCCATTTGGAGATGACTGAAACTTTAAACACAATCTCACATGCACCATTACAGGTTTATAATTCATACACACAGCCAAGGCCAAAGCTTCACACCTTCCTGCTGGCATTTCTCAGTATCATACTCCCAACTTTATGCACACTTATTTTGATGACAAACTCAACTTTCAACTACAGTTAAATTTTTTTCAAGTGCTAATCAGCAAGGATCAATAGTAGGCAAAGCATATGATATTTAATTTACAGACCAATCATCATTATATCTTCTGAAACATCTCTTCATGAATCTTGCACTTCAGTTTTCACTATCAGTGTTCAGAATTCACTTTCTATGTTTGTTTACAATATGACATTACTAGCCTACTGAAGATGCTGGGTTTTTCCTGAATTTCTCAAGATTTCTAACATCTCAAGCAGTCTTTTAGAAGTATTCTCAGCATGCTCAGTAATAAGCCATCAATCTGAATTTCTCTACAGTACTCATTTCCTCCAAGTACCATAAGCAGAGATCTTGGAAGGTGTAAGTATAATTGGCATGGCTTAATTAACCCTGCCTTTGCAAACCCAGAGTTTGCTGCTGCCCAGTGATGCTTTGTTTAGACAGAGCACCCACACTATTAAATCATCTTTTGTCGAGCTCAAGCAACAACAACAACTACGCATATGACAGTAGGAAAAATTCTCCCTGCCCCAAGGAACTTGGAGTCAAACAAAGCAGTGGTGCTGCAAAATACAACCAGTAATGAGAAATGGGATTTTTCTACCAAGTGTTGGGAATAAATTGTGAATATACCCGACGACTTGAATTAGAAAAGCAAATGCTATAAAACTTGAAGGAAAAAGCTGAGATGGTGAAGACCTTCAAATGAAAAACTGAGAACACTTCTAAAGATGGACAACAAAATGGAAAGAAGCAGAAACAGGATGGAAGGAAAGCAGGACAAGAAAGTGAAAGAAAAGAAGGAAACAACAGAAAAAGGTAAAAACACAGAAAAGTCTTTCAGAGGCAAGTAGGTTAGGATGAGAAAATTAAATTTGACAGACATGACTACAGAAAAGAAAGAATCTGTATTTTAAAAGTCAGCAAGAGAAACAGTATGAACTGTCTACCCAAAACAAAGCCCACTTGTATTAACCCACAAGCCAGTGGCTCAATCTGTGTGCCTTCTACCAAGGAAGGTGTACAACTTTAAGATAATAAGATAATAAGTTATTTTATTCTGTCAAAATTGCTAACGTTGCATTTCCTGATTTGAGATAATCATTCACTTAGCACAAGAGACATGAATTAGCTATTTTTAAAACAATACAGAAAAAGGAGGCAAATAACTAGCCAGCAAAAGTCCAAGTGTACATCACACCATACCTTTCCACTGCTCTGTCACTCCCAGGGGCAGGGCTGGGGAAGAAGAAAGTGGATAGTGCAGTATTTGTGGCAGCTGAGTTAGCAGATGGAATGTTCATCCATGAGACCATCGATGGGCGGCTCTGACCAGGACTGAGAGGAAATATATTCAAGGCAGAATTAACAATGGGAATAAAACTTCTTCTCATACCAAAATGTTTGCATCTTTGTAACTGGACAACTTGTTAGATCTTCAAATTCCAACCCAAAAATCTTGCCCAGCTGATTTTGCAGAAATGGCCATCCTAAAATTCTACATTTCCTCCTTGAAAACATTTCTCCTACATGCCCTATACCCTAAGCTAAGACAAACTACCTGAGATGGATGACGTAAGCAATAAAAAGGCAAAATTCCCTATTCCTTATCTAATAAAGACACATACAGTGAAACTACATCTAGCAGGCTATTATTTGAGCTGCCACCTTGCCTTCACAAGTTTTGATGAATCTATTTAAAAACCTTCCAAGTGCTATACTGAGGCATGTAGGACTGGGAAGCTGCAGCTATTCCAACACGGGGATCACGATGCTGGCTCTGGATTGAGATCTCACTCACATAGCCGGGTAAAGGCTGCCTCAGTGCTGCCCTCACAAACATGCTGCTCAAACAGGTTCTAAGTTAATGGCTGAACACACAGTTGGCACAGGAGGAGAAGAAATAGCAGCCAAAATTTAAAATTCTGTTAGTTGTTGAAAAGCATACAGAGTCTTCCCCAATATAAAGGATGTTCCTAATTTCCCACCTTAAAGAACTAAAATATTCCAGCAGTGGAATACTTTCTTTAACTGCATGGACAAGACAACAAATAGTCCAAACACTTAATGTCAGCATATCTTTGGAACAAAGAGCTGGACTTCAAGCAGTTTCTAAGCAGGAACAGAAGTAAAATCATTCACACACAGCATCCAAGCAGGAATCATCACTCAGAAGAATACAGACTCAGACTTCACAATACAGAATTCCTCAGTTTGTCTTACTCCAATATTAATCTCTTTGGTAGCACAATCTGCAAAATACCATCAAAATCTAGGAATTCAGTCAGGAAGGTTTCTCTGGGGTCTAAATGAACACCTAATCAAGGTGGATTCACCGAAAGCAAAAAATGGACCAACAACCACCCTGGTTATAATTGTAAATTAATAAAAGAAAGCAGGAAACCAAACTTAGATTGCTGCTTTTAATCTTATTGTGCACTGGGATATTTAATTTCTAGGAGAAAGGATCACTGGTTTGCATAATGTGGTTTACAATCAAATTCAACTTGCACAAACTGGCTTTCCAAGCCAATATATCTCAAAGTCATTCTAGTAATTACCTATTTATGCAGACATTAATTTTGATTATTAATTTTTGCATTTAGTACATTGTAAAATGGTGAATGTCACATTCCTTATTTAACAAGACAATAGCTTTTCCTTTGGATCTGTGTCAGGCAGCATTTGGATGAAAACTGGAATTCACAGTGTATGAAACAACATTCTACAGTTAATTGCACTAATAAACATGAACCTTCAGTGTGCTGGAATCATACCCAGAAGGGTTTATCAAAATATGCTCTGCTTTTAAAAATGATCAGATTTACCAAATCAAGGAAGGAATCATACGTATTAAAGTGAATGATGAGCTGGATTATGCTGACTATAACCATGTTTCATGCTTAACTTTGGGAAGAGGATGTCAAGTCTTTACTGCATGGGAATCTTCCCCTACACAGTATTTTACGTTTTCCAGTAATGACATATGTTTAAAGAACATCACCTACATAATATGGGGCTTTACTTTTCCTTGAAATTGTTCTCTTCCTCCCATTTTTATCTAATAATTGAAAATTTTTCCTCAGATAAAACAAAAACGTTCAACTAAAAGTGACCTCATTCAGAGACAAAAACAAAAAAAGGAATGCCAGCCTTCATATCATTTTCTCTAAATATTGAGGACAAAAAAATTCTCAGTGGTACTGTAAAGTTTATAAAGTTTGCCATAAAGTAAATTATTTATCCATCATTCTCCACACATAATGTATATGCAGAATTAATTTTAACTCAGTAGGTGAACATAAGACAAAAGTTTTTCAAAACTGATTTGTTTTTTTTTTAAAGTGTCCTACTTGTATAGTATAAACTGTTCTGCTTAAAAACAATCCTGAGACTTAAAGAAAAAATATTTTCCTTGTGGTACTATTTATTAAATTCAAATCAATTCCATGGGCATTCCTGCCCTAGGAAGAGGGGTTGGAATGAGATTAACTTTAAGGTCCCTTCCAGGCCATTTGCTGATTCTGTGATTAAGACTGTTGTCAGACTCATTTCTGAAACCTGTAAAGCCACAGAAAACAGAAAAATAATATCCCAAGTATATTGCCACAAGAGCATTATAGAATCATAGAATCGATCGGGTTGGAAAAGACCTCGAGATCATCAAGTCCAACCCTGGGCCAACTCCAGTCCATTTACCAGATCATGGCAC
>VWZD01013483.1:1097992-1199365 GCA_013396695.1 Sakesphorus luctuosus | reverse complement strand
GCCTGGCTGCTCTCCAGCCACTCTGTGCCCAGCCTGTAGCGCTGCAGGGGGTTGGTGTGGCCAAAGTGCAGGACCCGGCACTTGGCCTTATTCAACTTCATCCCATTGGAATCAGCCCATCTCTCAAGTCTATCCAGATCCCTCTGCAGAGCCCTCCTGCCTTCCAGCAGGTTGACACTCCCTCCCAACTTGGTGTCATCAGCAAATTTTCTGATGATGGACTCAATCCCCTCATCTAAATCATCAGTAAAGATGTTAAACAGGACTGGACCCAACACAGACCCCTGGGGAACACCACTGGTGACCGGCCGCCAGCTGGATGCGGCTCCATTCACCAGCCCTCTCTGGGCCCGATCCTCCAGCCAGCTCCTAATCCAGGAGAGGGTACACTTGTCCAAGCCATGGGCTACCAGCTTTTCCAGGAGTATATTATGGGAGACAGTGTCAAAGGCCTTGCTGAAGTCCAGATATCTCCAATACAAACCATTCAAGAACATTCTATCAAGTGGCCTTCTGTCGTGCATAGCTGTTTGATTTTCAGCAACTGAATATTAAATCTTTCAGTTAATAAATATTTCATTGCTACATGCATCATTCTAATCTATGCAATTTACTCAGTCATCTCTAGAACAACACACACCACCTGCACCTAAGATGCACAATTAATGACTTCAAAGCAATACTCGGAGCAGAGAAGGCACAAAAGAAACCCTTCGACCCAGGAATGCCGTGGTCTCATTCATAAGAATACTTGTAATAAATACCAGATGGTTTCTTGCTGAGACTTGGAGAGCAAAGAGGAAAAAAAAAAGAAAAAAAAAGGTGTGCATCTAAAAGAACAGAAGACAAAATAAAATCTCCAGACCCATGTCATGGCATGTTTATTTCTCAAGTTACAGAGACTCAACCAGAAGTGTAATCTATCAACAAGTAAGACTACACTGTCCTTTACCAGACAGCATTATATAAAAGCATGTTAAAACTGGCAGGTTTTCTACAAATTCTGAGCCACTCCAACATCTCCGGTGGAAAAACACTCCAGAAGAACAGGTACGTGGAGAGCTGGGCTGTTCCCTCCCCTACTTTTTTGATGAATTCCCTTAATACACTTCAGCTGTGAGGAAAGCACTGCAGCTCCTGAATTCACTTGTCACTCCAGGCTCCTGCCTACCCAGCAAGAGATCATGCTTTAGGATTCAGCAGGGGAGGGGGAAAAAAACAGTTTTCAATAGCAATAGTTTCACCAAATTACAAAGAAGGGGAAAAATGAATAACTATTAAGCACATTCTAGAATTTATGGTAGGCTAGATTTTATTGAGTTTTTTTACTTGAAAATATTCTTGTGATAGGAAGGCTACCTTGTTATAAAGCTTTGCACGCCTTGTTTATCAAGATGCTGATATATTAGAAAGTATTGCACATCTTATCACAGAGCATCTCAACTTTAAGAAGGTATGATGAAGAAATCCTTCCTCCTAAAGGCTAAAATGAAGGAAATGCATTTTCTGTGGGTAGGGGAAGGAAAAAAAAAACAAAAAAAAACCAAAAAACCAACAAACCTGACACAACCATCACTGTCTGAGGAAAAAATGCTATTGTCTAGCATAATGAAACACTGGGAAAAGGGAGGAGGGGGAATGGCTTCACTGAAAATAAGCTAGAGATTTTGTACTGATACTCAGAAACAAACTCCCGAAAACAAGATTTTATTGGATGTTTATCTTGCTGGTTCCTAAGGTAACACAGCTAAAGAGCAGCCTCTTATCTTGAGAGCAAGGCAGAGAGACTGTGAAAAGAATCTACATGGCAACTCTTGAGAAAAAAAAAAAGGAGTTGTTTCACAGACAAGTTTGGCAGCCCCATGGCTGTCGTATCACAGTGTCTGGCTGACAAACTCAATGAAGGCGTTCTTGAAAGGTTTCATTATAAGACAACAGTGTATATCAAAAGGTGTCAGCTATTTCTGATTCAATATGCAACCCAACACTGTCCTCCCGCAAGTTAAGAACCCCAATGCCTTTGTGAGTGGGGAGGAGAAAAATACACGGGCAAAATTCTAAAACACAGTTGCAGCAAAGCTGGAGACAAAATAGGACAGAATTTCCTCATCTGTGTTCCCCCGAAAAGAAATTCTATCCTCAAAATTTCAAGTATGTGACATGCACACAACGTTCCTAAACCCTCATTTATACAGAACACATCAGTCAGCACTGAAAGAGAGGTTTTGTTCAACTTGGATTGTGAAGTCTCAGTGAAGCAGCTAACACATTAGTGAAATGATCTTTCACGCCAGTCTGGTAAATCTGAAGCTAATGTCTACAGCAGCTGTCCTAAGTTAAAGCATTTTTAAATGATAATGCAGACAAAGCAAAAGTGAAGTATGTACATCCATAAGCTTATAGCATACTGCTCTTCCTTTTAGGGAAATAAAAAATAAAATTATTTAAAAAAAATAAAAGAAAAGAGGGGGCTGTGTTCCCTGGAACCATGCAAAGATAATAAAAGAAAAAGGGGGGAAGAAACTTTAACCCCTCACAGTGGTTGCATGCACATCTCTCCCTGCCCTGAGCACACACACACCCTGTGCTCGCACAGCAGTGCTGCTGTCAAGCCCACTGCAAGACAAGGAGATGGCAAGGACTGTTTTGTATGAACCACATGACTAAGTTACATTATGCCTGTTTCAAGGGAGCTGCAAAATGAGAGCTCTCTTGCTCTGCTTGCATAACAAAAGGGTACAAAAAGAAGTGCCTGCTCCGCTAAACCTGCTCTCAAACTGCTGAGTCACTGAAGAGGTGGCAGCTGAAACAAAACCAAACTGCAAAATAAGCACAATGACCGAGCAGCTGTTAAAGCACCTTCTTTTAATAAAATAAGATGATGATGACACTAGATATCACAAAAACTTTTCAAGACACCGAAACTGAAGTGACTCGTCATTTATGTAAAACTGCAAATTCACATCACTGCCAGAAAGTACAAAAAAAAGTATTACAATTTTAAGGAGATTGTATATGTAGTTTACTGATGTAGATATAACAAGTCTGATAGGAATTCATTCAGCAATCAAACAAAATTAATAACTATGTCCAAGGATTCTGTTATGTTCACACCACCACTATCTTTGCCCTCTCTTGCCATCTGATGGCTCTTCTAACATCAGTGTGCTCATCAGGAATTTGAAGAGCTTGAGACTGCAAAAAGAATGAGTAGCTTCTTCCCAGCCTCGTCACAAAGACCCTGAAAGCACTCGGGATGCTGCAAGGCACAGCTCTTGTCACCATTTTGAAAGCCTCTGTGCATATTAAAAACTCAAAAACAATGCCCATACTGTAGCACTTATATCCCATTGAGCTGGGTAACAGAATATTTTAGTATCAGGAGAACCAATAAAGAAAAATGCAAAAGAAATGAAAGACAGGCTGGATTATTTCACCTGCCACTGGTCCTTGCATGTTCCTGAAAAGCTATTTACATTAGTGCTTCTATTTCTCCTCTGGCCTCAAGCATCTTCAGTATTTGGACTGTCAGGACTGTATCTTGCATGCTCCAATAGCAGCATCCAAGGTGGGATTCAGTTTGGAAACTATGAGTCTTACTATTCTTAGCCCAGAAATGTAATTGCTTTAACAAGCCGTGCACCCACCCACACACACACTTCTATACACACTCAGTGAATAGGTTTGAGGGACAGGAATGCTTTCCATCCCCTCCAATTGCAAAATCCCAAAGGCTTAGAGAGGGAAAGTACAGGCAAGGCAAACAGACACTCAGACAGTATCATCTTGAGGAAGGCTACCCCACAGCCTGCATTATAACTCCACCCAGGACAACCATCAGAAGTCACAATGTTCCATCCCTGTGGGAAATCCATGGACCCTGCAGTCTCAGATCTCAAAAACGAACTTTCCAGCTGAGGAATAAGACATTAGTTTTCATGATCTGAATGAAGAAGTGATCACGCAGATAATGCAGGGGACTTGCAAACAAAAGAGAAGATTCTGGCCCGATTCTGCAAACCCAGCACTGTAGGGGCAAGTCTGTAGAGAAGCCCCAGCATAGGGCACTGTACTGCAAAAGGTCAAAGAAATCTCGTAACAACAAGGGGCCAGTTACAGTAACAAATCTTTCCTTATCAGAAAGAGGTCCACAGAAAGATTGATTACAATACATACCAAGTCTGGGGAATACCAAGTGTTCAGCTTTTTTTGGTTCATTCGGAGGTCAAGTGAAAACAAACCTAAGGCACCTCACAGTATTTTAGGATGTGACTTGTAATCCACCTTTTGATGGATCAGCAGGGGAAACCTGCACTAATCCTCTGGAGTGACCCGCCATTACAGCCACACTCTGGGAAAGGCTAAATGAGACAGACCTCATGTCAACAAATGGTTCTGCAAGGAAATTCTGTACTCAAACCACAACAGCTGCTAAAAAGTTTCCCTTGCCCCTTTTTAATTTTACGTCACTCCGTGTCTGATACTCCATCAATTGCACTACCACCTACAAGAGGACTTTAATGAAAAAAAAAGTTGTCTTTTACAGACTCTAACTCACACTGTATCTTTATTTGCTTGAATATATTTATTAGACACCAATGTGTATACCTAGTTTAGCTATCATTATCTTTTGCATGTGCAAAGACATAATACAACAGGGTGAAAGTCAACCTATGTATCACTGACTTTCAACTGCTTGTAAAAGGGAAGATTAACTATTGCTCCACAGTTCAAATGCAGTTTAAGAGCTATCCATAACCCTTTCTAATACATATCTCCAAACCCAAGACCATCACTAGTATTAAAACAGTTTGGGGACTAGCTTAGAAAAGCTAATCAGCTTCTTAGTATCTGAAATCCTGAACTCCTCTTTGGAAGCCACGTATTTTGAATTATTAAAAAGCTGAGTTTTGTACATTACAGGATTAAAAGTCTAAGTGATTAAGGTGCCTATTTTTCAGTGCCAATCAAGAAGGCAGAAAGTAATGTCAGGGTCACATCCTCCAGCAAAAAGCTATCAAGCCTCTTGAAGAAGAGATACAGCAGACTTATCTACTTTTTGGGCAAATGCAATAGAAAAACCAGAAGCTGAGTAGGACAGTCTGTAAGGAAACCTACATCAGAGAGGAATAAGAAAGAATGCAAATTCTTTAGTTAACATTAAACTGAGATTGTCATTGTTGCTTTGTCTTAAAGGGAAAAAAAGTGCACACTAGTGGAGAGCCCTACCATGGAGCAATGCTCTGTGCAGCTCACAGCTGTAATTACCAGTTTATGTCTGAGATCAGCTTGTGCTAAGCATCCTTCATACAAGGGTTTTTCAAACACTGCATGTTTATGACACCGTGTTCCATCAAGTAGAAATACTAATTTGCCCACCCTAGGCTCTTTGGAGTTTGAATCTTGCATCTACAAAAACTAGTCTGTAACTTTGTGATTGACAGGCAAAAAAGCTATGTTCTACCATAGAGTGTATGCAAAAATAAAGCATATTTATTTTTAGTATTTGGCTCTAGATGGAAGTGTGAGGTTAAAAATAACTTCAGCAAGAAGGTTAAAAAAAGTTTAAGGTGCAAAGGTAGTCTTAAAGCAGCAAACTTGGGTCTCCACTGAGAACCACTCCTGCCTTGGGCAGTGAGAGCCAACCATCACCCAACTCTCTACTCACCCCTACAGCAGTACATGGCAACACAGGACATATGTCTGATCCACACAGATCTCTCAAAGAAAATCTAGCATCAGGCAGACACACACTTAGAGACATGAAAACCAACAGCTTAACGGGGCTTCAAAATGACACATATGTGAAACATCACCTTCGAGTTACACCGTATGCACAGCACATCTTTAAACACTGATACGACAATTGAGCAGTCAGGGCCTTGTGAGATATTTCAGATTGGTGGTATAGCCATTGTCCTCCTAGCTTCTTTTACCACTCTGGCCATGCAGTCCCCTCCTAGTGCCAGTTAGGAAGTGAGGGTGTATTTGCCTTCATTTTATGCTCATCTCACCATGCTGGAAGATGTAGCTCCTTTTGTTTTTAAAGGTGGGACAAGGAAAGGGCACCCATCACAAGAAACTCTGCCAGGAAACATCATGGTGACAACAGCTATCATTCCAGAAAAAGCAAGCTTTTCCTTTCTTGAAAACAAATACCACAAAAAGCATTCTTGCTACCCATCACGTACTCTTGCTTAAAGCAAACTATGGATATAAATCAGCCTCAGAATATCTGACACATCTTGACCCACAATGCAACACCCCTGCCCCAGGAAACAATGCAAGAAACTCTTCTACCACAAAGAAGTCACCATCACCTTGTTGACTACATAACTCCATAGCAATCGATCTCTTACAAGTAACACCCATGTGTTATAAACATCAGCAGAAACCTGAGAAACCGGATCCTCTTGTCTAATTCCATTTCCCCTAGACTCAGTATGGTATTTGCTCAGTGAAGACAGTACCTGCAATACCATTTTAGAGAGGATATCGAGACTGTAAGAACTGATTTTTTTCCAATTTGGCACAAAATACAAAACATTTTGAAATTCTGCACAAACAGAAAGAATTGTTCTCCACCTAACTCTGAGACAGTCCAATTTGTGAGAATAGTCTACGACCAAAGCAGACTTCAACAGCCAATACTATACTTTCTGGAGCTGTGAGAGCTACCAAGGGCAAGTCAACCCCAGCCCTTCCCTGCCCACAGGACCCCACAATGCACAATCACCGCTCAAGTACGGCGGGTACCTTCTCCGCTCCTCTGCCATCAACACACTGGGGCTGTTCTGGGTTGTGGTTTGGGTTTGGCTTTTATTTGTTAAGGCAAGGCCCTCTAGAAGGGAAGAGAAGCAGAGTGAAGAAAGAATGTAACGTTTACAGACTACTCTCTGTCACTGTCCAGGCTTGTTACAGAAGTAATTCCTAAGCAAACTTCACAGACAAGGGAATGGAAGAAAGAAACTACTTTTGACAAATAATCTAAATGCACATACCATGTACTTTTTTTCTCCTTCCAAACAGAACTCTAAGTATTGTTTCCAATTGAGCAGAAAACCTCAAGACATCAAGCAAAAAATTCCAAACCAGCAGCACAGTATAATTTTTTTATGAAAATTGACAAATGCAACAAAAATGCAACGTTCCTTCAAACACCCAGACTTCCCAAACTCTCTGGATAAAACCAACATTCCTTCTTTTATTCTCTGAAGTGACATTATCAATGTTCTGCTAAGCTTGTGTTCCCTAATTAGCTACACTTGCTTCCTCCAACAGTCCAGTTTTACACCAGCTCCAGCATCTTTTCCACACATGCACCTCTCTTTGTCAAATACAACTAATTGCTAATTCTACCCACTTCAAGTACAAGGGGATAAGGAAAGAGTAACTTTAGACTTCTACTGAAGAAAAACAATATTTATGTAAAATAGCTATAAATCTGGAGTTCTTCCAATACATATGAGAAAAAATTGTCCTAGTTAATAAGTACTGTAATCAGCAGTTAATTGTTTGTGTGTGCATTTAGGAATATAAACCTGATGTATGACTATCTCTATATTCTTATATGTTACATACATCTACACGTATACTTTACACATTTGCTTCATCAGCAGAGCAGGCCACTCAGAATGCCATTATGGAAAATATTTGTAACAGAGCTTTTCTCCAGACCTGCTCCTTCCACTCTTCTTGGCACTGAAGGCTGGAAAACTTTGTCTTGATATTGGTTAAAGTTTGTATGAATTGCAAACCAGAGAATTCAATTCACGTTCAACTCTGATTTAAAAGCAAGTTATGGTCAGTTTTTTGTGTATCAAACCTGAATTTGTATTGCAGAGATAAGACTAACATTTCAATGTCACTTTTTGCTAAATTGAAGTCATGCTCAAAACCTGAACAACTACAGAATCTACTAAAAGTAACAGACTTCATTTTCATTGGAAAACAGGTATTTAATTTGTTAAGAAGAGATTAATAAAGATAATGTTCTTAGACAATAGCAGCTGAGCACACACTCATTACAGTGTTTGTCCCAACTCAAAATTTGGCCCTAAATCTTAACAGCATGGCATCTAGTGCTGTCTTGAAATAAAATTAGGGTAATACATTATACACAGAATAAGATATATTCATCGCTTAAATAAAAAACATTTAAAATTTTATAACAGTTTACAGGAAAATGAACCAGGTTTCAGTAGGAAAAAACCATTTCTTTCCCACAAGCATTCAAGTAGATTCTGAGTTCCAGCCCAACACACAAACACATATCTTTTTGTAGCAGAAGAACACAAACACAACTATATGCAATTTCTAATATTCACTCACTGGTCACCAACCTGAAAAGGAAAATGTGTTTCATTTGTACAATCATACTAGTGGAGAAATTGTTACTTAATGTTCAGGTTACTTACAGATTTGTTGTCCAGCCTGCAAGGTCTCCGCTGTCCATGATAAGGTGGTTTCCCTCCAAGAGCCCAGGGGGGCTACTGGAGAAGGCAGGTGTTGGAGATTGGGAAGAAAGAGAATCCATGCTTCCTGTTGGGGTATCTTCCCTGGGAGAGCTGTGACTGTCAGCTAAAAAAGAGAGCACAACTAAGAAAGACATTCAAAGATCTACTCATGAGTCAAAGAACCTGCCTTGGTGATAATGTCCTGAAATATACACAAGAACAAACCTTACTGTCCCATCTTCACCAGGTGTTCTGCAGGACAAGCAATCTCCCAGTATTTCCCCAAAAGGTATCATTGCACAATTTCCTCCATTTTTATCACCAGGTTACCCAGTGCTCTTTTCAGCATGTGTTTTCTGAGAATGAAATGCTAAAGTTTGGAGGGGTACTTTTAGACAAAAGCATCACTTCAGATAAGAAAATAGTTTAGGCTACACACATTTGCGTGTCTCTCTAGAAACACAGTCTGTAAAGATGATTTAAAACACATTTCAGGATTGCTCTCAAGTACCACCAGCACAATCTTACCAAACATGAAACAATGACATTTAGAAAGGTCAGAATAAGCAGGAGATTTCTAACAAACACAATACCAAGAATGTTACACCTTTTTAATGGTGTTACTTTCAAGAGAACTCATTGCATTTTGATCTACTATTTGTTTTCATAGGCTACCCTTAGAATGTCACCATTCAGATATGATTGATTAAGAAAACATTAAAGGATCACGATTCTATCTCAAGGACAGCAAGATAAAGTTACCAGTGTGGTGCAGCTCTCACTGCAAACCATGCTGACACATCTCACCAAACAGCACATTCTCCACTGAGAAGTTAACCTTCACACACAGAGCTTCTCCCTTCCAAATTTTTATTTAAACATCAGCTGTACATTTTATAAATTCTAAAGGAGCTGTAAAAAAATGAGCAGAGATCCAGCAGAGATAAGCCAGCAGTCTCAAATGGGGCCTCTGGTTGTTTTCAGAATATTAATATTTAACAGTAATAAGAGTCATTTCCAGATACACTTTACAAGGTTCTCTGCATCCTTTCCTCTGTCCATCCCACTCCCACTAGCACTCATGAACATGGCCCACAGGCTTGCCAAATTACAACAGCACAAAAGTCTAGAATGCATTAGATATCACTGACCCCACAGTCTTTGTAAGAGTTCTGCCCTTTTAGCGACAAAAGCTTTGGCGAGAAAAGTGAAGAGCCAAGTCCTAACATAGCATCACAACAATCTGATCAAAAGTTGTTAAAGTATTGTGCTTGCTTGAAAAGCTGTATCTCCTGTGTACAGTAATATAAAGTCCTGCACAACATTACTTTCCAATTCTATATTAATTAGCATCTGCTCAGTGAAAAAATGAGCTTCATTCTACTCCATCAAGGTAAGCAGTACTGTTGCAATGATTTCTTTATTTATGTTTCTTAATTAACTAAGAGTGCTACAACAAAAAAACATTGACAGTGAAAAGCCACCCTCACTGGATAAAAATCCTTCTCACAACTTTATTACTGCCTCAACCAGCTCAACTCCTTCTGCTTCAAAAGCAGAAAGTTAGCAAAGCACTCGTCTGCTTCTCCAGCCATCTCAAACTCACCCCCTCCCAGCAGCTCTCAAAGAACAACTTCCCTAGAGAGTAAAATGACATCCAACTAAAAACAGTGAAATTATAAAAGTGATCATCTGGAAATTTCTCCCTCAGCAGCTGCTAATTTAAGGATCTAAATTAGCCCATAGTAACAAAGTGTGTTCAGCTCTGAGGAGGAGAATGTTAACCTGGGAAAGTGAGTCACAGGCAGGGTGGCCCAATCCTGCTCTTCTCACCCCTCCCCAGCGCACGCAGGACACGCTGCTGCCACTCACATTTACATGATGTGACACAGGAATCGTAGGAGTGTCAGGTGAAAACTAGTTAATTACATCTGATTAGTGTCACAATGATAAACATCTGAGAGATTAGACAGTGATACTGCAACCTTACTTCATAAATTCCTTAAAACTAAAGTCCTCTTAATTCATCGTAATTTCTTTTCAAAGTAGTAGTATTAAGACAACCTAGATTATTCAACTGCATACACCATACTAGAAGGCCACATTTACCACAATCATTGAGTTAGCATTACTGACCACAGCAGAAAGGAATATTAATCTGTTCTTTAATATTATGAATATGACCAACTTACCACACCCTCCTACGGAAAGCAGAATTGTTTCTCAGAACACAGAAGAAGTGAAAAAACAGTAAAAACTTCAGTCATGTACCACAGAGTCAACACTGGAGACTGCAGTATATAGGTAATTACATTTGACATTATCATAAATTAAACTGTGTGTTAAATCTTTCCTCAAATTTTACTTCTTCCTTCCTGAGCCAGTGTTTCTTCGCAGTCTGTACTGCACTGCACTCTCAAGACTAAGACTGTGTTTACAACACTAAAAACAAAACAGGAAAATGCCTGCTAAATTCTAAACACCATCTAAAAACATGTACAAAGATGCATTTCTGATGTCTACAATTATCTCCTTTTGTAAAAAAAAAATATTTTTATTCAGGAAGAGGCAATTCTCTGTAACTTCAACAAGAGGACTAATGACCATCTAGCACATTTTCATGATTAAAAACAAGATACGATGAAACCTGAAGTCTTCAAAATATAGGGTCATTGCTATGATTTCAACAGTACAAAGGTTTCACCCTGCCTGTTGGTGCCAAAAGTTCTACTAACTTCAGAAATTATAGTAACACCTGTTCATGGCAGAAGCCAGAGAACTGTGTCTCGTCTCTTTACTAAGCTTAATAACCTGCTTTTGATTAATGCTCATCTCATACTGGGCCAAACTGCATCTTCCAAAGAGTCATTGTCTGAAGATATCAGCAGATGATCAAAGGAATGAGGAATCAATTGGCTGCTAATTAAAATACTTGCCAATTAATTACCTTCACTTTGCTAGGCTTTATTTTCAGGCATGACCCATGTAATATGCAATGCTAATTATTATAGTATCTCTCATATCCAGTTTTTGAACTGTATGAAGTTTAAGACTGAATCTCTTACTGTAGGGGAGTTTGCAGCCGTGGAATCATGCACCTGTTCTATAAACCTGTTACAGTATTCTTTCTGAAGAGCACACATCAGATGCGATTCTGCGATTTTTTGTTCTGGTCCCCTGAGAACATTAAGTGTTAATTCCACCGCTTACTCCTACTCATCAATCTTGTTTGTACTCCCAAGGCTGGCACTTTTTTTTTTTTTGCCACAGCTTTAAATTAATAAGATGATGAGCTGATTGCTCACAATGACCAACAGACTTAGCAGAGTCACCATTTCTAAGGATGCAGTGCTCCATTCTGGAGCTGTGGGCTACTTCTTCCCTCTAACATCTGTAAATTTATTTCTCAATACAACCACATTTATTGTTATTTGAATGAGTGCACTTTAGAAGATCAACACAACTTCTCCTTGTCTGCCTTTTTCATTTTTTGCAATTCCTCCTAACTTTGTCCCATGTGTAGATATATCACCCAGGATTTATATTCACCTTTCTAAATACACTGCTACTCCATTAGCATTCCTCTAGTTTCTTCCAACTTCTTCAGCATGCTACAAGTGTCCTTAAAATTAACATTGCCAAGCTATACAACCCCATGACCAAAGAGCTTTCTTAGGACAAGTTCAGTGGCTTTGCATTATTCAAAATATTCACCTAACAACAGGCCTGTGAACAGACCTGTGAATATTGCTGCTTGATCCTGCTGATCCTAAATCCCACACAGATTATCATGACTAAGTTCCTTTAAACATTTCTTCAAAACTTGTAACATACATTGACTGCTAACTATTTATTCTTTTTTATCCCCTTGCCCTCTTCCTGCATTTTGCTTTGTGGAACCAGTAAAGATCCTAAATTGCTGGCGATTAAAAAGCCTTTTAAGTTCTGACATTTTTTGTTGAAGTGTGTGATAAGGACTGCTGGAATTGAATCAGCATTATGAGTTTCATCTTACCTCAGAATTCAGGGGCTCCTAATATTGATAGTCTAATTTTTTTTTTACTGCTTCTCTCCTCTGACTCCTCTTTGCCTCCAACATTGTTCTCCAGTGAGCAGCATTGTCAGGTTTCCCACTTCTATAAAAGGCTGAATGCCACATTGGACTGACAGGTCCTTTCAAAGAGGAGCTCCAGAAACTTCCTATTCTTTTCTAACCACTTGAATTCTGATGAGCTCTTACATTATAAAATAGGCAAGATGTGATTTCCTTTAAAGCTCATTTATATTATTCTTCGAGCATACAGTTTTGTATTCTTGGTGCCTTCATTTTCTCCTTCTAAAAATGTCAATCCTTTTTTTCTCATCTTTGGGTGCCAAAGAGTGCCAGAACAGATGAAGGACATGAGGGTTCTTGGTGTAAAAGCAGTAAGTCTGTATGACATCTCACAAGTTTTTGTCAACACTCCAGCCATCAGCTCTTCACCTTTTCTTCATATTTGTGGGAAGGCTCTGAGTGCCTTCAACTTGGCCATCTTTCTAGAGTTGCCATCAAGCTGTTTCTACAATTCATCTCCCCATCCTACGCAAATAGGTGTAAGATCCAATTTTACTCTCAAGAGAGTTAAAACTTGTTTCACATTCTCACCACCTTTTGCATACTATTTAAATTTTTTGACTGCTCGGATCCTTTTAAACTGTCATATAAATTATCTTCTTGTTTCACTGATCTAATCACAACACTCATCCAAAGCCTTTGAGCTTTCACTGTGCCTCTGCAACAGATACCTGTGCTTTGCCTTTATGGCTGTTCGCAGTTCAGACCGGCCCTATCTAGAAAATTAGATAGTTTAGGCTGATCCTAACAATTTATCGGTGTGTCTAGTTGGTAACATTTACCATTCAGTTTCTAACCCAAATAACATTCCTCCTCTTTTTCTCCCTCCCTGCCTCTTGTCACCCTTTCTAATAATGACAAATCCCCACAAAGTAATTAGCTGTAGAGACTAAGACCTACCTCATCCAGCCTTTCTCTACCATGTATGTAACCCTCAATTCCTTCTACCTTTTGTCTGGATGAGCCTCACATAGTAAAGGCTCTCAGATGCTCCATACCAGAAATGTGAACTCAGCTTCTACCTAACTGAGCATGACATGCCTCTCTGTTGCCTTTTTTTCTCCTTTTTCCATCTGGCTAGTCTAAGAATACTTTTTGTTGGCATCCAAAGTTGAAAAAAAAAAACAACCTGAAACACTTTGGCAGTGTCAATAATCAGATCCTTACTTTACTCTGAGAATTCTAAATAAGAAAAAACATTTGTAATAAGAGCTATGAAAAGCAGAGAGCTAACAGTACTAGTTACTTGCTTAAGTGACAGAGTAGCCTTCCAACTCCAGCTTAAGTAAACTCATGAATTACTTGCTTTAATGTTAAAAGCAAGACTAATCTTTAACATCAACAATACAACCAACACCTGTAGTTTAAGGGCAGCCAAAGAATAAAAACAGTTTATGAAAATGAATGTTTTTAGTAAATTAGGAATATATTACTGTTTCTGTTGAGACTACATAGGCAGAACAGAACAGCCATATAGGTTTTAAGTGGTCATCACATACACGAATTGTAGCAAAATAAGAGAATAAAAACTCATTTCTAATTCCACATTAACATAAACAAGGGATGATGGAGAGAATTACTGAGGAGAGTACATTAAAGATGCTTCAAAATTCCTATTACCACCTTCAAGTCTGACATTTTCTACATCATGAGCTGGGGAAGCAGCAGCTGCACTGCTGTGCAGCCACCCATCCTCCCCCATCAGCATCACAGCTGCATCCAGTCCTGTGATAACAAACATTCCTTCAACATAAATAACAAACTTCCCGCAATAATACAGAAGTTTAACCAAGTAGCTTTGCTTTTATGTTAATTTGTGGTTATGTACTATGTTTTCCTTTTAACAGAAATCTCACAGATTAGGAATAAAAAAGAAATATCAGCATCATAAATATCCTCTATCAAGCAAGAACTTAGTCCCACATGTTACAGCTTCAGCATCCACAGAAAACTGTCATGAAAAACATAACCAAAGATAAGTTGCCTCATACAGTTAATAAAGCTTGATATGATCCCATGAAACAATGTCCCAACCACTCTGGAGAGGACTCAGCCATTCCTGGAAAGCTAGGAGTAACTCCACTGGAGAAAGCTTTTTGTGACAGTCGGTGTGATCAGAGGACTCTGCAGTCAAGAACGGCCTTTTATTGACGCAGGGCTGCACCCTTTGTTCACTATTTACAGTACAACTCATCCTGTGGTAAACACATCCAGGGTGAACTCAGATATTCTTCCACTCCTTCAAATTTTTAGTTTTCTGAATTAATGAAGCCAAGTTATTTGTTCCTGATCGTATAACACCACTGAAACTCGCCAATTGTTTATTACTCACCTCCAGACCACAGAAACTGGGCTACTTAAACAGGCTTCCAAATCAAGGTGAAAGCTTGACTGAATGCTAATAGTGACCTATTATTTGGTTAAAAAATAATCATAAAGAATGCTGTAATGGTTTGACCCATAGCTTCCTCAGTAACCGGTGTATCTAAAGAAGTTACAAGTATTACACATGTGTTTTTCCACGTAAGAGGAGAGAAGTTTTTCTTCTTCCTTTCCTTAGCCGAGAGCTGTAGGGAGAGCCTAGAGTCTGATCCCTCCTGTTGTTGTTGTTCCCCTGTCCAGAGTGAGATTGTTTCATGCTTGTTCCCCTTCCTTTGAAGTTTCTAATTGTGTTCGTCTGTTTCATTTAGTTTTTTTAGTTTAGTTTTGTTTCCTCCTAATTTTCTAGTTAATCAGCCCCCTCTTTCCTTATCCCTTTTCCCATAGAAGTAGAATCCCACATACTGTGTATATAGTGTAGTTGTGCATGTTAGAAAATATAATTCCTTTTTATTCAGTTTAGTTTCTTTTGAGTTCGTTTCTTTGCAGTTTTTTTCCTTGCTCTAAGAAGAGAGAAGAAAGCAGTCCGAAGTTAGTGAAAAAAAACTAAGCCAAACCTGTGACAAATGCTAGGCCTAACAAGAGTTATTTCATTGCTCCTGAATAATGGGTATTTTGGAAGCCAGATCCTTGTAAACATTCAGAAGCACAGACTTGTATCACTGCACTGGATTATTAAAAAGCCCCCGTTACTGTCCTCAGTGTGTACACTGCAGCACTGCCTTAGGATGCAGCCAGTTCTTACATAAATCTAGACATCACAGCCTCATACAGCCTGAAGCCAATGCAGCTTTCATGGAGCAAATGGACAGCAGACAGCCCACATACCCATGAGTTTCGAGCTGCCTTGAAGAAAACACACAGTATGAATTAGATCTCTACGCCAGCAATTTTTTTCTCTCAGACAAAATAATTGCCCCAATTATTAGAGTTGACTACAGTTTTTTCCTAGATAAAGACCAACTTTGACATATTTTTCAAATCTGTGCATGTTCCATCATGTGTAGCTTAGGTACAAAGTAGCTTTCCTGTAGAAAGATTGTTTTTCCCAACTCCAGACTGATTCAGATACGTCAGAAAAAGGGGGAAGCTGCACCAGACAGAATTTGCCTCAAGACTGGCTGACGTAACTCAAGAATTGTATCCAGAAAGGTGGGTGTTTGAACTGGGGCTCAGGGAAAGGGAAAGAAATGTGCTCATCCACAAGTTACTTAGGGGCGAGAGGGGTGTGGGGACCATGTCTCTGCCCTCCTTCTTTTTCATAATTTTTTATTTCTAAAATGGAAAGTTCAATTTTAAACAAGCACCTTCTAGATATACACTTAGCCTGTATTATTAAGCAATCAATCTGTAAAAATTAAGCAATTATTTCAATAAATATCTCCCTTACTGCAGGTCATCTCTCAAAATTCAGGAAGAATACTGCTTGGACTATTTTACGTAAATAGAATCCCAAAGACACAAAGCCTTTTGCTGAGCCAGCTAAAAACTAAAATGGGTAAGGAATTCAATTCATTCTTCAAGCTGTGGAAAACCAGTTCAAGACAGAGTCACAGATACAATATTGGGGTGTTAATTTATATCACATAATTAAATGTTGAAACACAACAGAAATCAGATACAAACATGCAGAGGGGTTCCTCTTTTGATTTATTCTACACCATGATAACAAGAGCAGTCAGTATCTAAACTCCAAGATTACTCATGTTTTTACTAGAGCTTGCTTGGCAGGAAACCACACATGACTTCCAGCCTTACCAGGCTGGCCAGATGCCACAAAATTTCATGGCTGAAACATGAAATGATGAACTGAGGCCACTTCCTGAAAACTCTGACATATAGTAAGATAAATAGACTGTCTCACAGCTTTCATAGTTTTTTGGTGGCACTGAGGGTTCTGGGTTTCCACCAGTCCAGGCAACACTAACATATGTATTGAAACACACCAATATAACAGCTCTAGTCTAACCAATGAGAATGAGAACGGTAAAAAAACAGAGCAGATCAAAAAGGGGTACAATCACCAGGGCTTAAAGTTCCCTAACTCAGCAGCACTTCTTAAATGGCATCACAAACATGGACGCAAGTCCATGAAAACATTCTTTCATGTTTCCTTGTGTGCTTTGCTGGCAATTCAGCCACCAATCAGCTGGAAAATGTGTCTGTTAAGGGTCTTTCTACCCCCAAAAGGTAAGATGTTCAAAAACTCCCTGAGCTGTCAAACAGAGATAATATTATGCTGTTTTCTCCTCTTCTCTTGCTATTTCACTTGCTTCACTGGCAATTAATTCCTATGATTTATTAAAAGGAGACATTTCTTACCAGTAATTACAAAATCCATGGTGGTACTTGAATAACGGCAGAGACTAACTGCTACCACACGGTTTATGTGATGGGTCTCTCAAAAGAAAGCTACTCTGAAACATTTTCAGTATGCTGCTGACACCTGGCTGTGTCTCCTTCCTCATTTTGTTCGCCCCTCTCCTTTTGCCATAACAGTGACTTCAACAGAGAAATGGATGAAGCAAGATGCCTATGGCTTACTGAAAAAACCCCAAACAACTGAAAACAAGCTAAGCAGCCCTTAAGGAAATTTTGTCAGCTCTTTCAACTGAATACCCAGGTGACATGTTTGTTGAGGAACCTCCTGATTTCCAGCTGGCAGAAATTAGGAAGATGGATTTTGCTACCTCAATGTAGTTGTCACTAGTTTCTTCCATGCCTGCATTCTTCTCCCACTACCCATGAGGTGTCTGAGGCTAATTCACTTGGCCATAGCCATGTAGTCATAGATGAGATTCCAATCCTAGCCAAGCCAGTCCCACAACTATTATTTCTCCATGATCTCCCCGAGGTACACCTTCAATCTCTCTGTTGGTTCAGCAAGTCGCAGTAACAGCTGAGAAGGAAAGAAGTGATAGTAATGTGATTCACCTACCACTACGTGCAACTTTCAAAAGAAGAAAACAGAAAATAAGAGAGAAAAAGAAGAACAAATAAGACAAAGAGGTTTTTTTTCTGAACAAATGAAAAACACTGATGGAGTCAAACAAAACAGGAAGAGGAATATTTTCTAACTTGCATATCAGCCTTACAGGAAGTTCATCAGCTCCCCCCTGCAAGATCTTCTCTGCTATTCTTGTCTCCAGTGAAGTGGAGCAAGAGCACCCCATGTAAGAAAACACCTAATTTTGTGAAATGCAAACTCTCATCCATAGGAAAGTGACTGGAGAGCTGAACAGCTGCAAGTCTTTGTTTTACTTATACTCCTGTGGGCTGGGTGAGAGAATTTTCTTTAACCAACAGAGGTTGGCCAGGGCACAGCTGGCATGGTGCAAAGATACGTCAGTGACTTCCATGCCTGGGATTAATGGCTTTTAGCATGCCAAATTGGCCTTCTTACAGTATTATGTGCCCCTGCATGTCTGTGTGCAGAAGGTAGAGAATTAAAAGAGATGAAGGATTATTACAGGAGATCAGAGATTTTTAATAATGTCTGGCCTCAAGGAAAGACTGACCCTTTCTCCTGAACTCCCCGCTCCTTCTTTAAATTCAGATTTTAGTTTTAAATCTATTTAAGTTTCCTTTCCCTGCCCCTCTGACTCCTGTTGTATGCATGTGTGTGAATACGTGGATGTGTTTACTTTGAACATTTCTACAGCCTCTAGATTTCATACACTGAAGGCAGACAAGCACTGGCAGTGATAGTAAGGCAATTCTCACACCAACCATGAAGATCTGACACACCTCATTCTAAAACAATACAGGAGATGTTTACTACATCATGATGCTTACATTTGATTTTTGACAACTGTGCAGCAAGTAGTCTGTAACAGGGAGATTACTCACGGGGTAACAATGGCCAGACAATGTATCCTGTGTATACAAAGTATGGACCAAAATTATTTCATACCAACAAGAAAATAAGTACCTTCTATGGACCCAAAGCTTTCCAAGCAGAAGTCAATTATCTGATAGGAAGGTAGGCCCCTATACATACCCACTATTACATAATAAAAGCTTCACCTTTACTGGCAGTGGCTCAAAAGCACTTTCAAATTTGTACAGCACTCATCCTACTGGGAGCCATCAGGTGGAAAAAGCTGTGATAGATCACAGAGAATCGCAGAACTGTTCTTGCAGCAAGATGAAATACAAACTGTCTTAAATTCTACACGGCAAAGAGCAGCCATCCTGATCTGCCCCTCATGACTAACATTGGTGCACTTATTTTGTGGCAGCGTAGCTGTGTTCTGCTCAGCTGTTAACAATAGCTTTGTAAGCAAGCATTGCAAGCCCTTATGGCTTTTTGATATGCCTATGTAGCTGCTTTTCTTTCCATTTCCCCTACTATGTGCCAGGTTACAGAAACACTTCCAAGCAGCAGATTCAGAAATAGAAAGAGTTCAAGGCCAGGTTTCACACCTGCAACCTTGCAGCTCTGTGCTTTCCAGCCCTGAAGACCAGTCTCATTATAAATCCAAGGCCTCCTCTAACATCCCAGCTTTATGTTCAGTAATTCCAAATGAACTTTATGGTTTTTTACTTATGTGTTTGGAGCAGGAAGCGGCAGGAGGAGGAGGGAGAAGGACTACTGCATGGAAGCCATTACATGTAGCACATTTTATTTTGATGAAGCAATTAAATTGAATGCCACAGCAGTTCATCCAAATGAATCTATCCCCCAAATTAAGATGCTGTCTCACTCCAATTCCCACAAAAAATCAAAACCAGCTGCTCCTATTCAACACTAACATTCCATTCATACTTGTGCTCCCCTAAATACTTCAAAGGGTAATACAAGTTAGCACAAAAGTTTAAAGGGTTAAGTAGCAGTTCTAATTTTTGTTTCTTTCAGAATTCTACACAAGAATCTGTTTTCTAAATAACTATAAAGTTAGCACTTAGTTTACAGCAGCAGCAGCAAGCTCTGAGAAACACCCCAGACAAGTTCCAGAGTGGGTGAATGTGGCATCAGCAAACACTCTGGCTTAAGAAGTATATTTCTGTTTGTTTAGAAACAAGTTGTTCTGTAGTTGGACAAATTGCTACACAAGATCCATTTTTTTGACTCCAGGTATGTTTTATGCAAATTGCAGTGATTCTCTGTTCACCTTGGATGGACTTCCTTATACTGCCTACCTTACACAGGACTTTCCTCTAGTAGCCCTGTAAAAGAGGTTAATGATCTCTAAGTCTCTGGCACTGAAAAAACAAACAAACGCCCCCCAAACGTGTTTATTTTACTACAAGACAAGAAAGGTACATGAAAATTAAAAAAAAATTGTAAGGGAACAAATTTTTAACTCTGCATTGCTCTCTAAAATAAATATAAACAGAGCTCTCTTCTGATATATACTGACTGTCCAAATGGAAAATAAAGACCCAATGACTTAGAAGAACAGGATAAACAGCTCCCTGTTCAAGCTAACAGTCTTTCACTCTCTGCAGAGAGTCAGAGAGAGAATGAAAAGTCATTTGTACGTAGCTGAGACTGTCAGCCATGAGAGTTTCCTCATTGCTATTTAATTCACTCTAAAATTCATTCGGACAGTGAACAACACCAGACAGAAAACAACCACACATCCCCCCCCCAAAAAAAAAAAAATCCCATGTCTTCATTTTAGAAGGCTAGAAAACTCTGGAAATGATCCTAATGCAAATCTCAGACAAATCTGCATTTTTCTGAAACAAGAACTTTGGATTTTGGGCCACATATGAAAGTAGCTCCGAGTTCCCCATTAGGTCTAGTTCTACTTGAGACACTGAGATGTTGAAAAACTTCACAGTGAAAATTTAGTAACTGCCTTACCACAGAGGAAAGAAGTTGAAAGACAGACAGTCTCATCTGTGACTTGGTCTTTCAGGAAATGAAGATCCTTATGGTAGTAAATATAATACTTGAATTGTTTGCAAATAGGTTTAATCATCTAATTTCCGTGTACAAGGAAGGAAAAATCTATGTGTTATCAGAATTCAGTACAGCTAATTACTAGAAGGCAAAATAAAGATTTTTATCAAACATAGTGTGTGTTCTTCAGCTATTATATCTATCAATATTTATGTCACTTAGAGCTCTTTCTGGGTGGTTGCTGCATACATTTTGGGCGCAGTCAAGGAGCTTCTCAACTGCAAACGTGCTTTTATAAAGCAACCTGGCCCAAGCCCTGCATTTCCAATTCAAGCAGTGGATTCTGAAGCCTGTTAACTCCCTGGAGCAGCTGATAGCTAAAGACTTGTTTCCGCTTTTCTGACAATTTCCTGGTTTGCATAACAATCCTAAAAGAAACACACTCGAGAAGTTTTCCAGCACAGAGAGATTTTGTTTCTAACACACTTCTAGTTTCAAGGCATAGAGAATATTTATATATAATTACAATAACTTTAGAGATATATTTGTCTACAAATATATTTACGCATAAATATGTATCAGCTGCTTGTTTAAAACAAGATTATGATAATTTTGCCATATCCAGGAAATACAAAACACTGGCTTGTGCCTGGTGCTTAACTCATGCCATTGTGAATAAAGGGGGGGGAGGGAAGGGGTTTAATGTTTAATTTCCTGTTAAAAACACACACAGGATAAAATCTTCCAAAGAGCAGTTATAAAACATGCATTTGTTAGCCAAGAAACTAGGTAAATATGGAATGAAGCCCAGGCTCACTTTTATTCCTTCCCCCCCTCTCCAAAGAACAAAGTAACTGAAGGCCACAGAGCATATTTGGAGGCACTGATCTCTACTCAGGGACTAGGTAACTCATGAGCCTGGAGGATTTACAGAGCCTGTATCCACTGGGGTAGCTGCTCAGATCATGCCATGATGCAGCTGGGCTCAAGGTACTGCACACTGCATGATGTGGCACACGTGCCAAAGAGCCGCTGTCCCGACCGCTGCCCACCTCACTGACACAGCTCTCTGGATAACACAAATCAAGTGAGCATCAGTGTGCACTCAGGACCTGCCAACAGCCAGTCTCCAGCAACAACAGACTGGGAACGATGGTACCTTCAGCAGCAGCTTCAGAGAGTACAGAGGGTATTTTATTCTGCAGCTACAAGGGGAAATATTGTCATCAGATCTCACTGGAATTTCACCTGCAGCAATTCAGCCTTCATCACAGTTTTACCATGTGCAGTGACATATCAGGTTGTTCTGTAATTCACTCCACCAGAACTCCCAGACAAGTACCAAAGTTCTGTATGATATATAACTATTATATTCATTAACAATCTGAGTTCTTCTTAGTCAAGATGCCCAATTTAGACAAGAATATGGACTGAATTTAGGAGAAATTGAATGTTTATAACAGTTTTCAACAGTAACACTGTATTTTTGGCTCTTACAATAAAAATAAGCCATCAAATACTTTCTGGCTACTGTGTATGTGTCACAGCTGTGCCGGGAGGTCACAGCTCCTCAGTGCACACCTTGCAGCATGGAATTGGAGAAGTTGTGGTACCTCTTGCAAACTCCTGGGATTCACATTCAAAATTAGCTGTGAACAGCTCTGTGAGTGACTTCAATTTTGTTTTGTTTTTCAAATGAGGATAAATTTATTATTGCAGATATAGCTCAAGAGCTTTCTTAGCTTTTGGTAGCGTATTATTCAAATTAACACAGCTTAAGCTTTTTAAGTAGATACACCTTAAACCTCTTCTAGTCAACACATTTAGTTTCATATTTCGTGCAAGAAAAGAAAGGCACAGAGATTATGTATCTCTCTGGTGAATTAAATCCAATGGCAGGAATGCTGAATTTCTTGCTGACTCTTTGTAAAACTGGCTTGGAGATTATAAACAGCCCTGAGTTTATTTCTAAAACCTGCACTTAACATCTGTTGTAGGTATTTGTGCTCTTTCCTCACAAAATGCACCGCTGTTGACCACCAGTTTAATGACAGTTCACCAGTGAATCTCATACTACTGCATGAGTTCAAAATCTTCCTGTTTATTTCCACTTGCTCTGAGTGGACTTTGTGCCCAGATCCCATGGTTCTTCATGTGAAAAGACAATTGACTAAAAACATTAGGAGAGAGAAAGGGAATAGGGTGGAGAAAATCCCTAACACAAAATGAGCCCTGACTTGCCTCCTCAGTACTGTACATACCCCCAAGCAATGAAATTTCAGGAAAATGATTATGTTTCTGGCCAACAGTCAGAATACATAAGATGTTATACACCCTTTGCCTCACTGTATGTTGCTACTGCAGACTCCATGCAAAAGCAAGACCTTTTTTTTTTCCCCATTGCTTCTCAACAGTAAGACAAGTTGACAAGTATTTACTGCTAGTTACAGCAAGGTATTAAAGATTCAAGTGAAGTAGTGGAATTCTCCAGTGCAGTGGTGACCTGAGCCTTTAATCCAGATGAATTTAACTGTAAAGTGCATTAGCTCTTCTCATAAAAGATTTGCTTTAATTTTAGTTCTCTCTCCATTTATCTTATGGCTGTGTAATCTTCAGTAGAGGTCAAAGAGATTTCCCCAAAGAAACAGGAGCTGCTTCTTTTTTAGAGGAGAAAAGCGTATTTAAGACAGTTCGTCCTACTTTTAAACATATGTCACAGGACAGTACTCCCTGCTCTGCTTTCTCTGGAGCTCTCCTTGCTTCTTCACATGTTCCAAAGCAATTAAACAAGCATGTATGTGCCTGCACACATGTATACAAATGAAACATGAAATGAGAGCACCTACTGCAGATGGGATATGCAGCCCATCTGATGCAAGGAGCAAAATTATTACTAACATCTTACCATCATCCAACTCAAGACAGAGATTGTAAACAGCCAGAGGCCTCTTAATACGTTGTCCTTGTCTTCTTGACTGCCTTGGTGGGGCATTTGGAGGAGATACTGACATAGAGATTGGCTCAGGGAAAGTGGCATCAGGCAGGGTTTTGAAAATCTGCAATCAAGAACACAAAGGGTGTTAATTATTTATCATGAGAAGCAACCTGTGTAATGCAACTGTAAACCATTATCAAACAACATTTGTTTTGGATTTCATTCAAAGCAGACAGGAGCCAAAAAATCCATTCCTTCTAGTTTGGGAGTATGCCGTGGATTTTTAATGAGTGCTTTTAAAATAAATAAATAAATAGATAAATAAAATAACCAAGAGCACTGTCTACACTTTAACCAAGCTGCCAGTCAGCTCATTCAAAGACAAAATATTTGCAGCTACACTTACCAGCTAGGATGGAGGGGGAGGAGGGAAAAGGATACCAAGTTTAGGAAGTAGTAACCATCTTTCATAGCTTTAGTTAGAACCTATAATTTTGCCAGAATGCCCATTTGAATTTTCAAAACTTGTGATATCATTTTATTAGTCATTTTAATTAAGGAAAACACCATACTCTCGAAGAGAGCAAGGGGAAAATTTTGTGGGCAGGGGTTTTTAGTGAGAAATATCATAGTAACAAACCATATGAGAATTATTCAGTTAGCTATTACATATTGAGACAGTTTTACATTAAATGCTGACATTCACAAAGATGCATATAAAAAGGATTTCACTTCTTGTCATCATTTTATCTTTTGAGTCATGACCCTTAGCATATCACCACTCCACACAAAATACCATGTCATTTCTTTTTGAATTAACCAGCCAGGCAGATTTGCTGTACCTGAGAGCACCTTTACTTTAACTGTCACATACATTCTAATGATGCTGATATACTTCTAGAAAACTGTTAGTATGCTGATGTACAATTTAACAAGTGATCATGTCAGACTCACACGAACAAACTAGCTTAATATGTATTTCATCAAAGACAAAACAGCAGATAAAAACACAAACAGAAGCTGTATAAGAAAAGCCCTGTGTCTGTACAGCACCTCAGAGCACAGTAATATAGCAAGATATAATGAAGCAGTATATGGTGTTCTGGTAGTCTGCAACTTTACATATCCATATTAAAGGATAAGTGACAAACAGGAAAGTTGGAATGACTCTTTGAAGAAGCCTTTTATGAGACAAATTCATGCAGAAAATATAAAGAGACAACACAGATAACACATTTTTTGATTCTCACAGCACGTGTCAGGTGTACTACAAAGCTGAAAGTCAGCCAGGCTCTCTATAGGTAAGGAAAACACGCCTAAGCATCCTGTAATAAGGCACTCAAAACATCATGTTGAAAGACCCTAAATGCCATTGTATCCTGGCTGGTTAACCCTGAATATCAATGTCTAGGAATAAGATGACCCAAGAACCCACATATATGCTGACTTACAGCAACTTAATCATTACTCTTATACTGGCAGGTAAAAGAATGTGCTAGTATAAAGTAATCAGGAAATGCCACTTTCCATGAAAACTAGGGAAAAGTTACCATATTCCCAAAACTGGGCAGCAGTGGGCCAGAAGCCTATATCCAGTGTGCAAAGGAAATTGCCAGTGGAAATATTACCTTCCTTCCCAACAGGTGACTGTTGCTGTATGGGAGGTAAAATGATGTCATTTGAAGTTGCCCACATCAGTGTTAAGCAAACTGTCTGCCCTTCCTTCACATGCCTATGAACAAGGGATTACGAGAGCGTGCCAAAATAGTGCGAGGAATTCTCTAAAAACATAATGTTTATAAAGAAGAAAGGAAACAGTCCAACCTGGTTCTCCCCAGGACAGACACGGCAGCACCCTCAGGCAGTGACAAAGCTCTAATTGTGCTCAAAGTTCTAAAGCAATGTCTTAAAACATGATGCAATATATAATAATGAAATCTAATGTGCACCTACATGGCACTTGGCTAACGGTACCACACTGCCCCCTTATGTGTAAATACAAGGCTAGATTGAGCAGTTTTAGGGATAAATATTTGCTTCTGAAAAATTCAAAAGTACCAAAACTTTAAATGCCATCTTTTCCACGGACTAAGTGTTGCATTTGGGCTCTCTGGCAAACAACTCTCTGCCAAGAGGTTTCAGCATGTTGTTTACTGTGTCACATTCCACAGCTGTGTTTATTTGTACAGCCTTATCCACAGATCTCTGCTGTAATTAACAATGGTGAGAAGAACTAGTATTCCCCAGGAGTACTTTATAAGAGATGAGCTTTCTTGTATGAATTTAGCTGACTTGCACAGGTTGCAGTGAATTCTTCAGTGGTTTTTGCGTGTCTCTCATAAAGGATGCAATATACTGTTCCAAAACTATTAGCATAAGAAACTAAGAGAGTCAGAAAAGCACAAAGCAAAAAGGCCTTTTGCCCTTTCAAGCAGTTCATAGTTGTGTTCATCCATGCTTTGGTATTTTCATTTTGTCTTTTTTTGTAGGAAAATAAAATCCAGTCCAGTCCAGCCCAGCCCAGTATAACTAAAACTGTTTTTCCAGTAGCAGGAAGCTCTTTCTTTTGCAGGCCAAAGCCTTAGCACGTACCACAGTTTTGCAAAGACATGAGCATCTGAAAAGCAAGCAGGACGTCAACCTCTGCCCTAAGAAGTGCACATACAACATTCAGCTTCTCTTTCTTGCTTTATTTTCACTTAAATAGGCAAGTATTTTTCATCATGCCTCGGATATTTGTCTGCTGCACTGACAGAAGCACTGTAAGGTCTGCCTGAGAATGGGGGGATGCAGACCTGCTTCATTTCAGCTGCAGGGAGAAAAGTTTCTTGGTTTTATTAAAATTTGCTTCGAGATTTATTAATTATTTAAATGCCAATACAAGATGGCCCCTGTAAGTGACCTGTTGTCAGAAGCCCATTGTGTATGCATGGAAGACTGATTTCAAAATCATACACACACAGTATGAGCACCTGAAATGGTACCAACATTGTTTTGTGTTGACTGACACACAAAAGCATGGGACAACACATGACCAACCTTCAGAGGACCTCCTTGCAATTGCAGATGCATGGTGAAGCAATCACACATACCCACCTGGAGGGAAACTCTCCCATGGAAGAACAAGGTTGGAATGTGCTATTTAATAGATGATCTTTTTGTTACTCAAAAAAAAGCCCCTCTCCTGAAGTCAGAGCTACTATCATCACTCATCTATAACTACCTGAAGGGAAGTTCTAGCCAGGTGGGGGTTGGTCTCTTCTCCCAGGCACTCAGCAATAGGACAAGGGNCTGGAGTTGGACCAAGGGTTGGACTTGATGATCTGGGAGGTCTTTTCCAACCCAATCGATTCTATGATTCCATGACTGCAGAAGTTACCAAAGGTTAGACTAATGCCCGTAATACAAATAAGAACGAAGTCCACTCATTGAATTATTTCATTCAAGAAGGAATAAAAATATATTAAACCAACCTCAAACTTTACAGATTTCACAGCCACATCCAGTGTTCCACAGTTTTTGAGACTGTGGCCCAACTGCATTAGATTTATAGACTATGAGTTCACTAAAGTTTAGCTCTCAAAAGCTCTGGCTATTGACCTGCCTGGGGGCAAACTCAAAATATCAATGTAACAATTTACATTTGGGAGAAGACTAATACATGTAGCACCAAAAATTATAATCCAGCAACAAATCCAACAGTTAGTTGGATTAGTTATTCAGTCCTGGTACTCCACTGTTTTAAATGATTCTTTAGATCTGATCTTACATGAAAGCTGCATTTCAAAGTACACACTGACTGAAGTGGTGGATTAGTCTCCAAACCTGCAGTGTAAAAGTTACAACCAAAAAGATTCAACTTTTGTAAAGCAATTTAAAACATGGGTAAGTTTGACCTATTTCTCTCTATTCAGTAGCATAAAATGAATGTTTTACAGGGCTAAACAAACCACAAACCATCTTGGATATACAGCACTAATAACAGCTTTATCTAGAGCAGTGAGCCCAAGACCATCCCTATATATAACCATTCCAATTCCTAAATATGTGTCCCACAAAGTCTATGGCAGCATTTCTTGAGAGCAATGAGCCAAATTCAACATATTATCGCACTGTATTCTACCAGCAGATCCACATGGCAGCAGCCCAAGGAATTTTGCCAGATTCCCCTTAATCTGCAACAACAGTGTTGGACTCTAGATCCTGAGCTCTTACTAGAGCTGATTTTAGATATTCAAAAACCCAAGGCTGGGAGGATTTAATTTGGCCTGTTCCATGGGTTTATGACTAGATGTATAGTTGTACATGGAAATGTAGATTAGATTCTGCTGCTACAAGAGAATACTGATCTGTTCTTTCTGGTCTCAAGCAGAACTAATTAATGAATTTCAGTATGTTTGCCAGGAATCACTTTAGGAAAAGACCCAGACATCAGGTCATCTCTGTCTGCTTTGTTTCAGTGGGGTAATTAAAATTTCCTCTAAAAATCAGTGGGAGGCAAACAGCAAGGACAGAGTGGGATGAAAAAGAGGGGAGAAAAAAAATGGAGGCTTAGTAATAGAGCTAATGAGGATAAACTTGTAAAAAAATCACTAACAGCGTAGAGCTGTGCCATGATTTTGTTGCAAGACAAAACCCCTATGCTCCCATAACACCTACCTACCACACAGAACATGCATGTGCTTCCCTTGAAATACAAACATGAAGCAGAGTACCAGAAAGTCACTGTCCAGAATGTGCAAGGTCATTCCAAGTTCTTTGAAATGTGGCTAGTGGTACAACCTCCACTACTACATTCATTTGTTGTAGAGGACATTGTATCTCAAGAACAATATCAGTACAGGTTTTTGTTTGGGTAATTTCCCCTCAATAAAGACTTGATTTGGCATTGGTAAGGAAAAGAAACACATACACTCTTCAACTAATGCTTACTGAACAGTATAAACCACCATCCACACAGGCCACATTTACTGCTCTGCTCTTAAACATTTTAGGGCTATGGTACTCCTTGCATTTCCATGACAACTGGCTATAACATCTGCTGATCAAAGAATATTTTATAAGGTAGCAGTTAATGGCATAGTGCAAGAGGAATTTATCACCAAGGTCTTTCCTTGGCTTAGCTGCTTTTCAACATAATGCAAACCCAATTAAGGTTAAACCCAGTAATCTGTACAAAACCAAAAATCATATATTTATATTAGAAAAAAAATGCTCAGAAAAAGAGAACAACTATCTTCATGGTTTACAGTGTGCTCTTATTCTGATAAATTTTCTAAGCTTTTTTCCTCTTAAGATATAGAAGACAGTGGTTGAACCATTCTTTTGGCACTTTCTGCAAACATAAAGCAACAAGGTCTTTTGTGTTGAATTATAATTTTACTGTTGATATAGGCATTTCAGGAACTGCAAGGTGAAAATAAGCATTGTAAAACACATTGCAGTAGCTCAGCCACTAATTATAACCACTAACCATAATTGTACACTAATTGTAATCCATTTTTACAGTAAAAACCACATTCAATAAATTGAAGAATTCTAGGGGTTTTATTCCCTATTTGAAGGGATTACAGAAGCTAATTGGAGTTATGAAAGATTTAATCATAATAGAAATTACAAAATATCAACTTCTACAGCACGAGGACAAAAGTTTTATTTAAAAACCAATTTCTGCACCAATTCTAACAATTCCATAAAACTTCTAAAGTACCAAAATCTCTAAAAAAAATAATCCTTTGTTACTGTAGCTTCTCACTGGTTTACATTTTTACTTTATTATGGACAATGTTAGATCAATCTGTTGCATTTTTTGTTTTAGTCCACATGACCTATCTCTTTTTCTGGTTCTCAAACACATGATCCGTTAAACGAAAAAATACCTGTGTTACAAATTCTTGGCACCTAAATAGAATGTGTGCTAAACACAACAGAGTTGATTACTTCCAAAAGTTATATTTAATATTTTTAAAATGTTTACAAAATCTTCAATGAAAATTATCAACAATTTAATTAGAATTCTTTAACAACTTACCTCCCCCCAAGGTGTGTCCACTCTAAAACAGGTGTGCCTGTCTCAAAGTAGCTCCCCTGACTTTTGCACTTCAGCCTCCATACACAGTAAAATATGATTTTGGTGCACTGGCTTCTGTGAGATTGCACAGGATGCAGATTTTCTGAGGCTTTGGATTTTGAGGCTTGAATTCCACTAGAAACTACAAAAAACCTCTGTAAAATATTCACAATAACTATATTGGGAAGGGGGGAGAAGAGTCAGATCCAGAGCTGAAAGCTCCCTGAAGCTAAATCTCTGGAGGGCCACCAGCCAGAAAGCCTCAATAATGCTCTTGATGTTGCCTGGCACACACTGCTGAGTTACAGTGCAACAGGGGATGCAGCCAGGAAAGTAACCAGGTAGGAGTCAAAACTAGAAACAGGAAACATCCTTGACTGTGTGCCAGACCACAAAGCTCTACAGATAGAAAGACAGACAGATAGATAGACAGAAAACTTAAATCCATCCAAGACAGCCTTTTCTTCATTGCTAAGATATCATTTGCTGAGACCATTTGCCTAACAGCCTGACCACCCCTAACTAAATGAAACATTGTTTGTAAGGATTTGTGGACACTGTGAGTCTCAAACTCTGATTAAGACTAGAGTTTCTGTTATCTGCTCTTCTTATGAAAAAACAACTACAGATCAGGATAATCTGAAAACTACAAGAGTAACAAAAGAACCAGGGGAATATTCAAACAAATCTGATGTATCCATAGACTATTAGTCACTCATTTTGCCTGGCTAACTTGAACAGTGTAGTAGTTCACGTTTGAGATTTAATGAAGAAACTAAACAGCCTGCAAAACATGACATTACACCCTGAAGGGCAGCTGTGAAAGGATGGAAGGAAAAACATATCAAGGTTAAAAACGTGTGTCCTTTGATCGCTTGTGAATTATGAGTTTGTTGACTCAGCCTTTCTAAAAGTAGCTCTCCTGATGCAAAGGCTGCAGCTTCCACTGTATCACATCTCGCTCCACCTTTTAACAATTCATGACAGGAACACTCCTGATAGCAGCCCATTCACTGCTATCAACCAATCCATTTTATTCACTGAGGGAAATGAGAGAGTTAACCATATACCAGGCTTGGAATACCTACACATTTGTCCACTGCATCAACAGGAACAGCAGATTCACCTTCTCTTCTATGTTCACCTACTTTAATTCACATCAAGGAGAGCTTTCTAAAAGGGTTGTCTTTCCCTATTACACATAATAGCTAGGTGTATCTTGTTTAGTTACAGGAACTACTTAAAATAACAGAAAAGTGTCTTAAAATTAAAGGACTGAATACTCAATCTCATTATCTAGCTTCCTAAAACATAACATACTCCTAAATGGAAAATAATGCAGAAGGGCTATGTATTTTCTCTTACAAAGACTGTGAGAAGTCCTGAGAAGATAAAAGATGGCACTTCAAAAGCTAAGACAGGGCTCAGCAAAAGCAGCAACCATGGCCAAACACAGCAAAGGTAAACATGATCTCCTCTTCATTTGTGAGGCATATAAAAAATATAAACATACATAAGCATGCATGCACACACACAAAAACAACTAAATATATCTATTCCACACCCAGCTGTCTACAAATTTTAAACCCAGAAATTTAAATAATTATATATTGAGAATAAAATCCTACATGTGAACCTTTGTCTTGAGTAAAGCAACAGAATGAAATTACGAGATCTTCAAGATCTTTCCAACTGTAGCCAACCACGCAGCCTCACCAGTGTTTTCTTTTTTCACAAACTTCCTTGCTGCCATTACATGGATTTACCACTATTGCCTTGTAGAATGTTTTCTGCTCTTTGTTTTTGTTAAAAGGTATTTTTTACCTTACACCATGACTATAGGGTCTTTGGAGGCAAAAAACATAATGTTCTAAATGAAGTGCTGATGCTTTATTAGCGTAAGTAGCATGCACATGAAAACATTGGAAATAAAGTATTATCAGCTGACTGTCACATATTGTTTATACAAAAGTCTGTTTAATGGTTTGGAACACACTAACCTTTATGGGAGGACAAAAGCTTATTAGAATTCTAAAGACTACACACAAATACATGAATACATGAACACTGTTATCCATTAGCAATGATCATACATGATGACATACATTCAGGTCAGTTTAGCCAGTATAAATGAAAAGAAGCCTGTAAATTCAAAATTTCACTTACCATTGAAAACTGTGATACAGCATAATTCTTATGTCCCAGTTTCTGCATAAGAATCTACTTTTTAAACTCTTAAGAAGCTCAACAATTTTTTTCTTTCCACACCCCCTGCAACATTTTATAGAATATTTTCTTTGACTAACAAAATTTTATTTCAAACACCCATTTTAGCAGTCTCCATAAGGACTTCCCCCTTGCTTCCTCCTCCACGCATGGAAGCATGGTACCCTAACCATCAAGACCAAAGCAAATATTAGTCAACTATATTGAATTCCACTCCCTTATCATCCTTTCTGTTTACTTACTTAGGAACACTGCCTGTGGGCAGTGGAAGATGAGATCTGTATCACTTGGAAATTTCATAGGCAGTTGAGGGAAGTTTCCTCAAATTAGCTGGAAATAAGGTAGGGAAATCAAGAGATCAGAAGTCTGTGTATTATTTGTATGTGCCGTGTATTTGTAGTAGAGCACTTCAACAGACCTCTTCTATCCCTGAGAACATGACTTTTTTATTTCCCTTATTAATCTAATATGGTTTCTCACAGTACATGTTTTGTTTCTGTTGGACCAGTCTAACAGCATACCAATCCAGGTATTGATCCAGACTCCTTCTAATGTCATCAGCTGCAGTCACATACCTGAGCAGAGGGAGATTTGATATACAGTCTCCTTACTGTGCATAAACTACATTAAGAAAACTGCAGTCTTTGGAAAAAAAAATAAATACTTGCAATCAATTTGCCACACCTTGTGTGTGTGTCTCACATGGAAGGGCTCAGAGGTGACCTCATCACTGTCTAGAACTACCTGAAGGCAAGTTCTAGCCAGGTGGGAGTTGGTCTCTTCTCCCAGGCACTCAGCAATAGGACAAGGGGGCACGGGCTCAAGCTCTGCCAGGGGAAATTGAAGTTGGAGATCAGAAAAAAATTCTTTCCAGAGAGAGTAATCAGGCACTGGAATGGGCTGCCCAGAGAGGGGGTGGATTCCCCATCCCTGGAGGTTTTTAAACTGGGATTGGACGTGGCACTGAGTGCCATGATCTGGTAAATGGCCTGGAGTTGGACCAAGGGTTGGACTTGATAATCTCGGAGGTCTTTTCTAACCCAATCGATTCTATGGTTCCTCCAATCCACAGCACAGAGAAAGGGTTTAAACACTTTGCACACACTATAGTGGAATGAAAGAGCTGCTCTGACTCCTACCAGAGTTTTTCTGTTGTGCCTGTTGCCCTTTCTGCTTCAGATTCAGCCAATCACTAAGGCAAGTAATTAGAATTAAGTTCAGGCATAGTTCCAGTGACAGTTCTGACTAGTTACACACTTCAAGTTAAGCACGTGCTGAATACCTTCCTGTACTGAAGCTCACATGCCTTTCCACAAACTCTGCCCTAATGAGATACTTTAACGTACTTTTTCCTCTCTCCAAGTCGAATGCTTGTTGACTTGAGAAACATTCAGCTTGGGGAGGTTTCAAATTGCTGCACCACAGCAAACCACCACAATTACACTGAATTGCTTCTTGGTCCTACTTTACAGTCAAAGGCAAAGTAACAGGAAAGCTGAAACAAGCCCTTTAGTGGGCCCTCAAAAGATCTGTGTTGCCAAAAAACAGTCCTAAGTTTACACGATGGCAGGGACACTCTACACCTAAAGGATTTACCTGCAAAAGAACTGCCTGACTGCCAAGTGAAGACACCTGACTGGGCTGCTTCACATTCTGGAACAAACAACTGACTTTACCCCTTTCCATTTCTTCTGCCTCACGAATACTGCATGTATTATGCACTGTAATACATTTTAAGACCAAAGATTTTTCAGGGATTACTACGTAAAGTTGACGTTGGCTTAAGAGCTCAGTAGTATTAAATTCTTCTCTTTCCTTTAGTTAAAAAAAAATCATACAAATGCCCAAATGAAGAATAATTAAAACATTTATATTTCCCTAAAAAAATTCCACATAAAACTTCTTTGAACAATTCATAGCTGAAACAAAGACATATTTTGTCTAAAGGGAGTAAAATCATTCCCCTTTATAAAAAGATTAATGGAGAAACACTGTCTGCCTTATACATATATAGGAACTACTGATTTTTTCAGAATGAATGTCTTTGAGATAAATTTTGCTCATAGGTTGTTTGAATTCTAGAAAAAGGTATCTTTTACCAAGCCTATTTCCTTTCAGAAGACTCCAGCCTCTCAGTCTCCAGAAGGGAATTCTGTCTAGCCCCTCACTTTTTTTCTTCTATTTTTCTTTCACTGTAATTTTCATCTTCTTTCTGTTTTTGTAGTCTTGCTGTTTGTACTCACTATTCTTTCCTCCCCCATACACTGGTTTAAATATTCCAGTCTCACTGTGATTTTTATTCCAACCTCCTCCCTCATTTTCTTTAATTTCTTAGACTTTTTTTATCCTGGTGCATTTTTTTTTTCCTTCTTAAAATAATGTTCAGGGAATTGAGAAACCAAAACGGCTCACATTACCAGTGAGGCATCTCTAAATGGCAAATAAATAAGCCCTTTGAATAGCGACATTCATTCTAACAAGACGCCAAAACATTATAACAAAGAGCAAAATGAACGTGTGCGTGCTTTTCATGCTGCCGTGGAGTGGACCATCCTTCTTCCTCACTGAGAGTCAGAGAAAAGACCAGAAATGCAAAGATGTCCAAGATTTTCAATCTGTGAAACCTATGGTAAGAAAAACTATTTGAAACCCTTGAAAGTCATTTGTGGGAGGCAGAGAAATCAAAACCTTTTTTGGGGGCGTGAAGCTGACTAACACTTTTCATTAGAGGATTACCTAAAGGCCAAGATGGTCCCATTGTACAAGTACAGCTGTGGTCACCTCCTGGGTTTGTTATCCCTGAGCAAAATGAACACAGTGATGAGACACAAACAGGAATTTCTTGATGCTTTTTTGGTGAAGGGAAAGATGTGGGACATCAAAATTAAGGGAGATGAGACAGACATGGCCAAGGAGAAGGGGACAAGACAGCCCAGTGTGAAATGACGCTGACCTGAAAGACCTGCAATGCAAAGGGAAACAAGAGTGTACACAGCCCAGTCAGCACAAAACATGAAAACTCCAGGCAAAACTAGGGAAAGATCACTTAATATCAAACCTGAACATGCTGCTAATTTGCCTGGCATATCTGGCTGGCCTTCCCCTATAGCCATATGACAGCAGCAAACAAGATAAATCCACAGGTCTGGTTTTCAGCTGGACAAAAGTGACTCTGAGGGTCCGGGGTAAAATATTGTCTTAGCTCGGGTCTAGCATTTGTTTCTTCTTTCCAAATACAGATCTGCTTCTACAGCTCACGTTCTCACTGGACACTCAGAGATGCTCTGCCTGGAAGAGACTTGTCCACAACTGACAAGAACAAAAGCCAAACAATTATTTCCCTGATGCTCTCCTATCCACCCATTCTAGTCTTAATCATCATGCAATTCTAATGTCATTTCATCAACACATCAGGCTGTATGATCTAGTTTTGGTATTCCAGCCTCAGCATTGGTCTGATTTTGCAAAACATCCCCTCCTCAACCTACTATAATGGGTTCCCAGGCATGGATTGGAAGTATGTATGCAGCCTGTAAACAAGGTGAGAGTGGTACTGACTATTTCTAGCCAGCAGGAAATAAATGTACATATCAACAACGCTAAAAAAAACCTTCCCAGCTTATTCACTACACATCATAACCTTATTTCAGGGCAAGTCCTCATATTCAGGTTTCCACATATAAATTGCATAGAAATTCTCTAATTAGAACCCAGCAGAGTGATGATAGTGGATTGACTGCACCAGGATTTCAAAGCGAGTAACCCAATTAAGTCTCTTTCTAAAAATGAAAAGTGAATCTTGTTCAATAAAGCTATCCATATGAGACATACTGAACCTTGATGAAATTTAAAAATATTTGAGGAATCTTAACAATTTTTTACCATTTTGCCTACCAAGTTACTGTATTCAAACCAGAAATGCCGATGGCTATTGCTTCTACAGTTTCAAAGTTAGCCATGCAAATTGCTACAGAGGAAAAAAAATGCCTTTCTGCAGAGTACCAGAGACATAAATTACATATGCACGAAGTGTGAAGTGTTGCTTCAAGTCTGTTTGTGTCAGTGTACCTGCATCTTGACTCCATTACTGTCCTACCATTCCAAACTTTGCTTCTATTAGCAGAAGGTGCTAAAAATTAGCAAAGGTGGATTAGTGGCTGAATTAAATATTTTAAAATACTTTAACCGACAGCTGGTGACTTTTACTAAGACTTTGCCACGGCTATAAATAAAAATATAGAAAGTCTGAAATACATAGAAATTCAAAATAGCAAAATAAAATGAACATCAGACTGGCAATGATCCTGCTTCCCTTTAAAAGTAGGTCCTTGGTCTGCCCCAAATCGAGAAGGCTCACTTGTAAAAGCAACATATTCAGTTCTACTCTAAATTTTTTGTGATGCCTTAACACACCTTTCCATTGCCTTTGTTATAAACACACAGAGGTCACACTTGGGGCTGCCTTCCCTCCTGGAAGCAGCTCGAGCGTGGGAGAGGTTGCTGCAGGCAGACCACTGATGGCAAGTTCACTGTTAGAAATGGCAGTGAAATGAAAGAAATCCCTTAAAAAATTATACCCTTCTAGTTCTAAAGAAGGCATAAACCCAAGGAATTATGGAAAATGATGTAGTATTATGTTGATGTACTTTCCATTCCCTGCTTCTCTACATTTTCACAGAGCAAGAAAGGCCACTAAACTAATGTTTCAAATGTAAAATTGATCTCCAGTTATAAAGACATGTGACTGAGCTGGCACAAGAATAGGATGGTGCTCATCTCTGGTGATCCAGTGATCTGATTAGGCTTAACTCAACATCCATATGTTATTAAAACACTCTGGCACTGCTCGCTCTCTCTTTTTTCTTAAATTTGTGTGGTCACTGCAATAACTTTCAAATCATGAGCTTACTGCAAGGTTTGCTTTCATTTATGAGGTCCAGAATTAATCATATGGCTTACAGCTCTTGGAATATTTATTGCTTAGAATTTGAGGCACATCTGCAGCCCAGTATTTTTCCAACAGAACAATACAGTATCTGCTCAATGTGCGTGTGAGGGCAGCATTACACCCTAAGTCAACTCAGCCAACAAAACCCACCATGTGGACACAGCTATGCCAACAGAAGCTTTGTCCAGCCTGTATCAATCAGGGAGGAAATGTAATTACATTGTCAGGAAAACTTGAGACATATATTATTTAGAGTAGATAACACTTGACTTAGATAGCCAATTTCAACACTGTTAGCCTTTAAAGGAAATAGCTATTTCAATGCTCAGAGTGCAAAGACAAGAGGGAAAAGCACATCTTGGGATTTTTCCAAAGCACTTTTTTTGACAGTAAGAGTGAGGGAGATGCTGTCCATCTCCAAGTACAAAGTACCTCAAACATCCAGTTACAGAAGTCAGCTTAGACACAAGGGACTCCCAAAGGAGCACGCAAATAAAGAGACCATTAAAGGACCTTTTAATTATTATTTTTATTTTTAATTTTAGATCCCAGATTACATGCAGTGATATTCTGGACAGTACGTTATCCATGTAAGGCATTTTAGCAACGGGCAGCTGCTACAGCAACAACAACAACAACTTCTATTTTCAGCATACAAAGGCTTAAAATAACACACATTCAGCTGAAAACAAAGGAAATGTTAATACCTGGCTCCCTCATAATGCTTTTTACACATAAAATTTAGAGTATAGTAAAGTCTTCTTTTTACTCTGTGCACTCTGAGAAAAAATGAAGACGTAAAACAAACCCTGGTCAAAGTATTTAATGGAAGAGCTCAAAACTGAGCCTGGGATTTCTCTTTTTCAGTTTTGTATCACTTCTTCTCAGCAAAAAAACATATGCAAATGTCATAATGCAAATCTCTTGGTGTGCTATACACACAAGACCACTACTACTGTCAGGAAATACGCATTCTGAAAAGCCAGTTCACCTATGAGCATGAATAATTATCAACTATAAACAACCAAAAGTGTACAGTGTATAGAGGATATCCTTTAGAATCAAGGCATTTGTAACATCATGCTTAACTCCACACTACTCATTAAGGCTAACTACATTGGTTTAGACCAAAATGTGAAGATGTAGCAAAACTTACCTTCTCGTGATTTTCTATCAGGATTTCAACAACGATATTCTGAAACTTCAGGTCCATGATGGCTGCTACAGTTTCTTCCTGTGGCCTCATTAAGGTTGGTCCAAACACTACCCCTAGGTTGGCCACAGTCATCAGATTCCTCTTGGCATGCTTTGAAACGCTTTTTGAAAAGAATTGAAGGAAAAAACAGGAAATGGGTTATGAAAAATTTCCATTACTGTTGGAAACTGCAGTCTACAAACGAAAACATCACATTTCCTTAATCTATGTTTCAGGAGTTTGTTTTATGCGGAGTTTCTTCAAATAAAGTCTTACTAAATTCTGGAAAACTGAAAAGCTGTTCTTCCACTGGCAATTTAAAAGCAAAACCAGTCTCTTACTGAACTTAAATAGATAAAATGCACTTAGCCTTGGACCAGGGCAAGTGCGAAACCAACCTAAATTTGCTAACAGATCTCCACTATTCACTTTGCCAGAATTCACGAAAAGAAAGTATAATATTCCCTTTCTCACTTCAATCAAACCCTCAACTGCTGGCAGGACTGCTAAAGTAAATACTTATATGGCTTCATTAAGGTATTAGATTTCTCCCTTTCCTGCCAAAACATACACAGCACGAGGCAAACGTCTTGTCTGCTTTTGCACGTTTGGTTCTTGGTATTGTGTGTGACAGCACCGAGATGGGCTCCGGCTCCAGCCACACTTAAATAAGACCCTTTGCACTTAAATGAAGGTAAAGACAAGAGCTCTGACAAGGAAGGAAAGAAGGTCACAACACTTACTTTGCTAAATGTTTCACCAAAATTTCCAGCATCTCTTTGTTCTTTTCTGGGAGTTTATGGACCAAGAAGTGAACAGCGTTGACTCGAGATTCAGGACTCCCACTTTCTATGGGATATAGAAATAAATAAGTATCTCAAAAAGTAAAAATAAAATCCACAGAAGCACAAACCTTCTCCCACCCCTGCATGGAAACATACTGCACACACGTTGCTTCACCATTTATGCACCCCCAAACATAGCAATACTGAACATATGTGCTTTGTTTTCACAAGTAATATTGTTCTAGAATTCTCAACTTATTTGCTGATTTTGAGAACTCATCTTTCAATCCACCTGCAAAAGGATGCTTTTGTTAATCTATTTTTAACAACTGACAGATGCAGTTATTGTTTTGCTGCATTGGACTCATCTGCTTACAAATACACTGCAAGGTGAGGAGCGATGCTACTGGGTGCTACAGAGTGGAACTGTACTACTTTACATTTTAGCATCATTAACTGATTGTCCTGATGATTAGACCTCAGTTTTGTTGGTACTGTGCAGCTAATGAATACTGCATTTATGCTACTTGCATTGCAAACTGCACAAGGCAATGCGTGCAGGGGATTTATATGCTTAGAAAATCGAATGACCTCTGAAGACACAGAAGAATAAACATGCAAAAAAACTGAGATTACTACAATGAAGGCTCTGAATAACAACGGCATCCCCTATAGTACAGTACAGAAGTACAGTGAAAATAAGCAAAGAGCTTTTTATTTTTGTCTGTTGCATGTTGAATGGAATAATTTTGGCCCCTACAGGTTTCACTGTACACAGATGCAAGCAAGACTCTGTAAAAGATGAATATACATAATCTTCCTATTTCTCAAAGTTGCATTAAATCTCAAAATTACATCTTAGTATTGGCTACAATGAGAAGAATGAAAGTATTTCTATTGTCTACAATAATAGTTACTAGAAGGTACAGAAAGAAAAATTTAGAACCTATTCTGAATGCAAGAAATTTTGACACCAGGACCACTAATCAGCTTCCTTTTATTCTAAGGTAACTTTGATTGCTAAGTGTATTTTATATAAAATCCCATCACATTTCTTTAGCGCATATCGCTTCAGATTTGCTTTTTTTCTTTGCATATTGCTACAGATTTTAGGGCTGTGTTTTATTATTTTGCATTGAACACCCCTGCACAGATTGCAAGAGAAAAGGCTTCCAAAAAGCAAAACATTTAACTTCTAGTGAGCTAATCAAATTTCCCACAGCCAGAAAAACACAGGCCTTCTGTAAAGCAAGACTATTCCACATACATGTGAAATCATAAACTCTAACTAAAGAATGGCCAAGCAACTTAATAACCAGATACAGTCAAAGCTCATATAGTTTGAATCTAGACAAATATGTATAAAGAAAAAAAAATCAAAAGAACATTTTCATTTTGGCTCCACCCCCAGTAGCTTCAGGGGAAAGGATATTCCTTACTATTTCCAGTGTTGTTGGTTTTTTAATAGCCAACATAGGAAACAACACTGACTACCTATTTTTAAGTATACTGTAACTCAGATCTGCAATTTTGATTAAATTTCCCTCCCCAGAATCAACTCCCCTACGAAATTGTTTACTACTTATGAACACTATACTGTTTGAAACATCTAACTTCAACTGAATTCCCTTATTGAAAGAGATTATAAAATAGAGAAAGAAAAATAAACTGAGAAACTGCTGGCAAAACTTCCCAAGTCAAGAAATTATTTTAACACTTTCCAATACAAACGGGAAGACTCACCATCTAGGTAAGGATGTTGAATTTTTTTAAGCACTTGGCCTCTAGCATATGCTTTGGCAAAGAATTCCATGAGTTAATTCTCATTTTGAATTAAGGACCACAAGCAAACATATTCTGCAGTCCTGGAAAGTCATTATAGCAATCTGAAGACGATAAAGCAATTGTCTCAAAGTTTATTTTAATTCTGCTTTCTACAGTTTGCCAGAAGTGCTACAGGCTGGAAAGAAAATCAGCTAAATATCTGTTTGATACTTAGCCAAAAATTTTCTTACACAGTTTCCCTCTGTCCTCTTCCAAAAAAATTCCATTTACACTAGATACCATGTACAGCTACAAATGTTGTTCTGTCTTCTCCAAGTCTGTATTTGAACTACCACGGTGTAACCTGGCCTGTTCTTTTCTTTCTTCTGCTCATACATGAGGAACATCCAAGCCAGGCTGGATACAGAGCTAACAAGGCTCTAAAAACAAGGGGCAGGCAGCTGTGCTCTAAGGACTCCAATGTGCTCAAATTAGTGTATTTTCTTTTACTAAGCTTCATCCTCATTATATATGGAAGGCAAAAAAAAAATAAGCACAGATTAAGTAGATGTTTATCATTATACAACTGATATGAATGAATGTTTACAATGTCTACCCAAAAGTTCTCCCATAAAAGCTAAAACTGTGCTACGCAGTCACATTATATGTGACACGTTAGAACAGCAAAATGGCTAAACCTACTTATTTTTAAATAATTCATGTTTCTTGCTCCTGTATTTTTACTGTGTTGAAGAATTTCTCTGAAATTGCATTTGCAGAGAGCTCCTAAGGTCACAACAGTACTACAATAAAAGGTTTCTACTTGAACTAGAGTCATTTATTTACTGGCAGGAATGATGAATTCTCCGTGCAACTCGTATGTCATCAGTGGCTCTGGAAGGCTTCTGTAAAACAAGGATGACATAATAAATTTAACTATATTCTCTTCTATCTCTATTTACTCTAAGCAGGAAATCTTTCTAACGTTCAGTAGTATAATCCTTGTACCATTTTTACAGAGGCCCTTGAATTCAATGGTTTCCAGCACAAACGGAAAACTTGGTATTATCAGGAAAATAAGACTAAATGCATCCATTCACCTTGCACGAGCTGAAGTGATGCCTCCAGTCTAACCTAAGGTACCTTTCCCAATTACAACACCAAGGTTGTTTCTCAGAGGAAGATTGTACACATATACTGTGTAATTCTTTATTAGTGTTTTAGAATACTGCAACTCAGAAGCCAGTGCTTTACTGGAAAGACAGTGAGATGCTAAAACAGTTGAGTTCACTTAACAGCAGTCATCCCCAAATCAAAATTCTAAAGCACTTGAACAGAAAAATTGAAATTGAAAACCTCAGTCACCAATGAAAAATGTACCAAATAATGGAAATCAGAGTTAAAACATCAGAGTTAAAATCTTAAACACAACAACAATGACCATCACCACCAGAGTTAAAACCATTTATTAAATTGACTTTACTGATGCTTAAAAAGTATTGGAGTAAATGCTCTGTAAGAATTGTATCTTTATAACAGTTCTGCAGATTCTTTGATGTTGGCTGTATATTTTAATAGAAATAATAGATTAAAAATACTGTATTTATGTTACATTACAAGAGATACACAAAAGTTCTACATTTTATGTTTCTAGGCAGTTTAGTAAAATAACTTCATCAGGAATTGGCAACACCATTTGAATAGAGAATACATTTAAAACTCTTATTTAAAATTTTTAACACTTAAAATATTATTACTATTGTACATGGAACATCAGAGCAAGGGTCAGAAGGGAGAGGAAAATATTAAAAATTTCACAACCTTTTCCCTTTTCATTCTACTACACTGAAATACAGAGAAGCAAAAAATTTTAACAATCCTAGCTAACTTTCAGTAGCAACTCTCAGCAAGTTACTAACAACTCAGGTTTCTGAACCATCAGTGGAAAGCTTATGTGTCTGACACAAAAGTCTTTGGGGGTTTGTCTCACGTGAACGTGACTTGTAAGTGTTGCCAAATTATTTTGCTTCCTCCAAGACAAATAAAAAACATGATAGTTTTCATAAATGGACTTCTATTCTAAAAGGTAGCAAAAATAAGTAATATAGCTTAACAAACACTGCATAGGAGAATTAGAATAAGAATTTATAGTCTAAAAAATGAATAAATGAGGAAGAGCCTTACCGCAGATATTGCTTCATAGCACTAGTAATTGTCTTCACTTCCCAGTCTACAGAGTTTTCCAGGTCAACTTCATTGCAGGTTTTTGCATCTGGAAAATAATCAGAAAGAAAAAAAGGAACATGAAAAAAGGGAATTCTAAACCAGTATGCTCTACATGAACAGCAGCACATTGAATTTGATCATGTACTTGCTTCCACGAATACAGAAGCAGTACATCCTTTTCATTAGTAGTTAATACTTAGAAGACTTAACCAACTCCCTTTATCAATTCCATTTCTACATTTTGTTTTCAGAACTATTTACTGCTGATTTTTTTCTTTAATGAAGCATTAAAAATCAATTCCATGTAAGAAGATCTCTATAGCAATTGAAATTTTCACACCTTTAATTAAACAGAGATGTACACAAACACAGAAATACGTACAAAAATGGTTTAGAAAAAAACGGATCCTCTAAGCACCACTTCTCTTTTCCCCTTTTCTTTCACTATTTAAAGTGCAAGTACACTAACAAATCCTTTCCATTTTTTTCACAGTTTTGCTTGTGAACTGTTGATGGAAACAGTGAAAGTGTAATATGACCTTCTATATTGTGTGAAAACCTCTAAGAGGTGCTTCAAAAGCAGAAAAACAACTCTTCACCATCAGTAAGTTTTGTCTACAAGATGGCCTGAATGTTTCCCTTATTTGACCAGTTTTAGCCACAGGACAAAAAATACTTGTTTGCTTAACCTTTTGTCAGGTTCACAGAACTCCAACCTTTCACCAGGTTAGTCGGTAGAGTCTTGTAACAAGACTGGTCAAACTGAGTGGTTTGTCTGATTGACCCGTCGGGTTAAGGAGTTTTTGACAGAAGATAGAAAACAACACAGCACACTGGAAAGTTTTGCAATAAAATAAACCAAAACCAAAACCAAACTCTTTTGGCCTCAAAACCAGAATCAAGAGCCAGCTGACACATGAAGATCACACATATATGGTGAGACTAGCCCAATGTATTTGCTAAGTTTTTGCGCTTCTGCTATTATTACTGCTGCATATTTCTGTCAGTCACTACAGGGAACTGCAGCAGGAGCTGACACACATTACGTGTTGACCAGTTCATACAATTCAGAATTCATTTGTTACTTGGCTTGTCAGACAAACGACAGACACATCTAAAAAATCAAATTAGGATCCCTGATTAAAGGTGCAGTCCTTTTACTGGGACTAAATAATTTTGTTCTAAAAGCTGTGCCAAGCAATTATTTCTGTAACTGAATATTCTCCCTCATTATATCAATTATTTAAATCTCATTTTAAAATACAAGTCAGATAACATTTTCTAGCAAACTGTTACTAGACAACCACCACCCAAAATACTCAGGATTGTCTCAGGAATAAGCTTCTTTTCCCCTCTTTAGCCTGCTAGCTGTTTCCATGTTCAAATTCTCTTCTCTGAGAAGAAAACCTGTCTACTGAATTAATTAAATAAAAACTGCCATCACATCAGAAACTAGCAAAATCTATGGGGATTTTGTTACTAAACCACTATGTAATATCCAGTTTTTAAACAGCTGCTTCATAATGATCAACCTCCTTTACATTCAGAGTATGCACTCTGTTCATTGAAATCTGTTGATGAATTTCAGGAGGAAAACAACAAGCATCTGAATTCCAAAGCAAGCCTCTTAAAATAAAAAAATAGAAGGTACCGTTGAAACATTTCATTATCTCTTGGAAAACAAAATAAAAGGGCCCTGCTACCAGCCCCCAGAATCCCCAGTTTGACTGCAGAAGCCATCAAGCCTTAAAGACACTTTTTTCACTTTGGGTTTGAGACTTGCCCTACATAGTCCTATGTCCCACCACCCAATGCACTTCATTATTCCTGCTCCATTCCCCCCCCTCTACTTCAAACATCCCAGACCACTGTAAGAACTAGAACTTCAACCAGAATTTAATAAAAACTACTCTACTAGTTTTCATGCTGCTTGTTCACACAGCAGCCACCGTACACTGAATGGCAACTTGAGGCATATAAAAATAACCGTGGCACGTTTATGAAACAGCTTTTGACAGATCAGCTCTAAATTTTATGCAAATCTTTCTGACAATAAGGGAGCCAGAGTTTATAAAAACAGTCCAGTTCACTAAACAAGGTTAGGAGGAGACTCCCTCTGCTTTCATAGGCAATATGCCCATTGTAGGTGTTCATGCACTGTCATCTACTGTATATAAAATAATAAATTTGGTGTAATTGTTTTGAATCCTGATAGTTTTGAAAAGGCAGAAGGACCTAGAAGTTTTCTTCTACACCATGTAAAGTCTGGCATTTTTCACACCAGAGAGTATCAGAACTCATCAGCAGAAAATGCAAGTCCTCAGCAGTTGCTTCCCCACAAGCAACAGTATGTACAAGAGCTGAACTATGGAGAGGTTCGTATGAAATCCATGTAGGCAGCGGGTATGAGACTACCCACATCAGATCTATAATCTGATCACAGATCTAATCTACAGATCATTGATGAAACAGGAATCAGGCCCTGACGCATTTCCAGAACTGAGACTCCGGATGGCTGACAACACACTCTGCATTGCTTGTAACAGATTCCCCAAATGCTGGAAGTTCTAACTCTGTATCTCCAGTTACAATGACATATTCTGTTATTTTAACATTTTCCCTTAAAAGGTAATGAGTGTTTTCCTTAGCTAATGTCTCTCAAATTTAAACAAGATCATTGTTGCAAAAGAGATCGCCATAGCACAATGCCAGTTACAGGCAATTTCAAGAACTCTGTTAATTGCAAAATTAATTTTTTTTAAGAAGAACAGAAATTAGAATTGTATATTTAAGTGTTAAGCCTTATTTTACAGAAGACTTGGTTTCACTAGATTTCTGCATTACAGGCACAAATCTAAGAACACATAGTATTAGAAAAGCACACATTAGTCTTCTCATACTGTCTTGACTCCTCATATACTTTCTAAAATTCTATAGAAAATATTCTGAAAAAGAGACAAAACTACATGCTATTATGTCCCTGGTTACCTTTAGGAAGACTTTTTCTGCACATTGGGCCTTTCCTACTGTGAACCTCATGGTCAATGACAAGTAGTTTAAAATACTTTGAAATCTTATCAAACATTTCAAAATACAGAAAGTTAATATGAGGTTTTTATGATTCTGAAAAAAATCTTTCATATATAAAGGTACCTAAGAGTATGCCCAGAGACAAAAGATTAAAGATTAATCAGTCATTTTAAATTCTCTGTACCACCGTATATCAAAAAGAAACCCTCTTCATTCTTCTCTGAGGACAGACAGATAAAGAGCACAGATAGGATCACTTTCAACAAAACATCAGAAAAGAGCAGCTGCTTGCACCCTAACTTTTTCCTGTTCAGTATTTTGCCTTGTCTTGCCACCACTGTATTCCTCCTATGTCAAGTAAATATATGAATCTTAGGAACGACAAAAAATGGGTTTGATTTTAAAAATAACTAAAAGCAGACGCTGGAATCCCCAGTAAACTCCTCCAGCTGCTACTGAACCACTGGCAACCTGAGCCTATTTAATTTGGATACCAATAATGGCAACAAGGAAAATCCATCTGCCAGACCTGCACACCCAAACTAAGCCAGTAAGTAAAAAACTGAAAAGCATCTTATTATATCAAATGCATTTAACTGAGACTCCCTGAGTGAAACCACATCATTCTTCCCATGGTCAATGGCTAAAGGTGGTTATTGTTTACTGAAGTTAATTTCAACACAGGGCCATGAGCTGGACTTGATGAACCTGATGGTCCCCTTCCAACTCAGCATATTCTATAAACTATGAGAATCTGTTACAGATCAGTCATTTTTATTAATCCCAGTTCATATTCCCAAAGAGACTCTTTTTTCTACAATACTTTAAAAATATAGGCAGGTTTACGTGCACTAATGGAGTACTTCAGGGTGCTGTTAATATTGATTAAAGTAAGACATCATAAATTAATATTTAGCAAGGTCATTATGACAGATTGATATGACATGCAGGTCCTCAAGCCTCAAGATGTCTTATCATTTCTGAAGAGACAGCCTGTTTGAAAAAATAAAGGAAGGAAAAGAAAAAGTCTTACAGGTGGCACTGAACTGACAGCAGCATATAATGTAAAAGCGCTTTGTCATTCACATAATGTCTGGGGTAATGAAATGAATTCACTTTCTGGCTTCCTCCAGTTTGCAGTGCCAAAGAACACTGTGTTATCAGCACAGATGGAGCATGCATGGTTCTGGAGAAGAGCCTGGTGCAAACTGCAAACAAGCTTCTTTGCATACCAATGAATCCCTGAGAATCAGACCTTTGCTGTCAAGTGACAGGTTTGGAAGCTCTATAAAAATGAACTAATCCCAGTGGTCTTGTCTGACTTCATGTACTGTCAGTGCTCAGGACAAGAAATGGGGAAACACGGCACATTTTGCAGTCATGGCTACTACTTTGGTGAGAGATATCAGGCAGATGAAGGATTTCATCCAGGTGCCAATACTTCTTTTTTGTTTGTTTTTTTTTCCCTGGGGACAGCAGAGTGGCAAGAGAACTACAGTCACTGGAATTAAAGATGCATCAAAATTTCCGGAAAGAAAACGAGAAAAAAAATTTCGGAGAATTATTTTAGTCAACTAGGTACATAAAAGGGCCTAAATATGTGGACATTACCCACATATCAGAGTTATATTACTAAGTTTATAAAAACGAATCCTTTCTCCATCTGTCTCCTGCCTTGATGCTTAGTTATTATTAATGAGTATATAATATTGCTCCTCTTTAACCAAAGATCTCTTTGCCAGTAGGCTTAAACTAAATGCCTAATTTTGCTCAGTGATTAACTAAAGACACGCATGGGCATGTACACCTGTACATCCTAGACAAGGGAGAAGAAAGGTGGAACTTCAAACAATGCAGCAACAAGCTTCAAACTTTCTTGAATGTGACATTTTTATTTTTCTGATCAGTGTCTTCATCTTAGGCTGCTTTAATCCCACTTATATCAACCTTGCCCAAAGCCCATGATTTGATCCTACCAGTTCGAAAGCAGTTTTAGTGTATTCCTACCAACTAATCTAAGTCTTTCTAAACTAGCAGAACTTACAATGATATGGTGATTATTTGCAAGGACTAAAGCAAACTGGATTTGGCACAAACAAAGAACAAGTACTGGTAGATGCTTTAAAAACCAGATATTGGCAGTAAAACAGCATGAAATAAAATACTGAAAAAATAATATTTGTAAAATAGAGGCATACCCATCAACAAACTCAGAAGTCTCTGGACCTTTGAACTCACCCCCACAACTCTGTACAATCCTTGGTCATTTATACCTATTATGCAAAAGAAGAAAAAGAAAAAAAAAAGGCATGAGATCAAACATAGTCAAATTTAGCATTAAAAATTTTCCCCAGGCAACAAATTCTCCTCGAAGACAGACTATGCAGTATTAACAGCCCTGAGAACAACGTTATAAATAAAGTATTCTAAAATCCTTTTGTTGTTCTGTGTTTTAAGATAAGTTCATGTTATGTTTTGATAAAGGTTTCATGCACCTCAATTCCACTTCAGAAACTGGGAGTAGAAGCAAACAGGGATGAACCTTTGCTTGAAAAGAATTAAATAAACCACTGTCTATTTTCCATTTTTTTACATTACATTTTGGATACTCAGCACCCACATTCTAACAATGTAAGAACTGAATCGACAAATGCTAAATTAAGACTTCTTCAATACATTTAATTTTCCTTTTCCTCCCCCCCCCACCCCCCCCACCCCAATATACTGCAACAAGAAGCATTTGGACAAAGAAAAACTTGAGCCTATTCCCAGTCCTAAAAAAACAATGCTTTTTCAAGTCTGTAAATGCTTTCCATTTAAGATACGAGGCCTCATTCCAACCCACTGCGGTCCACACAGTAGTTACATCCAGAGGCACCATCACAGGTTAGTGAAAGTGCTACTGGTTTTGCTTGGCATGAATAGAGTAGCCATAACCAGAAGAATATTTTCACTCCTCTACCCCTACTCTCCATGGACACTGGACCACTTTCCTGTGCCCTTCTGTCCTCTTGCACACACTCACTTCTCTACCCCTCGTCTTCCCCTGCTTTTGCTTGCCTTTGCCATACCCAGTTTTATCTCCAGGGAAGTAAAACTATGAATATAAACTGAAGGAAAATGGCAGGGAGAGAAGGAGCAGGGAAGAAAAAAGGCAAATAAGGTATGTCTTTGTCTGCTGCATTGATTAAGAGCCCATTTAGTGGGAGGTAAAATATTACAGTCCTGAAGCTGAAAGGGACGTTTGAGAGGCCACATATTAAACACGCACCTACAAACACAACCACACTCTACCTTCATAATCACATTGGCCTGGAAGAGTAAAAATGCCACAAAATACCTGTGTTTCCACTCCAAGGAAATCTTTTCAAATAACAGATTATGTGGTATTCTTATTCAAAATATCCTTCAACAAAGGAAGACTTGTGGAGAATTCCCAGCTTCAATACCAAGCTGTTCCAACCCATAGAAGGAAAATTAAAACCAGTCATATGAGAAAAAATTTCTTCCCAAATAAATATTAGATGAAGTATGTAAAAATCATTAGCCTTTTAATGAATTACAGTCAGACACAGCTATAATACAGGGCAATAATACTCAATACGGTAGAGAGAACTTGGCAATTTTTACCTACTTCTCTTGCTACATCTTTTCCTTTTTCTCTCACCCCCCTTATTCTCTTTCTCACACAGCCTGCAGCCTCCTCAGCCAACCCAGAACTTTGAGCCTGCTGAACTCCCTGTTAGCACTGCTCCTTCCTCTGTCCCAGCAAGAAGCTCACAGGCCACGACTGCAGCTGCCACTTGGTTGCTCCACCTGCGCAAAACCAGCTCTTTTCTCTCCCCAAAATGCAGGCACCACAGCAATGGTGCTGAGTCTCAAGCCAGATGTCAGGGTCAGAGCTGGCTTTATTTTATCCGTGGTCATCAAAAAGCACAACTCTAGAGTATGGTCGTAGTTTAGCTGTGCACAAAAGAAAGAAATTAAAAAAAAAAAAAAACAACAGTTATGTGGCCACAATACTATTCCTCTCACAATACAAATTTATCAACCCCACCAAGTTTTCCAATGATCCCCAGAACAAGTGTGATAGTGTATCAAAGACCACTTGAAGACACTAAAAAGAAACCCCCACCAACATAGTCCTTGATAGACTCCAAACAAGGATGCACCAGAAATCTGTCCTGAGAGCAGCAGTCACTTTTCTCCTTCAAACTTCCCAGAGGTGTCCAGGAAAATTATGGTAACAAAGTGACACAAAGCTTTTTAATGCTTTGACAAAAGACATCACACTTTTTTATACAATGTCACCACAGAAGAAGCCTTCTGCATCATATGCAAGATGCTAAAAAGCTAAAGAAATACTGTCACACTCAGCTTTTGCTTATCTCAGAAGTTGATTCATTACTTCCTGCGCTTTTAACAATCAAACAGGGGGGAACCAACTGTGCTGACCCCACAGCTCAAAAATAATTAGGTCAAACCACAAAAACTACTGCTTGCTATTAAAAAAGTCATGATATGCAAACATTTCTGAAATAATGGCAGTATTGAAACTAAGACAATCCTCCAGCAATAATCATGAGTCTGTGATAGCGATTATCAGATAATTGATCTGTTTCAAATTCATCAACCTGAAAAAAGCACAGCTAATTGCTAGTAGACATCAAGGAGTGCACAGAGGCACTGATACTTCAGCATAGTTTTAGATGACACCTTTACACATACTTTAAAATGATGTTTTATTTAAAATAGACAAACCTGGTCTGAAATGGTACTATTTCGGATTTCATCTGCACATTTCAGATCTTCAGCACATCCAACACTGATAATGCCTGGCATTTACAGAACACAATTGACAAGATGAGTCATTGCAAGGAATAGCTTCCCACTGACTTGAAACGCTGAAGGGTTCAGACGCCGCGTCTGCCGGCTCTCTGCCGGCTCAACCACTATTGGCAACTCTGAGCGGTAAAGCCCCACAGCACAATTCCCTTCATATTTACATTATCTCAAGATGCTTGGCTGTCTCATACTGGAATTTGGCACAGCTACACAGTTTGGGAAACATGCTCAGAAATACAAGGTATTGTAAGGAAAATAGTAACCTATACTATTGTAAGCAAGGTGCATAGGCAAGCTTACTTTGTGACTGGCATTGTACATGAGGCTGACACAGACTCACAGCTGCAAATAAAACTTTGTATATCAAACTCCACAGCATGGAAACAGCCATACAAGTGGCACTCTAAATTAAATGTAATGCCAGATTTATTATTTATTTATTTATTTATTTTTAGTTTTGGGGAAAGGTTTTCTACTTCCTCCTCACCATCTACTTTCTGTGTCAGGAGCAGACAGACTGGACACACAGCTCAATGCTGCCATCTCTCCCTGCAGCTCAGATTAGCAGCTCCAGTAGTTCTAAACTCACGACAAACACTGCTCTGGCAAACACTTCACCTACCACATCCCCACAGAAGGTACAACCAACTACTTGCACACAAAAACATGCTCAGAGTCTTTAACAGCGCTAAAAAAGCCGATGTTTCTATAAACATTTACCCCATTGTATTATTCTCTGTAGAGAATTATAAATTAAATCCTCCAAACAGAATTCCAAAATGCTCTCTCCAACACAAAACACAGGTGTGCATCCAACCAGCATCATGTTCAGCACATGACAGACAGGATGCATATCCTGGATCCTCAGCATCTCCTACCAGGTAAGGCACAGCCAATGTCTTGTAAGACAGCGCTGAACAAGAAGCTCACATGCATTTTAACCAAGACACTGCTTTTGATGCTTCTAATTCATTCAGAGCAAATAATTTCCTTCTTGGCTTTATAAAAGGGAACACAACTGAGAAAAAATTATCCAGCCATTGACAAGTTTATGTTCAATATCTCTGTTATGCTCTTCTCTCTCTGAATACCAGACTACTTCTGCTATGACATGACAAGACTATTCTCAGTTTCCACCCACACTAGACTGTCCTCTCTTCCCACCCACGCCAACCTCACACCCATTATGATTAAAAGAGATAAAAACATGGCACACAAGCACTGTCTCTGAAGAAGCATCTGTCCTGTTTTCTTCTGCTGAACATAACTTGCTTTTGATGTGTTATTAGAGTAAAATAACCAAGTAAAAATTGTTTTTAAGAACAAGTACAGGTATAAAATCCTACACCCTGAAAGATGGATTTTCTTCATCATACAACTATTTGGCCAAACTCTTCTAAGGCAAACAACTGCATGCCCTTCATTTGCTTAGCTCAGCAGACATGACCAGAAGGTCCTCTAGGGGTGTTTTGTTTTGGTTTTGGAGGTCTGGTTGGTTGGTTTGGTTTTCAAATGCAGTTGATGTTAAATTCATAATAAGTAAACATGAAATTATCAACAACTGCTTGAAATATCATGGACAAACCAAGCTCATTAAAACAGAGCTAAGTGGATTGCTGAGTTCCTGGAAAGCAGTACCTCACCTAAATCGATTCTTGAAATCCTGGGAAAAGAAACATTCATTGAACACCAATTTATTTTTATTTCTTGAGGACTCTCCAAAACAAAGTTAACAGATAGAATTGTTTTTCCTTGATAGTAATTACCACACTCTGTTGACTGCAGGTCTCCAAAGACTTTGCTAACTTTGTCTTCCAAGTACGCTTCAGGGCAGATGCCACTACAGGGAACATGCCTCCAACCCCTGAAAAGCTCCTCATCTATCTTGAAAAACAGGTGGGTTACACAAATATTTGGCACCTTCTTATATGCCAGTAAATCAAGGCATAAAGGATAGAATGCACTTAAACTTCCACTCAGTTTAACCTATCCACCCACAGCCATGAGAAAAAAAAAAGACTTTTTTCCAAACAGCCACTTCATGATGAAAGTGTTCACACTGTTTCCACAGTTATGTTCTTATTTCACTTTCCTGGCAGAGTATCAGAGAAAAGGAGGGGGGGAAAAAAGACTTCTTGAAGAAAAATATTCAACCACAGTTATAAATAATAAACCAAAATATAGTATATCATAGACCAAAACTAGCCTTTCATTACATGACCACATGCTACCCTTTTCATAACATCTGCCTTATCCACTGTAAAGAGATCTAGTCTATGCTGAAGTAGAGTTTTGCAGCAAAGGCAACTTATCTGCAGGACGCCAGCTTTATCTGCAATGTTTCCCAGCTGAAATATTCAGATTGTAAATGCCAGTAACTGAAATTTAAAGTGATGAGACAGGCAAACCTTATCTGAAAAATATTCAAAAGAACAGAATGAACAAAAAGAACACCAGATAGAATATGGTGTAATCTGGAATAACATCTTTAATGCATCAGACAGGGCTGATACAGAAAAGTCCAAGAGAAAAAGGATTTCAGATACTTCTTGCTGTTTAAATGCAAAATTCTCAGTATCACAAAGGCTGCTTGGTCTTTCTAATAATATTGTATAGCAAGAGTATACATGGAAGACACTGTTTTTCAGTAAGACCCTACACTGACAACAAGCTTGAACAATCTATTCTTCTGTTCAGCTATCTTATTTAAGGTGGACTGTGATACAATGAAAGATTTAAGATATTCTGTCCCATGCAATGCCAAATCTCTAGGAAAAAAGATACAATTCCTGAAAAAATCCTAAGTCTGCCCTTTGCGAGTGGGAAGCAAAGTCAACAATTTAAGACAAAACCAAAATACACACAGAGAAATTTCACCATCTCTTTTAATAAACTAAGAAATATATTGTAACCAAATACATATTTTCATCTCTTCATCTTTTTTTTTTTAGAAACTCACAACCAACCAAGCAGTTCTCCACACAATACCGTGCACAAGGCAGTGATCCTCAGTGGCTGGTCATCTCCCATTTCAGCACGTCCACACAAAGATTGTTGTCTCTTCACACAGCAGTGGCACCAAAGCTGGTACCATCCAGGGCCTAAGTTACACTGGGTCTGTGACACAGAGCCTCCCCACAATCAATCCAAGCTACCTCCTGAATGCTGCCTGCATACTGACCTCTCCTACATCCTCAATTTTGGAGGTACAATGAGTAGATGCAACAGTAACTGTGACAGCATTTTTGTCTCTGGCATGAGAACAACACCAAAAGTACTTTAATACTTTTTGTAAGTCACTTGCCTGCTCAGTTCCTGTTCCCCTGTCTTAAGTGACTAAGCAGAAATGAAATACTAAACTAAGCAAAAGGTACATGAACTGCCTGCAAAACACAGGTTTCTCTTAGCTGTTGCACACAAACATTGGCTCCCTTTGTTAAGAGAGGTGCTATTTCCCACTTGTGAGCACTTCTTGAAAATGTATTTCTTGAGGGAAAGCCATACATGAAAGACTGGGACTGGACAGACTCCTGCCCTGGTCAGTGTAATCAGTGAAATGTCTACCATGTTAAAGTCTTGCCCAGAGATCTACAGAAGACTTTATCACACAGGCCTTCTTCAAAGAGCAGAAGACCATCTGCTTCACCCTCTTCACAAACAGGTGGAGTTGATCATTACCTCGTGTTTCAACAGCACTGATGCACTTTTTGATGATGGTGAACCCTATCTTATCCAATTGTGCACCTACAAGGGGAAAAAAAAGATTTAAAGAGTTTTAAAGCACCGTTACATCTATGTCTTTTCAGTGAAAACAAGGCTGGACTTAATCATATAGCTGGTATTTCTGAAGCAAAACTAAATATTCTGGAATGGGAATACTACATCACTTTTTCTAGAGCAATTCTGCTTTTCTCCTTCACAACCCTGCCTAGCCCAACTAAAGGCTCATTCTGGTTGTAGTGGCTTCACTGAATCTGTTCACAGCAGCATCCTTTGAAGAATGGGATCTCTGATTAGTTACATATGTTGACAGATGCAAAATGGAATTTAACAGTACTTACTGCAACATCGACAACATCTGAAAGAGTTCACCAAATGGGACAAGGAAGTACTTATGATGAAAAAACATAATCATCAACAGCAGGGCTTTTTCTGAGTCCTACCCTAAGCCAAAGAAATTCCCACACTAAAGATAGAGGACACATGTATATCATTTCACAGCAGTTAATGATCTGACTACATGAAAGCAGATGCATTACGAGGACAACAGCTGAGCTCCAGCATTCCTTTGTTCTTCCTCTCTTACACTTTTTCTTTACATCAAAACTTCATTTAAAAGCTTATACTGCAAAACTGCCCTTCCTCAAACATCTGGCCTTCTTGCTCCTTGGGACCTGGTCTTGCACGATGAAAAGAAAAATCTGTGGAAAAATTTCTATTAATAACACCAGGATCCAGCTTTAACCAGCAATTTAATCCATTTTTTTTAAAAAAGCAAGCATAAATTGCCTGATAATAAAAGGATATTTGTTTTCATTCATTTACTTTGCCAACAGAAGAAAGCTAATGTTGTCTAAAGAAAGCCATCTCTTCTACTTCCATATTTTGGTTTATATTTTAAAAGCATGCATTCACCCTTCCTGTTGACCTTTATGTTCAGCTGCAATTGCTTTAAAAACCATATGTACACATTCTAACAGCTGTGTGCACACAATATGGATTAAGAAACTGTGATGCATTTACATAGAAATTCACCTGGTTTGGAGTCAATTTCAAGCACGAAGTAAATTGGCAAAAAAAATTAGATTGTTTCTCTAGCTTGTGCCCAATCCTACAATTCTTATGTACTATAAACTGAGTCATTGTGAAAACCCTCAAATCCTCAAATTATATTCAGAACTCAAGATTTAAAACCAAATATTTAATTAAGTTGGATCCATGGGAAAAAAAGCCCTACCTTTGCCTTTTTCAACTGTAAAATGTTAACAAAAATCAGCTTTAATACTAATTTAAATACTTACTTCCCTCTCGTTTTGCATTCGCTTTATTCAAATTGATGAACAGCTAACACAAAAAAAGAGTAAAAAGATTATTATTCAATTATTTAAAAACCTTTATGAAACTAGTAAAAAAGACACCCCGCCAGTCTTAATCCTCAGCAGGCCCAAATACACCTGTTTACAGCTAGAACATATCACCTTCAACTACAACAGCTCTAACAGCAGGACCAGAGGTCTGTGGCTTCTCAGATAGTAGATAATTGCACTTTTTAGGGAGTGAAAGTTCTTAAAAATTCTCAACAAATAGAGTTTGTTGGGGAACAGAACAATATTAGCTACAGCCATGAAATTAATTGTGATTTACGTGCTCCATGTTCCTGTGTTTCTCTGCAGTTTCATTTCCTCCAGTTTCAAGCCCACTCAAATTGGTGTGAAGTGCTTTCATGAATCCTGGGACTTATGTCCCAGTTCGGCATTCCCACAAGTTGTGAACTTACTGGGGAGTCCAGCTCAGACAACATGCCATGGTAATGAACACCTCTGCAAATGAACCCAGATTTGTGTAACAATGATGTCAATAAAAGTTACTGCTAAAATCCTCATTAGCCAACCACTGGGGACAGGCATGTGACTGTCATTGTCTAGAAAACCCCATTATTTCTGGCCCACAAAACCAAAATATTTATGATTGCAAGAATAATCTACAGTGTCTTTCAATTCTATAGTTCAGACTCACTTCCTTATGTGAGCCAGAAATTAAGCAAGTACAACCTCAGACCCACTGAGAAGAACGTTTTTGACCTAGTTTAAAAATAATAAAATAATACTACCATGTAACTCACACGAATTTTGCCACTGGAATGAAGAATGTCAGCATAAGAATAAGTGAACATGCTTATACTAGACATTTTCTAGAACACCAATATTATCATTGTGATGGGAAACCATTTATAAAAATCAATGCTGTCATTACAATGAAAAATATATCAGCATTAGCAGTTACCTACACTGAGCACTAACCAAGTTACTCATCTCTCCTGAGTTTTATTTCATTTTTATTCTTTATTCATTGAATCTATCATTTTGCAAACTACATAATCCCAGTTTACTAAAGTATAAATGGGATTGGAAAGCAGAGGATGAGAGAATTCTCCACTACACATATTTAAAAAATGACACTTACAGCTTCTTTTCCATCCAAGGCTTCCATCCACAGCTTCCTGTCTTCCTCAGAAAATGCCTGCATGGTCACAGGAACTCCAGGCCTGAAAATGTACCAACAACACAGAGTAACTGCACTCACCAGCAACCAAAAAATTCTCATCAAATTCTACTTCCAACTACAAGCAAAAGCCCATTGTCTTAAAAGTCAGTATTTTGGTTTTGGGTTGTTTTTTTTCTTAATAACTGAACACTGCTCATCTTGAAAATAAAAGGTATGGAAGGGATACGTACTGTAGGAAATAGGGAGAATAGGGAAGAAAAAGGAAAGCAAATATAATCTGCAAACTATTAAAAATAACTCATTGTTGATTGCTTGCTGATTTAAACACTTGCTAGGAGTTAGTTCTCTGAATTCTAAATAAACTTGGTCTTGCACTGCCACTGGATGAAAAATTTATTAACTTAATAAATAATCTTCAGCTTTAAAGTAGCAACAATGATTGCAGTTTGCCAGTAAGTATCTTATAAAAATAACCAAGTTTTAATGCAGTATCTCATTACAAAACTCCTCTATTACAACTTTCCTAAAAAGAAAGGATGGACAGCTGTGGGATGTAGAGATTAGTGGAATAGACATTAACATAAATCTACTTTTGAGTTTATATCATAGAAAATAAACAAAATAATTGTGTGGTTCAGCATAGCATACCAAGCAAGGAGAGTTAAAAGCAGAACAGATAATTAGGGTAATTATTTTTCTGTTAATTAAAAAAAAATCATTATATTTATTTGTCTTTAAACTACAGGCAAAAGAGACAAAGTCTTCTCTCCTTGTTTTCCACTAGAAAAATTAAAATCTAAATAGTATTTGAGAAGCATAATGCTCTTTATCGATGGAATATCTTTCTCCTACCCCAGAAGACCTCTGCTGTCTCCTCAAGAATTAAATTTCTCTACATTTACCACTAGTCACCTTCAACTAAGCATGATGGAGTACTAGAAACAGACCAAAACATCACTTCCCAGAGATTTAGCGAGGGACCCAGCCCCTTAGAGCTTAGTCCTAAGTATCAGAATTTAATGAAAAAATACCCATCACAGCTTTCCTTTTAAAAGAAAAATATGTAAATTTTCAGCTAGCTCCAGGTTATACTCAAGTCACACACAAGGCTGAATGTTTGCTACTGAAAAGTCTTTCCTAAAATTTTACAACCTTGCCTCCTTCCAAAGCACAGTAACAAAGAAAACCAAATGCCCAGCCATCAATCTGTATGTTATTTTTTAACCTGGACAAGCTGTGGGATAAGTGTGCCCTGAACTGATACCAAGGAAACAAGCTAATGGCCTTCAGCACAGAACTAATCTCCATGGGAACATCTCAGTACTACACACATATATTATTAAAAGAAAAATGTCTGATATCAAGGTCACAGTGGACCAGTTGTGTCTATTATATCTAGACAGAAAGATGATTAGACTTTTCCAACTTTTACCAGAGAAGAGAATGAAAAAGTGTTTTGAAGGATCAAGGAAACACTGCTCTCCATCCATCTCTGTTTAAACTTCAGATACCCCATTGAGCAGATGACACACAGAGGGGCACAGACTGACATTTCTCATGCTACTTTTCAGTAGCTTTATCAGACTCAGTTTGAAATGTATTATTCAAACTGACCAATACTCTGACCCAAGGAGCAGCTGATGTCAAGAGTATAAATCTTTACTCTCTTTCCTACTGTTGGGGCACAGTGTTACAATAGTTAAGTCACATCCTCCTCAAGTCAAAAAGGCAAGTTCAAACCATGTTGTAGACTAGTGACAAGTTGGATACTCTCATTTTCATAAATGAGGAGGACTACAGGCTGTTGAAAACAAATACTTACCATATTTTGAGAACTTTTATTGAAAAGAATGCACAAGTATTTTCTTTTGAAATAGAGCAACAAAAACGGTGGTGCTTAGAAAGACAGTGGTAACAACAATCAATATGCAATGGACAATTACATCAGTCACAAAAGGCCTCAAAAGTCTTATTTTCAATCTGGAAATCCAGCCTTTATGTTTAGCAACACATCAGTTTGGAAAGCAAAATGGTCATAGCTGTGTGAATTATTACAGTGATCCCAGTCTTTTCGCTATAGCTGTATGGACTGCAATTTAAGCCATATTTGTTCACTATGGTAACAACTCCTAATAGTTTCCCTAATTTTAAATGTGCTTTTCTTTAATCTCAGCTCAGGCAATGTCTACATTTCAGCTTAGTTCCTCCCTGCTTCCACTACAAACAACTGTGGTAAAACCCAGTGAGCCATGGCAGCACTTCCCTGCCCCTCCAGTGACCATGTCCCACTGGCAGTCTGAATGAGCATTGGGGAGATCAGAAGAAAACACAACAGTAATTTTACAGTAGTTTTAACTACTACTTGGAGTTCTTCCTAGTGTGTTTGACAAGCTTACCTGTCTGAAGCTTCTAAGTCAAAACAGAATCGTCTGTCTATTGTATCTGTATTTCTTTTTGTACAGTATGTAAGGACGAAGAGTTCCTCATCACCCTGTGAAAAGAAAGTTTTTATATGCTTGACACAGTAATTGAAAGCTCCAGTAAGCCAGCTACACAAACCAAGTAAAGTAAATTTATATTAAAAGAGTGGGAAAAGCTGTACTGAAAACTGACACTTGCAGAAGAATTTGCTCGTGTTTTCTCATCACTTCCCTGCACAATAAAATATAAATTCTATGGTCATTTATGGGACATAAATACAAAAATATTGAGCCCATTTTAGCTGGTTCTTTACAGCATGGCTCAGTACCACAGTAAGCTAAGCTAACAAAAACAAAAATTCTGCTATAAAGATTTTGCACCTGTTACAATATATGCCAACAATGAGTGTAAGAGATTTCTTCCATTTTATGTCAGACACAGTGACACCAACGATTTCCATAGCAAAGGCTATTGCTACAGTAACTAGAACAAAGTGCTCTTTACTATCTGTAACCTGCCTTACAGAATCAGTTCTTTCTTCCAGACCAATCAACTTTAGGATCTTATTTTACCCAGATATCATATAAATTCATCTGTGAATGTTGCATGAGCTGTACCAGATTTAATCAGGACTAACTGTACATTTTAATAATTTCTTGTCTTATTCACCACCTCTGACACACAAGGTTGTCACTGAAGGTGTAATTGCATTGTGGGTTTCCAAATAGTAGGTCTTTTAATACAGCAAAAATGGCTTCAAAAGTGTTTTAGAATGCTGAATGCTTAGACACATACTATAAACTATATTAACTAAAATGGCTTATTACAAGCAGAGTAAATCAGCACAAAAAAATTCATAGAAGTACTGAAGTGATTAGGAAGCCACATACCACTAATTTTCAGTATATCAGGTTTTCTAGAGCTTTGGAAAGATTCTTCCAAGTTTAATATATTTTTAAACAAACACAGTCCTCAAAATGATGGAAACTATCTCCCCTCTGCTCATACTAATAGGATATAATAACTTGATGAATTTACAACAACCTGATTTCTAATCCAAATCTGAAGACAGGACAGGGTGCTGCATTTACAGGCATATCGACTCAAGCATTGTTTTCCAGCTTCAGATGTCATTTTTTCTTGCAACAAAATGCATTTCATCCTTATTAATGCATTCATTCAGTGCCTCATCTCTGAATGTGCTCAGTGCCACCAATTCCCAACTATTTCAGTAGGAATTAAAGCCATTTAAAGATCAACAAAGTCTCGGGTCTTGAACATTTCAGTTGCTATCAAAGATACTTGAAATTACATTCAGTTATCAGTATGAATTCTATTCCTATGAAAATCCACTTTTCTAGTCCCACTTCTGTTTCTTACATTTCTAAATGAAAAAAATCCAACTAGAGCAAGTAAGAAAGAAATTTTTTAGTCTATTATATTTTCTGGATTTATTCTTCACTAAGTTAAATGCCTCATGGATAAACAGATTCTAAGTAGTAAAACACTGCATGTTATCTGTACTATGTTCTCTGGTCTTCTAAAAGGAAGCAGCTGGAAAGTCTACAGGATTCTTATCTAGTGATCCATCCATAACTTTAGGTTAATGTCCTTAAATGGCAGACTGAATTGCATGAGGAAAGAAGAAAAAAAGGGGCAAGGAGGGCAGAGAGGGAGAGAACTTGACACATCTTATCTGACACATCCTCTGATCTTGATACAGGACAAGTATAAGAGTGGAATATAAAAATATACTCACAACTTTCCCTCCTGATCTGTGTTCAAATGGGATCATGATGAACTTCTTTGTCTCCTTCTTATACATGCAGTAGTGCTTCACCCAACTGGAACCAAAGGGAGCCGGCCCTACAGAACATGGAAGAATTACATGGCATGTACTTTTTCCAGCTTCTGTGTTTTCTTCTCCCACTTTCTAAAATGATACTTCAGAGCATTACCTAACTCCTAATAATGCAGTATTTAAAACAAAGGTATGAATTAATAATATTAGACAACATAATACAAATGTTAACAGGTGCTTACTATTCTAAAAACTGCTACATATGGGATTTCACATTTATGCTTTATGAGAAATGTAAAGAATTATTACATATCTTTTTCTCACTACTGGAGACAAAATAGTATTTCCCAATAAAATAAATACCCCTTGGAAACTTAATTTAGCAGAACATGGAAAGCTAGATTTACACTTTTTTTTTACTTGAAGCTAAATAACCACAGATTAACACACCTGTGTTGCAAGTTCTACACTATCTACTGATTGTGTGATCACAACTTCTGACACCAGAAGTCACTCCTAGCTACTCATCACTGCACACCCCACATAGAATAGACTTGTTTAAGAGCCCAGCCTACTGCATTCAGTGTTGTTGAGATTTGCATCATAATGTTAACTGTAGAATCTTGGATTCTGCTCACTTCTATCACTTCAGTTTTCCTAAAAAAAGGTCTGCAAAGGAATTCTCTTTCTATAAGGGCAGATGCCTTAAAAATATGATTTAGGCAAAATGTTTTTTAAAAAATTACTTTATTGTCATTTCTGGAGTAGCAAGAGCTCTGCATTTTATTTGGCTTTTTCACTAGTGTAAGAAAGATTTACAATTGTTCCAAGTATTGACAGGATATTATTTGTGTGACACACACTTTCACAGGGAGATTTTTAACAGCAGATAGCCGATACAGCTTGCTTTATTTGACCTTATGATCACAATTAGGTAACAAAAACATATCACTGAATCAAGGAAATGACACAATGTCAGCAGACTAAACTGGCCCAATTTCCAGAGGCTAATTTGACAAGTTCTGTTGTCTGACAACAAATGTTTGACAGTTCTAGGGAAGGTTAACCAGTAAGGGATTAAAAATAACATGAAATCTATTCTTTGGTCAACTAAATTTACCCAAATTCAGCACCTTTACTAAGAACTGTCACATTTTCAGCTCCATGCCCTTTTTATGAGCCACAGTAACACTGAGGCTTGAAACATTTACTTGGATGACTGCTCATTAAATTGTAAATACTTTGTTTCTTCATTTTCCCTGTAGAAATAAGATTTGGGGGCATGCACAATATGGGCACTATGGAATACAAAATACACCTTACTTTTTTCCTGTACATAGAGGTAGCCTTCCATCGTGAAGTTATTTGCTCTTTTGTGTTCCTGAGGATTCCTTCTGATCTTGTTCATGAGCTCCTCTACCTCTGACCTTGTTCCTTCAAAACGATTTCGTGTCTAAAAGAAGACAGCAAAAGCTCTTTAGTAAGGAGTGGAAGAAAGACTTACTCTTCCAGGCAGATAGAAGTTATAATCATGTACTGGGGTTGGCATGGCAAGGTTTTGGTGTCCAGGGGTGCTACAGAGGCGGCCTTTGTAAGAAGGTGATAGAAGCTTCCCCCATGTCCAACAAAGCCAATGCCATTTGGCTCCAAGATGGACCTGCCGTTGGCCAAGGCTGAGCCCATCAGCAGTGGGGGCAACACCTCTGGGATAATTGTGTTTAACAGGGAAAAACCACACAATGGCAACTGCAGCCAGAGAGCACAGTGAGAATATGTGAGAGGAATAACTCTGCAGGCACCCAGGCCAGTGAAGGAGGGCAAGGAGGTGCTCCAGATGCAGGAGCAGAGATGCCCCTGTGGCGCAGACCATGGTAAGGAAGGCTGTCCCCTTGCAGCCCATGTGACAGACTCATGTTGGATAAGTTCATGGAGGACAGTCTCCAATGGGAGGAACCCCATATGGAGCCTGGGAAGAGTGTGTGGAGTCCTCCCACTGAGGAGGAAGCAGCAGTAGAGAATCATGTAATGAGCTGAGCATAATCCCCATTCTCTGTCCTCCCTGCACCACTGCAGGGGAGAAGGCAGAGAAAATCAGCAACAGAGGTAAGCACAGAGGAAGGGACAGGTGGTGGAAAAGTATTTTTAAGATGTGAGGTTTATTTCCTGTTACCCTGCCCTAGTGTGGTAATAAATTGATCTGATTTTCCACCTGTCAAGTCTGCTTTGCCTATGATGGTAACTGGGGTGCGATCTCTTCCTGTCCTGATCTTGACCCACAAAAATATTCCTGAGCAGATTTCTAAAACAATGTGCTGACCTATTCCAAAAGAAGTGAAACATTGAGTGCAAAATTAATTTGAATATTCAAGTTTTCTTAGAGAAATATTACTACAGATATTGGCTTAATTCATTAGATTCTTATTAGTTGTAAAGAAATAGAGGATTTTCTGTGGTTATTGATAAAAAAGTGACAGGAAGGTCATCAACAAAGTATACACACTGAGACTATATGTGTGCCAAATGTTTTGATCACACACAAGCAGAAACAAAAATAAATCCCAAAAACCCTCGAAAGTCCAGTAGATTCCTGAATATCACTTCCAAACTCAGCAAGAAGCCAGAACAGATTTATCAGAATATTAGTAAAAACAATAAGAAAGTAACCATACAACCCACAAATTACACAATAGGACTACACAAAAGAACAAAGCAGCTCACACCTGACACAAGAAACTTCAGTTTGGTCTGAAAAACGCTGATAACTGCCCACTGAGGAAACAACAGAACCAAAACAATCATGGTAATACCCGTTTTTTTTTCTCCACAGACACACCTGTCCAAACAGCAAACACTGAAAGTACACATTTAAATTCCATCAAATACTTTTCCCAGCTGGTACATGTGTTTTGAGGAAATCACACACTTCCAGATGTATGCTTGCAAATTTTGGAGTTAGACCTTGCATATAACTCACTTCTAAGGCTCCAAACCATTTTATAAGCTCCTTTTCATACTTTCCTAGAACAGCTGCATTAATAAATACATTCTGTCTGCAGGATAAAGGCCAAAAAATTGATTGTGACAGACTGTTCATACCTAAACCTCTGTTTCTGAGCACTGATCACTCTGAGGTTAGATGCTTTGAATGATCCTTCGAGGGTCTTTGTCCAAGCTGTGCAATGACTACAAAACCAAGTGTGTAAAACACATCCTGGGAATGGTGGGATGCAGCACCATGGGCCCCAGGAACCTGGAGAAAATTTCTGTCTCCCTTGTGCTATTGCAAAGCTCGAATCAACCACAGCTGCTGCACCAACGGGGCACCCTCTTCCCAGGGAAGACCAGGTTTTTTAGCAAGGCAGGAGACCATGGTCAAGGCTGCAAGGATACTTGTATTGGGTTGGGCACAGAACTGAGATAACAACAGCAAAGTCCTGATAGTGCAGGAGAATCTAGTTGGAAACACAGGATTTTACAAGAGAAGATGACTGTTGGAAGAATCAGCTTTCTAGAGCTTGGGCTACAAGGCTGGGGTGGGTATTTTTCATTTGAGGGGGGTAGAGGGGCAGTGAGGGGAAGTCAGGGTCTGGGGCAGGGTGGGAAGAAGAAATCCACAGCGTAACTGTCAACCTAAAGACAACCTGAATGAAAGGGAAGGCAATTGCTACAGCTATACTGGCAACTCTCAAATCACTCTCCGTATCCAGCTAGGCTCTCTGTACTGAATCTTGTAGCCTTCAAAACAACATGTCAGTCCAGGGTTCTGCCAGCAACTCAGCTGTACCACAGTGAAGCCCCAGCTCATTTTTCCTTTGGGAAGTTTTGTTCAACTTCAACACAGTGGAGAATGTGTCATGTCCTCTCATGATCTTTTCAGATGCTTCCTTCTATTCTTTTACCTTGAATAGTTGCTAATCCTTGTCCTCCTTTCTTTCTACAGCTTCTTTGTATCTATTCATAAAACTTGAGCTGTAATGCTCAACCTCTTTAGAATTTGCTGGGGCACACTATAATATCATTCAGTCAATTGACACTGCAGCTGCTGAAATTAGCTTACTTTCTTAATGCTCATCACTTCTTCAGATCACTTCACTGGCTCTTTTCCATCTGTAAACTGAAATCCAGATCTTCAAAAGCATATCACAGCTTCCCTCTCATGTTTCGTTTCTTGCTCCTCTTGCATCAGCTCCCCTCTATCCACTGCAGCTCCCTGCTGCTCCTCACTCTGTTAAGCTAAGCACACACAAGCAAGCCTGTCCTGAATTTTCCTCCAGAAGCACTGACTTCTGCCACAGAAGTCTGCTTACGAAGTTACTGCTAATCAGTTCCCCTTCCCAAACCAAACAACAGCTCAAAAGGAAACTTGAGACCAAGACACACGGGAAGAAAATTAAAGGAATGGTATCATGCCATATGAATCACATCACCATGTATTACAACACCTGTAATCCTCTCTTCTGCCTTTCTGCCTCCCTGCTAGTTAAGCCATTTTCTAAAAACAGCCTGTCATCTCCAAGAAGTAGTTTCTGTGTACAGATGTCCTTAGAGGTCAATAAAACAGATGCATCATCATGAACTGATTGTTTGCAGTAGGGTACATGATTTACTTCCTATCAACAGGCACATGCAAGTTCCTCTAGGCAAGTCTTACTTTTCAACAAACCTCAAGGAAGCAAAGAGACCATCAGTGACTCTGTCAGTGCCATTGCTTCAGCCTGTCACCTTGCTCCCTGCTCTCCCAGTCGAGACCAGATAACTCTGGGCAATTTGGTGTGAGGGTCCACTGAACCAGCAGTTGCCCCCTGTTAGCCTGTCACTGAAGGAACACATCATTTTGTCAAACACATCATGGGTGCTGACACCAAGTCTCCTTACACAGTTCTGCACCCCAAACCAACAGGGATGTTTCTTGCCTGAAAGGGCTGCTGCAAGACAAACAGAAACTCCAAGTCACACACCTGGCAGAGATGAAAGAAAAAGAAAAAAAAAGAACTCCCAGATTTTCTTACCTATGGATAATGTAGCCCTGTCAAGCAAGGACCCTTAGATGTGACCACCACGTACTTGACTTCAAAACACCCTCAAAACACTGAAAACCTTGGCATTTTATTACCTATCCTCTGAACTCTCCAGTGCTGTGTATTCATTTCTACAGACTTCATTCATTTTTATACTCTTTCATGACAATCTTTGTGTTATTTCTTTATAAAAAGTATAAATAGGAGAGGGGGGCCTTTAACTTGTTGCTTGTCTTTTACTGTATTAAAAGAAATGATGAAGAACTCGCTAGAATCAGCGATGATTTGCTCAGTGATGTGGGCGGTTATCCAGGAGAGGGCACCATATCCCCAAAGTTCACAAGCAATGCACTGTCACCGAGGTAAGTATCGGCAGTACAGATACTGCACGTGCAGCAGCTTATGCAGGTGATTTTACTCACAAAAGTCGACTCGACTTACATTTTGTATATTTATCTGCAGGGCCATTTTGTAATGATTGAAGTCTTTAGCAAGTTCATATCCCTGATGGTAGAAAGTGAACAAACCCTGAAAGAAAGACAGCACCTGAAACAGAAAAAAAAGACCTGTTAGAATGAAAAGCTCCATTTACTTATATAAAAGTGCTGCACACAGGCACTGTCGGGTGGCCCTGCCTCTGGAATTTCACAGCTGATCTCTACCTTCCTTTTGGCCATAGGGAATGTATATTCCCTATGGAATATGGAAGCATAGGGAATGTATATTCCCAATCTCCCAAACTTTCCTATGTAATGTTTTCCTACAGCTGCTCTGATACCAATGATATCTGGAATAAACATTGGTGCACAAGGAGATAATTATCATTCTGTCTTTGAGTCACCATTTCCCTGGTCATTCCCCTCTGTGCTGATGACCATGTGGAGATGACTTTCATATGAGAGTCATCTGGTTTGTCTAAAGAAGGAAGCTTTCCACTCATCACTGCTTTTTGTGGACAGATCTGATCTTCTGTCAGAATTAGCAAATGATCCACTTCGCAGCATCTGACTTCAGCATTTCAGTTTGAAAGAAGGAATGAGTTATACTATACTGGAAACAGGACAAGAGGCAGTCCTGTCTAACTCTCCTGTTTGGTTCAGGTTGTTGGACAGAAGCAAGTGACGCAGGGAAGAACATCACACTAGAGAGAACAAACCAAAGAAACCTATTTAATAAAGTCTGAAGTCACACCCAAATAAACCATTTTCAAAAACGTAAAATCACATACAGTATTATATTAAGGGGAGAGGGAATAAGAATGTGATACTAAATAATTTCAGCTTACTACTCTAGTGGGAATTTCAAATCCAAATTAAGCAACACGAAGCTCAGCCCCATCCAGAGGGAGTTTTCAGAAATGAGAAAGGGACATACATGTTTTAAACACATCATTTGAAGATTTATTACTCTAGTCTGGCTCTAAGAAAACTTGAAATTGTTTGAAACACAATAGCCAAATGCAAAACTATTTAGGATTAAAAGAAAAATTAAAAATCTAACAAATAAAAATCCAAAATAAGTTTTTTCTACTTTTTAATGCCTTTTTTCCACAGCATTTTCTCATTCCTTGAACAATGCTAATATAAATACAGCAATTTATTCCTCCTTAAGGATTTTAGCAATTTCTTTATACAGGGATAAACTATATTAAAATAGACAGTTCTCATGAGCTCAGTAATGACCAACTACTTTGATTAGGGTCATTGGGACTTTTTTCAATATTATGCTAAAGTAATTGTATCAGAGGACAGACTTGGCACAAAACCACAGACTTCAGAGCACGAGCAAATGAAACAATTCTACAATCCATCCTTCCTTTATCTCATTATTACACTTACTGTTTCCTTGTTGTTTGATAAATTTGTATTTATACTACAAAGTTAACGCACATTTCAGAAAATTTTAGAATCTGCTCTTCTAGAAGATTTAATTAAATTTGGTCAGTGCACATACAATTTTCACCAAAATTTAGTCAAATTCCTTATTTCTGTACAGACTCAATTGTAAGTGAAATTAAACACATCACGCCACCCGATAATGCTGTTTCCATCCAGCAGCAGCTTCATAATTAAAATATATCTGCAAAACTTCCCTATCAGGCCTCTAAGTCCAACCTTCATAATGAAAACTAGATTTCTTACGTTAGTCAGCAATATTCTTTCATTGGTAAAGAAACCCAATGCAAGACCAACATCATCATCTTGAATCCTCTATTATATCTTTCTCTGTAAATTCAGGTTTTTGCAGTACAGCAAAAGTTTCACACATTTTCTGAAATTCAACATCAGTGGGTCCAAAACAGCTGTGATTACTGAGGTAAGCTTAGAGATGCCTGGTTATGTGTGCCTGTACCAGGAATTGGTGTAGATGTAACAAATTGCTTTAAATTCTGTTAAGTCACACAATTGCATATGTTTTCCAGAAAACAGAGTTCGGCTTTTGTCCAATTGCATCCCTTTTCAGCCTACCCTTATGGAAGACAGAGTAGGTTGAATTCACTGATACTTACAGGTTCCACACACTCAAATTTCTTCCGCTCCTGTATCTCTTGCAACTTGCACACATACTCCAAGGACAGCTCGTAGAAGTGTTTTCTATTCTGCTCCACTTGGTTATCTGCCTGCACACAGAGCACATCCAATGAAGTCTCAAAGGTGTTTGCAGACAGCTTCAAGATGACACACATACAGCATACAAGTGGCAAGCAGATAAGAGAATATTCTGCAAGCTGGGATTTATCCCTTTGTAGTATAGATCAGTCATTTATTTTTAGGTGGCAGCCATAATTCCCTTTTACTAGGAAACATGTTGTTTTGAATCCTGAGGCTAATTTTTTTAGAAAAACTCCAGTAACACCTCTTCAAGCTTCTTTCCTATTGAATACAAGCCAAATATACCAGAACAGGTACTTATGCACTGCTTCAATAGCATCACAAAGGTACCTGCCCAAACAGAGAGAGGGAGCTTGGAGCATCTTCCATCAGCAAAAGGGAAAATCATCTCTCCAGTGAAACTAAGGAAGAAAATGCTGTTCTTGAAAACTACATTGTTGGTATTGTAAGTTTTACTCTATAACCCGAATAACTGCTCTAAATAGCCAGAATGCTACTGTACCTGTCCCACACCTGTGACACTCTGACTGACAAGAAATGTAACAGGAAAAAAGTTCACTTTTTGGTACAACACTTCACAAGTTTCCACAGAGCATCAAATACCTAAAAATGAAGCCTACTTAGCACAGCTTTGCTGAAATGACAACATCATATCAATGGTGAACAGTTACATTTCGGCTGCCATCCATTACCTAAATATTTCACTTTCTAGCATCTATGTGTTATGTTACTAAGTTATTATTTAAGGTACATGTGCTTTTCTTAAAAAAATAACACTTCACCTGGGTATAGAAACTTTTATTAAACTACATTAAAGCAAGGCTACTAAGGATTACTCAGAGTAACTACCACTTAGTCTCTGCCCGTATAATAATACCAAACACTTCTACACTGAATTACAAAAGGAGATGGAGAAAGGGTTAGGTGAAAGGACCAGATTTACTATCATGGACTCTCTCTTAAATACTGAGGCTATATCCTTCAGGCAGAACAGTGACTGCTACGCTTTAAGAGGATAAATCAAATCAGCTTTAAGATAGTTTTGCCTTAAGATGTGCTTGGCTTTGCTGCTCTGTGCTACAAATCTGTCTGCAGTTAAAGGGGCATAACCACAAATGACATTAAAAAATAAAGCTCTGATATGTATATCAGTAAGCAAACATGTTTCAACAAGCCCTGCCATTTTCATGCATCCTATAAACCGTGCAGCATGGGAATTGTTTGAGTTGCCTGCAAAGCTTGTAATGATATATACATGAAGGGTACCACAACACCATAAGAAAAGACTACGAAATGAGTCTACAAGGACATCTGGCTCAGCAACTGTGAGACTGCCCCATATACTCAAAGCGCCACCTAAGCCCGTTCCTGTCTCTCTTCTTTGTTTTTTGGCTGTGTGTTTTGGTTGCCTCCCCACCCAATCCTGAATACAATATTCAACACAGCCATTTTACTGATTCATCTCAATTCCCCTGAAAATAAATGATCACATCTCTCCTCAGTTTTTTGAGGCACGAGCATCCCCCTGCACGCAACAAGCTTCACTCACTGTTGCATTGTATTTTGTGTACTGCTGAAGAAATATCCAGAAATAAGACCCCATCTCAGTGAAATTACAAAAATATCCCCCCACCAACAGAGTCAAAGACTATGTTAATGTAAGACACGCCAAAACACAGCATGTTTTTCAACAAATTTTTGTCAAGTTTATCCCTGTATTGTTTATTTACTCCAGTCAGGAACTGACACAACCAGCCATGTATAATATTAAGTTAGGAAGCTCCAGTGCAATTATATACACCTATTCTCTAAGCCTGTGCAAGAAAGTATTTCCTATTTAGTACTCTGACAACACGTTGCAAAGGACTTTTTTTTTAATTGCTTATACTCCATTTATACTCCAAAATTAAATGCACAAATGAAAAAGCCTGACAGAAGAATTTCAGAATTTTTGTTCACGAAACTTTGAAGGACATTTAAAACAAATCTATTTGCTTATACTAGACTTCACACATGCTTTAAAGCTTTAGACCATATTTGATAAAGCTTCAAAACGCCTCCTGCAGGCATTTTGTATTTTTCCATTAAGGTTAGGTCTCATTTCAGATTTGACATTGAGAATCATATTTCATAAAAATATCATAATGAATGCTCTATCATTTTTTTCTGTATCAAGTTCTTTGGCAGCTGATCAGTTTGATAAAAGCACAGGTCCTGACACATGAGCAATGCCCAATAACTTCAACAAGACAACTCCCCCAAAGACACTAATTTATGCATACGAGGACCTATATTGCAAATTCAGTATGACAAAGTAACATCCTACAGAAACTTGAGAGCAATCAGAGTTTTAAAGTTCCTAGATAACTTTGTCAGTTATATTAACCATTTTTATGAAAAATGGCATAGACTATTTTGGGATGGGCTAGAGGGCAGGGAGAAGAGCTATCTCTGAGGAAAACATTAAGTTTTTTTATAGTCTAATCATCCATAATTTTGACATAATTACATTTATCTGGGAAAAAAAAATTCTTCTGGCTACAGCAAGTCTCTGCTAGATTTCTCTGCAGTCTTTACACATGCTGTTGCTCCAGCAATAAAAACTATTACAAGTATGATGACAAAAAACCCAAAGGGACAGAAGGAATGCCAGGCAAAAGAGATTTGGTTATAAGTTATAAACTGTCAACAAATTTTTTGTAGCATTACTCAAAAATTCCCCAAACAAATCTTCAAAACGTGAGAAAAAGCATAAAACCACTTTCTTCAGGAATAGAAGTCTTGCTGCACTTTGCATAATGTATTATCACAAGACACTTAGTCAATACTTACACTGCAAAGCAAATACCATCCATGGTCAAGCCTTAGAAGAAATGTAGAGTCTTTCACAATATGCTTGCACTTTGCTATTCCCTTAATTACATATTAAAAAGTCCCATGTTGTTGTGATGCCAGTGCTTCATCGACACACAAAGCCCTCGACTTAGAAAATGGTAGGGATACATCACTAAGTTCAGCATATACTACTGATTTTTTTCACCCACCTTTCCAGTTTGGAACACTAATTAGTTTACCACTATGAATGCTGGTTTTGCATTTGCATAGGTATATGTACCTATTCAAAAGCCTTTAGCTTGAATAAAAAAATGAGAGGCAACAATACCTCTTGTAATTGCAGCTCTTTCTTCTTCGCTGATAAATTCAAATGTTTCTCTAACAAACTGTAGTTCTTCTCTGTCTCTTTATCAAATTTCTTCTTTTCCTCCTAGACACAGAAACAAAATAGCAATCATTTATATATAAAAAATGTAAGACTCTTTCTTCTAAAATTCAAGTGAATCAGAAACAAAGAGAAAAAAACTATCATAGCTCTGATAAGTAAAGCAAAGTATGTTGTCATCTCATTTTAAAAATTAATTTAAAGGCTAACTTGAAATGAAATCCCATTGCATCATTATGATGGAGCTTATCCCAGAGGCTTACATCTTCTGAGTCAAAAGAGTAAAAAAGCAGACCTCCTCCTGATTTATTGCATTTTTCATTAATTTCAGGATTCTCCACACCACCTTGTTTTTGAATAGAGAACTTCAACAGAAATATCAGATTTCCCGGGGGAAAAAAACTTTCTAAAATTGACAGGGGGAAAAGTTTCAACTGTCCAAAATCAAAAACAAATACACCTCCATATTGCATCGGATTGCTTGACTTTAAAGATATACAATGACCTGTGTGCTGAATTCTTGTTCCTACCAGAGTTTCATTGTGCAGGACAAAAAAAAAAAAACCTTTTTAAAAGACATAAAAATCTCCATAAAACATAAAATGATACTAGCAAAAGAGAAACTCTCATAGCTATATATGAATATCATTTGCACATGCAAATCCATCTCTCTGGCCTCCAAAGGAAATGTATTGGAAAAGGGACAGTCCTTGTTTCTAGGAAATCAGAGTTCCAGGATCTAATTTAGCACAAGACATTGTACAACAAATTGCTTCCTCAGTTCTAATTTCCTAACAGCGTGTTGAGGCAAAAGTCAGTATTGATGAATTCAACCAAACTGTTTTGAAGCGTTGCCAGCAGGCCCAGGGCAGTGACCCTTCCCCTGTACTCTGCGTTGGTGAGGCCACACCTTGAGTGTTGTGTTCAGTTCTGGGCCCCTCAGTTCAGGAAGGATATTGAGGGGCTGGAGTGGGTCCAGAGAAGAGCAACAAGGCTGGTGAAGGGACTGGAGCACAAGTGCTGTGGGGAGAGGCTGAGGGAGCTGGGGGTGTTTAGCCTGGAGAAGAGGAGGCTCAGAGGTGACCTCAGCACTGTCTAGAACAGTGGAAGGGGAAGTTCTAGCCAGGTGGGGGTTGGTCTCTTCTCCCAGGCACTCAGCAATAGGACAAGGGGGCACGGGCTCAAGCTCTGCCAGGGGAAATTGAAGTTGGAGATCAGAAAAAAATTCTTTCCAGAGAGAGTAATCAGGCATTGGAATGGGCTGCCTAGAGAGGGGGTGGATTCCCCATCCCTGGAGGTTTTTAAACTGAGATTGGATGTGGCACTGAGTGCCATGATCTGGTAAAGCGACTGGAGTTGGACCCAAGGTTGAATTTGGTGATCTCGGAGGTCTTTTCCAACCCAATCGATTCTATGATTCTATGAAGCTATTTTTAGTATATCTAATTGCAGTTGAAAATAACCTCAAATAAGAAAAGTCAATTATTATAATTATTCAATTATTTAAGAACTGACAGATTTACTCATCAGAAAGACACTAGCTCAAATAAAATATCCTTTCTGTCAACTGTCTATCTGGAATTTAATTTAAATGCATTCTACCCAAAATCCTGGTTAAACTCTACAGACATACTTGCTCTTTTTTTTCCTCTTAACCTTTCATTTTTAATAATACTGTATATACTATAAGTGCTACACATTTTTGTTCTCTCAACCATTAGATTCAGAAGATGGCACTACATTTCAGAGGTGATGTAAGCTGTTTGGTATTGCTTCTCAGCAAGGGCTTTTACAAAAAATGCTATTTTTTCCCCCATTATGAGTTTAAGAACTTCATTTAAAAAAGGAGCCACAATATAAATTATCAACTGAGAAACATTAAGATATGTATGTGGTGACCAGAGATAACATAATCGCATTTGGGGAACTAGGAAGAAAGTAGAGTGTGGGGAAGGGGGTGGATCTTTGGGTTTTTATTAGAAAAGTTTCCACTGATATAGTGAACGTTTGAGTGCTGTCAGGAGAAAGGGAAAAAAAAAAGAAAGTTCTCTTAATTTTTTAATAGGCAAAGCCAAAAACTTCACACATTTATCTTGGGATTAGAGCAACACCTTTCACTAAGAGGTATTTTAACAAGGTCTCAGCTTTCAGCAACTTTGGAGCTAAACTTGTATCCTTTTCTTTTTTCTTCTTAAGCCTAACTCGGACCATTTTATCAGCAGGGGATTTAAGATACAGGAAAATCTGAAGCAGCAGATTCAACTTTTATTTTGTAATGGTAGTGTGCAAATCTTTCCTAAAGCAAATACTACACCATGCTCCAGATATATTTCACCACTAGATGCCAGAACGTGGCTTTCAGAGCTAAGCAGTATTATATTTCCAGTGTCAGTGCTTTGATTCTATTGAATAAATATTCAGTTAAGAATATTCCAAGAGCTAAATATTGTTAGAGGATTTTTATTGAAATATTATACGATTAGGTAAGACTTCTGTACTTAAAGGTCATTGAGAATTCTGTCCAAAAAAAGAAGGTTAGATCACAAGTAAGAGCTACAGCTTCACAGAAATAGTCTGCAGGGGGTGGAACAGCCATCCAAACAACATGAGAGATGTAGACTGACTGAGTGTAACTTGTGTTAGAAGCATCAGAAACAGAATCCTGACTAGGAAATGAGTGAAGATATGAGGTAATTCGAAGCATTAGGAGTTCTCACCCAAACCCAGCCATGCTCTTTAACAGCAAAAATACTGTTGAAATAATCCATTCATAACACAGCTGCTTCTGCGACAATAGGTTACATTGAGAATGAATTATTTTCATCCCTTGGAAGACTTGCTGTATTACAGACCAAGTTTTCATTGTATGTTGGTTGGGTCATCTAATACACTTCTCTCAAGTCCATAAAATTACACAAAGCTCATTGTACTATTAAACTGAAAGGATTATGATGAACAGAGCATTTTCAATTCATGAACACTGAAATCATATGCAGAACATGTTAATTATTCCTGCTAAAGTCAAAATGCATAGTGCTCTCGTAAATGAAACATTGTCTCAGCTGTTAAATATCACTGGTGATGAAGTCATTATGATAAAATAAAACATATGCAGGTAGTTTTGAAATGTATTNACAAAAAGGTTAAATTTGTCCTTGTTACTTTTATCCAAAGCTCGTCTCTATTTAATACAGGAAGTTTACTTTGCCTTTTTAGTTAAATATATACAACTTACTGACAATCTTAAAAAAATTACCAAACACTCAGCAAAAAAAAGTACTTTGAATGAGATCTTGTCATTAGCCTCTACTTTTTCCACCAATACAAAGACAATGAGTTATTTATTCAAAACAAAAAGAATAAAATAAAGGCGATTTTCACTTTGCAGGTAGCAAAAATGCAGTTAAAAGCATCTTGATGAGCAAGCTCCTTCGGGCAGTTAATATTTTTCAGCCTTTGATTGTGCAAGTACAAGCAAATACAAGGCAAACAGGGTTACCCATCAGGAAGGGGGGCAGGCTGTTAGAAGGATTGCTCCTATTCCAGACAGAAGAGATAAGGGAGGTGAAGAAAAGAATGGAGAGGACACACTCTTCTCTTCTTGAAACATTCCATTTGTTTGTGAAGCAAGTTCTCAAAGTAGAACCAAAAAAAGTGTGAATACATGAAATATAAACAACGTTACGTTTCTGCCAATTACACGTCATTACTGCAACACAATCCAAGTAGAGAAATTAAATAAACTTATAAAGGCAACAAGGGACAAACCTTTACAGCTCCTAGCTGCTCTTTCCTAAATCTTTCCAAAGGTTTGATCAGAGTTTCAGTAACACTGAGTGCCTAAAGAAAAAAAAGCATGGGTTAGGTTTCCATAGCCAGACTGATGAGTCACTTTAGCATCAGCTAAAAAGAAAATAGCAAGCAAGCTCTGGGGTAAAATAACAGAAACATGCAAGTTAGGAGCCCTAAGTCAAAAAAAATCACATCTCTGAGTTCATTCAAGCTTTCAAAATTGCTGTCCCTTATTTCCATCCACTAGCAGGAAAATTAAATCTAAAACAAATGCAGAAAATTCAGAAATTTCCATGCTGCAGCCAAACCCCAACTGCTTTATTTGTGCCACTCTTGCAGATCAGGTTGATGGTGTCCATGACTGAAGACCAGCATGAGACAGAGGACACATGATTTCCATTTGGGGACACAAAAATTTCTGCAACAAGAAGCACTACAAACAGCTGCTGAATTGACTACCAAGTAGCAAATAATAATCCTTCAAGATGCAGTTAAAGCCACCAGGCAATAATACATATTTCCAAATATTTACACTTAAGTACATTAAGAAAACCTTAAGTTAACTCAAGTTATAAAACCAAGAGGTATAAAGACAAGAAAAAAGCAGTTTATTTGACTTGGTGAACATCCACCAGTGCACTTATGATACACAACTTCACAGCCATAGTAAAGAGAAAGAAAAAGGTCACAATATTCCATCACAAGTCAGAAAATTGTAGTGTATTAGATCAGGCCAGCAAACACAGCCTCTAGTTCACATGGAATGTCATTGAAGATGGAGCAGGGCTCCATTTAGTGCAAACAAGACTTAAAAATCTTTAAAATATTTCAAAATTACAGGAAAGGTTGAAACTTTTTGAACACAACAGGAGCATGGGAAAGCTGGCAAGAGCACAGGAGGTGGGGGAGCAGGTGAGATCCTTTTGGGCTCGGTCCTAAGGCAGACCAACAGAGTAAATCGTGCCCAGGACTGGACTTAGCATAGCCACCGGGATAAAATGCCAGGAGTTCAGGCAGAGCTCCCTGGAAGCTGCCCTGAAATACAACAGAAGGCTTTCTCTCTCTTTCATCTCCTTTCCCCCCACCCCTTCATAGGTGAAAAGCTTCAGATAACACACCACAGGCTTAAACCAGCCTTCTAGAACACTTCTGAAACATTCTTATCATAAAACACAGGAGGGATGTACTACAGATCTGGCACAACACAAATGTGCACATCACTGTCTGCTCCCTCCCACCCCCGGAGCCATACAGGGATTACCGTGGGAGTCATCCTGCCAAGTCAGGGTAACCAGAGCAACACACATTTTTAAGCAGCCAGGGCAGCACACTAACCCAAATATCTGGCAAGTCTGGGCCAAACTGAGTGTTGCACAGTCATCCATGGAACAGCTACATCCTAACTTCAGAGCACTTCTCATGGCCCAAACTTTTTCTTTTGGCACCCATTTCCTAATTTTGCCAAAAACACTTAAAGCACCCCACAGTGCACTCTCAAGGAGCAAAAGTAAAAGGAATCCTGACAAATCTGCCTTTCAAAAGTATACAGCAGCACTGGGCTAACCACAACAGAGGAGACCTTTGCAACGAGCTGGAGGACGGGAAAGGACAATAAGCAACTTCTGCCAGGTCTCCAGCCCAGCAAAGAGAGGTCCCAAAGAGCCCATCCCAGGGCTTTGTGAATACTCTTGTCAGCTGGAGAGCCATTAATTCCATAAGCTACCTCCACTCCCACCAAGAATAGACAGCTGAATGCCCCAAACAGGAGCTGAACTGTGGAAGGATAGCCCACTGTGCAACAGTCCTAGCTACTCAAGCAGCTACCAGGAGTCTCCAGGACAGTTCTTGGGATACTCAGATATTTCAAATTTTGTCAGGCTCCCAAAACTTGCCTGAAAATTCCTGGAGGCTGAAAGGAAGCAGTAATTTGGATTTATAATTGAATAAAGCACCAGAAACAGGTTCCTAGGACACACTTCCTGAGGACTGAAAGATCTCTCCGTGCTGAGTGCAAGAATTCTCAAGTCAGAGTGGAGAACTTGCGGAAATCACAGAATAGTCCTTCTATAGTGGAAAACTTTAGAAAGTTTAAATCGTTTGTTCCAGTTTCCTCCATACTGACAAAGTGAGGGAGAAGAGTGTGAGGCCTCCTCCTAGAAGACGACACAAGCTGCCAAGGTTACTGGAATCGTTTAAAAGCATATAAAGGCAACAACCAAGCACTTAAATCCTCCAAAGGTGAAAAATTAATAACAAACGACAAGTTGTCTGTTAGTTGTTTGAGTTTTACTCAAAAAAGTGGCATGCAAAATTAAGGGGCATTGAACCTATGCTGAACACAAAGTGTGAGTCAGAGAAAACCACAGCACCTTGATGCAACAAAGGAAAGAGAAAAAAAAAGCATTCACAGAAATGCTGTGCTTTATAAACCAGCAGGGCTGACTGTAAATCACTTGCTTTGCTACCCCTGTGCAGTACTAACCATGGGAACCACTACAGGAATTTGTTTGAAGCAGAAAATAATCTTTAAATCAAAATGGGATGTTCTCTTCAGTGACTGCCAAGAAACAGATTCCACTGCTGCCAGCAGTATGATATGCGAGTAACTCTTTCATTAAAAGAAAAACAAGCCTCTCCTCCTTCCAAAAAAGACATTTCTCATTTTGTGAAACTCAATCTTTTGTTAACAGATGCAGCATCCCCAGGTATTTATGATTTGTCACTCCCTTTGCTTTCTGTGCCTGGGTTAAACAACAGGGGTCTTGATTATTTCTGGGTGGAACAGGATTTTGCAGATCTTTGGTCACTCTCATGAAGCCTCATACCAGGCTCATACATCAAAAATACACGACTGGTAAGTTCAACAGTGAATTACAGAGATGTTCTTCTGACTGGCAGTAATAAAAGCAAAGTTCATAATTAAAATACATCCAATACAAGATCAAATAGAGAGGCATTCCCACTGTTTTCCAGTACTTAGAATCCAGTCCTTGTCATGAAAAGTTACAGAACTATGTATGTTTATTTATAGAACAAAATCATTATTACATTGCACTCATTCTTTGCTGATTTATAACTTGGAAAGTCAAAACAACATCTTTTTTCTTTCTTTTAAACCACAGAGAGCAGATTAGAAAATAAGCTAAGGATTGCTTTAATATATTTGTAATTATCACTTGTATCATCCTTAAAAACTAGGACCATGTTAAAATGTAAAATTTCTAGGAAAAGTTATATTAGGCATTTAAGTTAAATATTCATTAATACAAAATTACATGTTCCTTCCTTTTTCAATTTCTTGACTCTTGAATTAATTTTCATTACTCTGCTTCTCTAACCAGATTATGATAGGAATGTACTATTTAAAGGGCACCAAAAAATCCTTCTTTTCTTTATGTCTCTGATCTAGCCAAACATACCTGAAAGAAATATATATGCAATTATAAAATCTGGCAGGCAAACTACAGAGTGTAAGTCATAAGTGAATCAATATAAAGAGGTCATGTCTCAGGTAACAATATCTTAACCAGCTTTACCAATGTGAGAGTCTCAGGAATGCTCTAAGAAATGTTTAAACCTGATGTGCACACGTGCCTCAGGTTGACAGTCTGGAATTGCTTACACTATTCCTGTTCTATTTGCAGCACCTACAGAAAGCTCATAGAATTAACTTGAACAAAAACCTGGCAATAGCAATAAAATCAACATTGCCATCATCACCTCACAAGATCATTGTATACAACATTTCCAACATCTTAGAGCAGACTTTGAACTTTGTTTGTACCTCCTTATTTCAGATGCCTTTACAAAATTTCACCTGCTCTGACAGAGAAGTTGTACAAAACGGTGATAATATTGACTGTTCCACTTCCATTTCTTCCAAAGAAATAAGGAACAGGCCGTAGATTAAGGGGCCCAAACCAACATTTCCTAGTGCAGACCAGGAAAGGCACAGACTAAATCATCAGCAAGCTCATTCACAGATCTTGGATACCTCCTCAGCCAAGTCAACAAGATCCAACAGGTCACTTGCCAGCCAGTGCTGCTCCACAAAGATGACCCCATTTAGATTTCCACTTCTTCCCCTCTCACAGAAGGTGGGAATACAGGTGGTATGGGAGAAACTGCTCCCCCAAACTCCTCCTATGCACTGCAATTTGACAGACAAGACCATGCCCCAGCATTCAATGCTCCTCTTGCTTTCTCACCCTCCTGCAGCAGGCAGAGCAGGTCCTCTAAGTCCCTGCGCTCTTTGCAGACACAATCAGGCTTGTCTTGCAGAGGAGCAAGGCTGCTTGCATAGCCTGGAAAGGAGCAGTCACCCACAAGAGCTCTCCCAGTTCCGTCCCACTGCTGTGGCTAAAAAGGCTAGACCAAACCCAGCTAAGCAAGATTTGCTTTTCTTATTCAACAAATGCAGCACTAGCCTCCCAGCCTTCATCATAAAAATGTCCTCAAACCTCAGCCCTTACTTGGTGCATTGGAAATTACACACTGCTTACCAACAGCTTTAGTGGTGAGGTAAATGTGTATCCTGACTCTGCTCAGTTCTGAATCTAAGCATTCTCCCATAAAAGACAGATTTCTTTAGAAAGAAAAAACCCAAAGCCATAAACATACACCTTCCTGCAAACTGCACAGCAACACAGTTCCCAATTCACATCCCAGGAACTGGAATGCAGATCAGATGCCATACATGAAAGAGAGGGTTTAGTTTCCCAGCATAGCGAGTGGAAAGATTTATTTGTAGCCAGGGGCAGGGCAGTTTCTCCCCTCAACAAAGCAAAGAGGGAGGCTGCCTGTCAGTAGGGCAAAGCTCAGGAAACTGAGCAGGTGTCAATGAAACTGGATCTGGGAAGGAAGTTTTGCCTTCCTGAGTGCAACAGAGAATGCAGAAAGGAAGACATACCTACAAGTGATTCAATAACACAGTAGTTAACAATGCTGCTAAATAAAGGAGTTTACTTTCTAGTAAAGAAATTTACCACCCACAGCTGCACTTCTGTAGCAATGCACTCTCAATATATGGCTTGGAGAAAGTCATGCCAGAAATGGGCTGAAGAAGAAAAACAGCCATCTACTGAGAATGCTTTAACAAATGATGTTTTTAGTGTAGTTTGAATGTACTGAATGTAAAACTGCAAAGTCATTGTCTTCTTCCCAGAAGTCCCCTGCCAGGCCAGGGGGTCTCGGACACAGATAGTGACATCCTGTTATCTGGAACTCTCTCCCATTCAATGTAAATCCCCTTACTCTTACTGGCCTGAAGCCAGACTTCCCCCTTGTCCCTTATTGGAGCATTTGAATCCCTCCAAGTCCTTTATAAACCTGTCCCCCTGAATAAACTGCCTCTTTGTTCCTGCCCTAACCTGTGCCTCCTACGTGTCCTTTCAGGGGGGCTCTCAGGGAGCACATGGTTGGGCTTAGACATTGAGCACACGCTTCTCCTGGGTTAATGGATGGAGAATCCTACTCCAGGCAGAAGCACCATATCGTTGCCAATTCCTTCAGCACACAACATTAACGAGGCTACAAGAAACCACACCACCATACACTTCTACTTACAGAGGATACAGCTCTTCTGTGTTTTTCCTAAGAAATAGTAACATTCAACCTAATAAAAAAAACAATTCTCATACCTCCAGTGTTAGGGGAGAGACAAACCTATAAAGAATGTTATGTCCTCCAGAAAGCTTTAGTACTTTGTATAGTGATTTGCTACTGAATTTTCTCAAAGCATTAAGATCTATGCCTATAACCCTGTAATTGTGCAGATACAACTCCACTACTGAGGACATCACATGTACTTGCACAGCCTTAATCACTTTTAATCTCTTTTCTTTCTTTTCCCATGAGAACGTGGTTTGCTCTTACAGTTACACTGACCCACTTCCAGTTACCTGCACAGCCACCTCTCCTACCAGCACGCCCTGCAGATAGAGGGGTGTATCTCTAACCACTTCTCAGCACTGGTTTGTATTTAGTTGGAGCACTGATGACTGCAGGCACTGCAACCCACACCCACAGCTGGTTTGTTTCTTTTCAAATCAAGTTTTCTTCTAGCAAGAGTCTGGATTTTATCCCTGCTGTAGAGCTTTCCTCTGTAGCTTTACAATCCTAAATAACAAAAGGCCCTCAGCCACAGACATGGGTGTTTGAGTTTTGGGGGGTTTAGGACTGTAGTCTATAGACTAAAGGATTTTTAAGGGAGTCTCACAGCACAGTAACATTTGAGTGTCTTTGCATGTGTGAAGAGGCTATAAAATAGAAGTGATGTTCATTTGCTATAGAGGAAGCCATCTGGTAACAAAAAAGCCAGGTGGACAGGCAATATATCTGCCTTAGACAACTTATTTTCTGCATTTTTGAGGTACCAGAAGGCATCTGTAACAAAACAAATCACCGTCCTCTTCAAGTGTTCCACAAAACTACCCCTACGGTTTGGTAAGAGGACAAGAAATATCTCAAATTGTTCTAGGGGGAATTTCCTAGACCACTGATCCACTGCTCCACCAGCTGCAACACAGGCAGAATCCTGCACTCTGCACTTGCTAGCTCTTCAAAAAGCAGCAGCCGCCTTGACTTACAGAGAATACAATAGCAGGACTCCTGCGTTCACTCTTAGTCAAAGGTTATTTCCTGTTCAGTGGAAGTTCATGACTGACCTAAAGGACAGAGAGACAGATAAAGGGGCCTCCTATGACCCAATTACTATATTGTGCTCTGCTCTCAAAAGCTGTCTGCGTTGATTCTCTTGCCATGAAACTGCTGGCCTCAAAAATTAAATTGGTATCATAAGCAAACAATAAATTATTTCACTTTAAGAAAAAAGAATTAAAGACAATAGTGGGTGTTATTTACTAAAAGCTATTTAGTAGTCCTATCTTCTGAATAAGTTTATTCTGATGAAATACATCCCACTACAAAGAGAAAAATACTACAAAGCCATAAACATAACAAACAATAAAACAAAGATAGAGAGACTCTCTCAAATAGCAATAAATCAGCTTTTCTCAATCTGCAGTGGAAGAAAGCTGGGGACAACTCCACCTAATACGACCTTCCCTTAACAAACCCAAAACACAAGAACTGAAAAGCATAAGACACCAGTGTTACCAGCAGAGAACAACTTCCACTCCACACTCTGAAATCAATGCTCATGTAATGATCCTGACAAAGTAAAAAGGCTGCTCAGAAAAGAAAACAGCATAATGGCCATTTTCTTTGCACATGGCAAAGCTCACCACTGAGAGAAAAGATGCCACTGAAAGGCAAGGAATCCGACAGCGAACAACGGCTTCAGTGTTCAGCCAAGAAATGAACTGCTCAATTGTCAGTGCTTTCCTCCACAAGAAACAGTGGTGTTATTAACAACCAGCAAAATCCAAACTGGTGACAGCTTTACAATGCAAATTCCAAACATTTCGCGCTGATGAACTAACAGAATGAAAATTCTCTAGTGAGCTGTTGATGCATGTGAGACCACAAAGTTATCTGGAAGTGGAAGCTTTAGTGGTAACAGAACTTGTTAACCATATTCACTCAGAGGTGGGAGGAACACACTCAGAATCGGCTTTGCACTTTTTTTTCCTATTGTATAGACAAGTCATGTTTATTTTACAGATTAATGTGCACAAGTTCATACATAACTCACAAAACTATTTCAGAAAGACTGTGACATTCAAAAATAAATAAATAAATCAAACATTTAATGTCAAGAACCACCAAAACAGAGCAAGATGTGCCTGAAATAGTCATAGATCTACATTCATGTTCAACATTCCAATAATTAAATGATTGTCATATGGTCTCATGCTACACAGAAGAAAAGTGAAGGCCAAGCAATGAGATACAGCAGCAACTGTTATGCTTGTTTCTAAAACTGGAAAATGTTTTATTAAATGGAATAATATGCAAGAGAAAAGGATCTAAATCCTGCAATTCAGGTAGCCAAATGCTGTTCCTGAGATATCCTATCTGTGCCTCTAACTTTACATCTAAGATGTTCAATGTGCTGCTGGCAGCCTAATTTTTCAGAAGTGGTCACCAATTACATCTTTTCTACTGTCCTGGCAGATATATTTAGTAGCCTGTGCTGTCAGCAGACAGCAGAAAGGATCTGAACATATGGAGTGCTACATAATACCTTGAACTCCTATTGAACAGATATTGAATGCATCACACATCCGAGGCTACTGGGCATTTTTTAACAGTACATCATTGAGTGAACTGATTGCTCCTTCACACAGATTTCTTCAGATTACTGTCAAGATAGATTAATATTTACAAACTCTTAAATACCCACATGCAGACTGCCAAAGGAAAGCCTAGAAAAATTAATACCACTATCTTCAGAGCAGAGTCAACTCGTGTAAACTAATACAAAGAGCCACAGAACAAAAGCTGTTCAGGAACATGGTGTGTTAAGTGACCACTTAACCTGTGAAATAAATACTCATGCACTTAAACACCTCATTGTAAGAGGTAAGTATAAGTAATTATAAATAAGTATATGTACATATTTCTACAGATTACTTAAATTTTATCTTTAACCTTTTGAGTGTATGGGTTTGAACTGTAACAACTTCTTTTAACTTGGGAAATCACAATTGGGAAAACCTCTCTGCCCATTCTCCATTTTGGTTTTTTTCCCTTTTAGAGGAAGAAAAAGAAAGACTAAAACAGTGATTTCACTGAGATACTTCCTTAAAAATCCATGGAGAAATGTTTTCTTGTGTTTGTGATATATGCTAGGAATAATTCTGCTTTTCAGAGAGCTGCTAATCTGGTTTCAATTCTACTAACCTGGTAAAACTCACAGGGAATGCAAAAGGATTTTTGAGAGGCCAAAACCATGAAGAAACCTATGGCACAAGAAGCAACCTTTCTCTTTTGAAAAAACAAAACAAAACAATAAAAAAAAGGAAGAAAAAGACTTAGTAACCGTGTAGCACCTCTCCCCTTAAGATATCTGATGGAATAGAAGTGTGCAAAAGCTGTACTAGGAAATAGAAGAAAACATATCAAAATAAAATAGCTAGTTTAGATTGCCCTGGGGAATAACAGGAAACATAGCAAGGTGAATATAATTGTACCAGAAATCCTATATGAAGAGAAATAACCAAGTACTTAGGGGCAAAGTTAGAAAGACAAAGACAAAAATACACTTTACTTGGCAAGGGGCAAAGAAAACCCTAAAGGAAAGAGGTTCTTCATATTTATCTCCAAAAACAGAGAGGAAGGAAGTTATGAAAACCACTGGAAAGAGAGTTAAAGCAACAATGGAGGGTAAGACAACAGCAGATTTTAATAATCTTCACATAGGAAAAAACCCTCAATTATAGCAAATTATCTGACGAAGGGGGAAAAATGGATGTTAATGGGAGCAAAGATTCCTTGAGAGCAATTGAATGTATTTCTACATTATGCAACTAAAGAATTAATTGCATTCAAGTCAGAAGGGGCTTTGCTTCAGAGTAATTTAGGAACTCATCAAAACAAACCAAAGGGAGAGGCAAGCAAGGTCGCAAAGGATGGCAGAGGAGCAAACACAGCAGCAGCTGAAAAGTGAGAAGAGGAGAAGAAAGCAAGAACTGAGCAAGATGTAGAACAGACAGAGCAATCCTGATACTTACAGGTCCTTGAACTATAGAAAGTTAAAACTATTCTGCATCTGTTAAGAACAATATCCAGCTTCCTTTTTGAGATTAGCACAGCAACTGACCTCCTCAATGAAGTCTTCAATGCTGACCCACGTCACATTCTCAAAGGCAAAAGTGGTGACCTGGTCTTAAATAAATTATAGGAAGAATGAGAAAACAACATCCTGCTTGCAAAACTACCCAGAAAAACACCTGTCCAGCTAAGAGGATATTTCAGGTACCATACAGGAAACTATAGCCAATTTTCCTGCATGACTGAGTTTTCAGTAGGAATTTAAGGAGTGACTTACAAGTAACTCCATCACAATAACATACACATGGAGAAATACCAACCCAAGCCAAAATGTCAGTGCTTACAGAAAACAGGATTAGAAGTAATTTTGACAAAAAAGAGAGATGATCTAAATTCAGTGTAATTAAATTGAACAAGGAAAAATACAGATGTAAAACACCACTTGGAAAGGGCAGCAGTGAACACACTACTATGAAGGAAACATGATCAGTTTTACTCCATGACCACTGTAGAAAAACTCTCAGAAATTTCCCAGCTTAACTTGTAGTAATGAAGGCTCAGTATGCATATCAGGTGAAAAAAATTGAAGAATAAACATTGAAGCAAAGAGAAATCCACATTGCTGGAACTTTTTTAAGAATAGGTTAGGGAAGGATCATCAAGGTACATGTGAGCCTGTTGTGACTCACACCTCTGGCAAGGCTGCAGGTAAATGCAGCCAACTCAGCCCTGGCACGGGAGCAAACAAATCAAATAGGATATGAGACATGACTAAATAGGAGCTGAGAGATTGCTGGACATTGCCCATAACTGTGAGAGACGCTGAGAAGAGTTGCAGACAGTACCATGAGGGCTGACTGGGCTTCCAGCATGATTAGGTGAGAGTTATGTGAGAACAGGTGAATTCCAGGAGCAGATAAGGGGCAGGACAGAGGAACCCCAGGGAGGGGAAGCACACACAGCCAGCACATCAAGGTGACCATACTGGTAGTGCCAAGTACTGCTGAGATTACTGAGAGAACATGACAAGGGCTCTCAAATTTGCTTATGATTTAGCAAGACTGGAATCAACGGAGAAGGCTGGTCATTTAGAGGAGACTGAGATGGAGATAGGGAGGTATGAAGGTGACAAAAATGGAAGGTGAAGAAGGAGGAAAGGGCTAATAACCACAGCAATTGGTACCCACCAGCTAGCCTGCTCTGCTCATCACCACAGCATAAATGAGGGCAGACAGTGAAGCCTGCCGTTCTGAGTCCATCACAAGAATCAAACCTGCTTTCTGTTGCCAGGGGAACTGGGGCTGAGAGGGTGCTCTCCCAGGCAAGCAGGAGAACAGCCAAGCAGTGGGACAGAGATGTGAGCATCACCATGTTGGGCCTTGCTCATCCCCACCTTTCCTACTGGTCTTGCAAAGTTCCCTTTCATCCCTGAACTTCCACAACACTTGTATAACGCCAAAGGAGCAGAATGTAAGTCCTATGACTCCATTCACCCTCAAAATATAACAACAATTTCCAGAATATTCTCAGGGACAAAGTGATCTACTTTGTATCTGCCCTGGGGAATGTCATCAAGTTACAGTGCTATAGAAAAATGTAATTTGTATTTATATTGGCCACTCTGGTGAAACATTTGGATTAATGCCAACTTCCCTTTTCACAAGCAACTAAATCCTTTGACATTTGGGATGTAATTTCAGCAGCCTTTGAAGGAGATGGGAGAAATGGTAAAAGCATGAAGTGCAAGATTCCAATATCTGACTGAAATTATTAAATATTCACTAAATAAATATTCACCAGATGAATAACAATCAAAAAAGTACATTTATTGTAAACCCTGACAGAAAGCTTTATGGAATCTGGATTCACCACAAACAATATTGTCAGAAAACTGTAAGAAGTATAGGTGATGAGTATTTAATTTCAGTTTAGAATGTATTTTAAATGCAAATTTGTTTCATTTACAACGTGGTTCTGAAAAAATAGTAACACTTTTCTCAAATACGTAAAAAATTGGAATGCACAGCAATATCTGAAATGCCCTTAATTCTGTAATCATTCATCAATTCCTTTAATTTTACTTTATGTGACTGAAATTTATCTTCAATCATGCTCTGAAACTGAAGTGAGCAGTCAGATATCTTCTGGTCATCTTCAAAATAGTAAGGGGGAAAGCGCTCAATAACGAGAATTCTTAACAAAGACAACTGAATGCTTTTGAAAAAAAATCCTGCTATAAACTTTGCATCTTAATGGAAAGTCTTTGGATCCCTGACCTGATTCCAAACATCTGCGAATGCAACATGCCCTAATGTTCTCCATGGGAGTATCCCTAGAGCTCATGCCACTGTTAAAATATCCACTGAGAAGTCTTAAAAAAACCAGAAGTCAGAGCAGCAGACATTGAAAATGATCTTTTCCAGTCACCACACAAGCATTTTCTCAGAGACTTATGGTCACTGTTATATGGACTCACTTCAGAAATGATACATAACATTTGCTAGACTGCAGATGCAATAAAAAGGTCACTCATCTGGTAACTCGGAGAATATATTCCGTTTCTATTTGGTATTAAATATTTGCCCCACAACATTTTATACTCCCTGTTTTTTCATCAAACTGTCACTGTTCTAAAAAAATACTGCATTTTATTATTTTCCTACAAAGAAACTGACTTTAATTAGCTTTTAGTGTGATAACACCTTTTGTGTAAGCATGGACATCATACCAAGAAAATGAGTAATAGTATTTCATGGCATTCAGTTTGAACAGCTGGTTTTGTATTTTTGTGTTATACTCTGCAGACAGACAGCATTGGATTCTGCACAGCCTACTATGTTGGAAATCTATCTCTGCTGAAGATCTATTGATACAGCCACTGAAATGTGCCAATGTCAACTCTGAGGTCGACATCCCTAAAAAGCCTGATATTAAAATAACGTGACAGTCTATAAAGCATTTCTCATTGTAAAACTTCCCAAAGACTTTCACTAATTAGATTCATGCAACTTCATGGAAATAAAATACAACTATGGATGGCAAGAAAAAGCAGAGTAAAAACTATATTGCAGAATGATGAAAAACAAAAAAAGCATTGAAACATACTTGAGCAAATCCCTATAATTTGGCAAAACAACTCAAGACACCGAAAAATTGTCTCCACTGAGTAAAGACAGTATTTTTAGGAATGTGTAAGGAACCACACTGACCCTAATTCAGACCCAAGAGTGATTCCAGATCAGAACAACATACGAGGACATAACACAGCACACACAAGAACCCATGAGTGTTACTAGGCTCAGCACTGCTGGAGAGAGAAATATTTTCTTAAAAACTTGCTCAAAAGTTTTTTTCTCATTTACCTACATATTTTACTCTGGAGGCACTGCTTCTGGCAGAGAGAAACACAGCAGACAGATCAGTCTCAGCCACCTTTTAATGTGCCAAATGGTCATTGATTTCCAGGAAGACAACGACCTAATTACCTGACAAATACTGAGAAACTTGATTGCTATCGATGCAGATTTGAGCAGGTTTCCCACATGCACTCTGACAACACTCAGATGAAAACTGGGTACACAGCACCTGCTCTGTGAATTCCTGCTCTGACACAAAAGCTGGGCATGCAGCTGCTGAGGAGAACAATTATCTAGAATGAAACCCTCATCTTCTGGAAAAGTTAGGAAATCCAGATAGCAAGGTGTATTGCAGAGCTCTCATCACACAGTCTACTGTAGGGATTGGTTTACAATATCTGGAATGGAGAAAGTTCTGCCAGAAATGGATTTGTGATGAAAATCAACAAGCCACTTACAATGCTTTAACAACTGATGTTTTTAATGTTGTTTAAATGTACGAAACGTTTGTTAAAATGTCTTTTTGCAAAGTCACTGCTTCTCCTTTCCAGAATTACCTTGAGGTATCCTGTTACCTCAGGGGTCTGGAGGAAGGTTGTGACATGCATGCTACCTGAACCCCCCCTCCTATTGAATGTAAATCCCCTTACTCCCATTGGCCCAGAGCCAAACCCCCTCTTGTTTCCTACTGGTGGGTTTTGAATCCCTCCAAGGCCCATATAAACCCCTGACCAGCAATAAATGCTCTCTTCTTCTCCTCCCTCTCCGGTGGTCTCTGTGTGTCCTTCTTGGGCTCTCGGGGACCACGTGGTCAGGGAAAGCAGGGAGCACATTTTCTCCTAGGTAATGGAATAACATCCAGGACCAGGAGAATCACCATACCATTGCAGATTGCATCCCTGCAACAGACAGCAACCACAGACGCAGAAGGAACCCAGCAGGAACAGTCTATGTGCAGACAACATGAGCCATATTCCACTAACACCCCAAGCAATCACAGGCAACTGAATGAAGAACACTCACTCCTCCTACACAACAGAGCAACCAAATGTTTGCAGCTCCAACCCTCCACCAGAAAGCTCACCTACCAAGCAGAGGTTTCTAAGCCTGCTACTACATACAGACAACAGATTGCATCCCAGATGCACATAAGCATTGAAACCTGGGAGATACAGAGATCCTGGATCCAAAGTCGGCCAACTGCCAAACTCTGGGTATCCTGTTGTAGCATTAAGTCTTTCATGTTCCTTTTTACTGTACATGGCAAACTACCTCATGGTGGTTTCCTCACTCATTCCAGACATAATTTATCAGGGCACAACCACTTGAAACCATGTAATACTTATCCATCCCTACAATAGAGACATTTTCTTTAATGAGAACTAGTTGCTGTCTGTAACTCCAGATACAGAACCAGAGGCTGCACAATGAGCAGTTAAGTTAGTGATATAAACATCTTGGTGGTTAACAAACCAGTAGGCAACTTCAATTAACTTTGATCTTACTCTTTGCTAAATGTACAGCTTTTAAAATCTTACTGCAACTCACCAAAATTTCTCTTTGTTCTTCAAGATTTTTCAAGAAGTTCGAAAACTCATGAAGTGATGCATCTGTAATACAAAACCAGAAAAGAAAGGTTGAAATCATGTTGTAGGATGGCAAGGCAAAATGTAGCCACTCATAATCATTTCTTACCTACCTATGTATCTTTCATCATCTGTCTCTGCATCACCAATGAATTCAAATTTGAAGTCTCTCAGAGAATGGGCAAATTTTCTCTGGGCTGCTGAAAGGTCTGCAAAGAGAAAAAGGACAGGTTGAAGGTTAGGCAGGTTGAAGAAGGCCAGAAGATCCCTCTATCCCTAGAATAATCAACTTTCACACAAAACTCTTAACACAAATCTGACATAAGACATTGAACATTGTCTAACCCTCTTCTGAACACACCTGGGAACTTGTCACACAGATTTCCTTATGCAAGGCTATATAGTGGAAAGCACATGTACAACATTAGACCACTTCACTGCAATTAAAGGCACAGGCCATACAAACAGATCTGTAACTATAGAAATTATAGGCACAACACTCAGTGTAAATTGTGTCAGTCATCTTACTCTGCTACCCTAAATTAACTAGTACATTCATTAGCACTTAGAATTTTCTATATACTATAAATAGTTAGCTCTGTTAGTGAAATACTTATACATAAACCTAATATAAAAGAATTCTTGCACTGGAACTAAAAATTTCATGGAGTCAAACTATGCCAAAAGTTAAATAAGTTAAATGCAGAGCATTATTAATATTTTTATATAATAAGTGTTTTGTAATAGCTGTAAAACATTTCCAGCAACCCGCTCTAAAACTTTTTCAGCCACGCAACTTTACCTATTAATGTTTGACAATTTAGGGTCAGAGACTGCATTCTTACACCCATCAGGAAGTAATCAGACTCCATATCCAGCCACAATATCATCATTATAAACCCTAACGAAAATTCATAAAGCTGTAAATAAACAGTGTACAGACACTCTTCTCTTGTGCTCATGTGTGCAGGCTGGGAATGTCACAAGCTCTACAAACATGGAAGTGCTCAGTGGAAAAAGATTAAAAAAAAGAGATGTATATCCTCATACAACTCTACCCAGTAGTAAAGGTTTTACTCACATTTTTGTTGTCTGCCAAAGTCAAGGATGATTTAAAATATGTAGTTAATCTGTAATCTTTTTCTCATCACATGCAGTCCCCTGAAGGGCTAAGAACTACTCTTTTAACAGACTAGCTAATCATTTTGCTCTTTAATATTAACAGGCACTAGAAGATTATCAACCTGAGCTTTTTGTTTGAGAGGGGAAGGTTCTTGTTGGTTTGGAGTTATCTGAACAAAACCCAAACAAAATACTCCTCAATTTCATTATAGGTCACGCGTCCAACACATTTATTTTACTGTGAGTCATAGTCAAGCATAACTTTGACATACAATGATGCACTGGAACTTCAGTTCAACCATTTAAAAGGTTAAGTCATGAATACTCTACGAACAGCAGAACAATGTCTAAAATGAAAAAAACGTGCTTGTCACTTCTTTCTTTTCACCCTTTTCCCATCAGACCTTTCCTTTCCTCAGCTATTGCTGTAACCCTGCTATGCCACACTGCCAGGTACTCGCTTCCCTTTTGCAGCTGCTTCTAAAGCCTGTACAAGTTCCCTTCAACACATAATGCAGCAGGGTGCTGCACAGGCTTGAAATAATAAGAAGGTTGAAGGAAAAAATAACGTAATTCCCATATGAAAGGAAACATGGGTGTTTTAATTCAAATGTCTTGTGGGCTGAATGGCTGTTCATAAAGCAGACAGCAAAAGAAACAAGTTCTGTTTGCTGTGGAAGGCTTAAATATGGAAAATAACAAGGTTCTTAACCATTGAATGTTACACTTGTTTGTGAGCCAGGTCACAACACAAGGCCGAAGAGAGTTTATTTATGGGAAAATGGTTCCAACAACACACACACTCCCAAACTTATTTAATTTTCTTAAATCTGATAATCCCCTACCAAAGCCCTGTCATATGAGAGCCAGCTCCATGCTAGAGGAAGGAATTATTTATTATGTTTTCTCCCACTGACAGAAGTGAACTATTCCAATAATGTTGAGCAAGGTACATGTTAAGAGCTGCATGCACCACCACATGCACATACTATCCCCTTTCCCCTTCACAGACTGAAAGTGAACTTAAAAGCCTTTCTAGAGTGCTGTGAAACTGCCTCCTGCATGGCCTCACATTCCTTCTCCCCACCAAAAACCACCTCTCTGGTGACAGTGACAGCACACAGAACCTGTGCCCACAACCAGACTCTTCCAGTGCAAAGTCCAACATCTTCTGTCAATTTGAGAAGAGACTGAATTAAACCACTAAGCTTCTCACAGGATCAGAAACCTACATTTCTGCATCTCTTGTTACTGAATTTGCTCAGGGACTGGACACTACTGACCAAAGGACTGTGTTTAGAATCATAGAATCAGTAGCATTGGAAGAGACCTCCGAGATCATCAAGTCCAACTCTTAAAAGCAGTTAACCTCTGAACACATCAAAGATAGATTTGCAGGGTTCCTTATTAAAATCATGAAGACACATTATATTTTTGCAACATCTTTCCACAGCTAATTCCTGAAATGTTTAAGAACAGTCCCAGAAAATTTTGGAAACCATCAGTGGGTGAAAGGGGGTTGGGGATTTGGGTCACAGAATAACGACCTGATGGCTCAAGAAAAGCTGAAGATACATGGCTATTGAACCAATACAAGAAAATAGGAAGAGATTTTCTGAAGAACTTTAAGAACTTGGCACTTTCAACAAAGGTGAGAAGTCATTGCAGCAAAATAAATGCCAATCACATGTTGCAAGATGAAACACGAACACTCGAGTCATTTATTTCAAAAGACACTGCAATGACCACAGTCCTAACTGCTGCCAGAACAAAGAGATTTTTAACCCTGCTTAGTCAGCAGGTGTTAACTACAAGTTTCACTTTTCAATGTTCATGTATCATCCATAAATCTTGTATTATTTTAGCAAAACTTACATTTAAGAAAACATTCTGTTTCCATTCCCTACACCATAACAGCACTGATGTAACATAAACCAGCACCTTTCTAGGCAGAGCCACTGGTGCCCAACTATTCACAGGAATGAAAGTCTGAATTGGCTTCTGCTAAACTAAAAGCAAAAAACTGAGCATCAAGTCGTGATGGAGGAAAGCTTTCTCAGAAGGTCAGAGCAAGAATTTTTTTTCTGCTATAGCACAGGAAAAATTACAAGGATGGTGGCTGGACACATAAAAGATAACATAGCCCTGTGCTGCTGCTTCTTGCCACCTGACAAACCACAGCCAGAGTGAGACACCTGAGAACACCTGCAGTCCAACCTTCCTCCGAGAGACAAACAGCATGAAACTGTTCCAGCTTTTAGCCCAGTAAATTCCACATATCCTACAGTACGCACACAGAAGTTCACACGATTATAAGCATTTATAGAAGTCTATAAAAACAAACTAGATGCTGATATCATCATAGAGACTATAGTCTCTCCCTACTGTGTTACAATGTAAATGCTGAGCTTTGTTGCTTAAGTTGGAAATTTCATAAATGCAACTTGGCCTTCTTCCATGCTATGCCAGAAGACCTTTACCTTTACACCAGCAATATTATTTGGCTGGCAATGACAGATCCATCCCAGTATTGTTCCACACCAGCAGCATTAAAGCTTGCAAGACCAGCACTGTGTTATATAACACACTGTAAACACATACGGATTCCAGTTCTGTGCATTAGAATGAGAGAGCACACGAGTACAATATGTATCAAACAGCATGAGCAGTTACGCTGATTATGTGAATAGCCTACGGAAAAGCAAAGCATTTAGAGGGCCAGGAACTAACTATTTTAGTCTCTTTAGCCTCCACATTCCACGGAGTAACACGGAAGAGGAAGATACAGGAAACAGCAACAGGGTTGTTGCTTGCTAAAAGCCACGGTTATCATTTAAAGGGAGGAACAGCGCATTCAAGATCAAAGAGCGTTTTAAATATCAACTAAGCACGAACACTGCTGAATACAATGGAATCCTGGCAAACCCATAAGGCAGAGTCCTTTCAAACATTCACCTAAAACACTAAAAGAAACCAAGCATCTGCTAAATGTTTTTAGCAAAAGGCTGAAAAAACACTTTCAGGGAGAGAAGGGAGGGGACATAAAGACACCAGGGCCTTTAATTTTCTCTCTTTGCCGTCGTTCATATCAGTACACTGCACTTCTTTGATGTTTGGATGCAATTATTTAAAAACACAGTAGCAGAAAGAGGAGCAGCTGCCTGGGCCCCCACTTTGCTTGCAAGACTTCAGTAACAAGCGCTCCTGTGAGTTTGTCCTCTGCCAGATGCACCCCCAGTGCCCCATACAAATATCTCTACATTTTTTCCATTCGGATTTGAAGGAAAATATTGTTGTTGCTTATCTGAGTTGAGCTGAGCCAACCCAACACCATTAGCTGTTGGGTGGTGGCCAGGCCTGACTTACAGCACCAGACTCCAACCACTGCCTTTAAGATCAGTTCTAACCTCAGTCCTAGCCACACAAACCAAGTCTTGCAAAAAGCCAGACAATATTGCTTCCTAAGGCTATGTGAGATCACTTTTGGATGGTAGAAAAATTATCCACTGGCTTTTTATCAGTGTTAACATTTTTCTACAACAATATGCAGGTTTCTGCATTTCTGCTTTTAAGGACTGGAATTACATTGCCATTCCTCATCCCTAACTACGAATCTCATTTATTCTAACAGACATGCTCTAATAATGACAGATTTCTAGCTGCTTTATTTAACATGGAGTAAAATTGCTCTGGTTTCATTGAACAACATTTTCCCAAAAAAGCTAAAATGTTAAAAACCACTTCGATTTAACTACAATTTTTGTCTTCAAGCTACGTTACTACTTCAATGGCTGAGATTACGTTTCTCAATGTATTTTTCTTGCATTAGGCCAAGATCAGGCAAGCTACTTGCTGAGTGAAACAGGCAAGAACAAGCTGAGTGAGACTTGGCTTCTCCCCTCTTCTTCCCAGGCATCCATCTCCTTGCAAGAGCTAACAAAGCAGCTTCAGAGGAACAGGGCACTTAAAATAATTTGTCCAAGAGCTGCAGTACAGACTTGTATGACGTCTTACACAAAACATGCTCCACCTCGACAGTAAAAAGCAACTTTGTGTTCTTCTTCTGTGTCCCCTTTAGTAAGGTGGGCAATGAGTCTAATACAACTCATGACACTGAGAACATGAACAGGATTTAGTTACTCCCTTAGTAAGGTGGATAAAACCAGCATTTACTTAGCAACTAAGCAGATGCAATCCATGTGGCAAAATTGTTAAGAGCAGTAACGTGTTCCAACTCCCTAAAACCAAATTAACTTTTTCAATATATTTATCAGATCAAAATGAGTAGTAAAGAGTCATCAAAACAAGAAAATTTACAACAAAACTAAAATACAAAGTTATTAATTTCCATCCAAAACCAGAATGGAAATCAGGTTCAAAGGCTAAAATGTTTCTGGAGTTCCATTTTGATAATGTCACGTTACCCATGGCAGCTCATGAGTTTCTGAAAGCTTAGCAAATTTGGGTATGAGGATTAAAAAGCAATGTATTACTGACCTGGCAAGTACCTCAACTTCCCTGGCCCCCCCTTCCCTTGTAATCTGTGTTGGTGAGGCCACACCTTGAGTATTGTGTTCAGCTCTGGGCCCCTCAGTTCAGGAAGGATATTGAGGGGCTGGAGCGGGGCCAGAGAAGAGCAACAAGGCTGGTGAAGGGACTGGAGCACAAGTCCTATGGGGAGAGGCTGAGGGAGCTGGGGGTGTTTAGCCTGGAGAAGAGGAGGCTCAGAGGTGACCTCAGCACTCTCTAGAACTACCTGAAGGGAAGTTGTAGCCAGGTGGGGATTGGTCTCTTCTCCCAGGCACTCAGCAATAGGACAAGGGGGCACAGGCTCAAGCTCTGCCAGGGGAAATTGAAGTTGGAGATGAGAAAAAACTTCTTTGCAGAGAGAGTAATCAGGCATTGGAATGGGCTGCCCAGAGAGGTGGTGGATTCCCCATCCCTGGAGGTTTCTAAACTGAGATTGGCCGTGGCACTGAGTGCCATGATCTGGTAAAGGGACTGGAGTTGGATGAAGGGTTGGACTTGATGATCTCGGAGGTCTTTTCCAACCCAATCGATTCTATGATTCTATAACACAGTGCATTTGGTCCATCCCACACCTTTAAAACAAATAAGGAAAACCACAACCTCTCACCATTTCGGTTTAACTTAACTGGCATTGGCTCCTGCTGGCCCAAAGGCACCTTTCCAATGGCTCCTGAGTGTCCAGCAGTTGGAAGCTTCCCATCCTCCACATTTATATATGCTCAGGTCTGAGACATCTCCACACCAGTTATACCAAAGTTAGGATATGTATTACTATATACAAAAAAAACTTCAGAAATTTGGTGTCAGAATGAAGTTTCTCAGGATCCAGTCTCCAGGCACATGTGCATGCACAAATCAGAGTTTAAATTTTCAAAACAAAAAAGAGGAATAGCCAATAAAGAGCAGCAGTGATAGTTTAGAAAGAGTCTTTTGAATTTTAACATGGAAGGAGTTTTTGTTATAAAATTTTAAAACATTAAAAAACACGCAAAAGCAAAAACTTGGCATTTCAGCATCAAAGAGAAAAATGGAAATGAAAAACTAACAACCCTAGAGTAATTGATATGTAAATAGAAATCAATAACAATTTTAGGAATCTTAATCTCCGATGGAATTTTTTTTTAACTTATCATAGATAGGAACTGATGCCATTCTTCTATTACACTGAAGTCCAAATTTGGTCATGACTTTCCTAGCTAATGATAACAGGAGGTGAACACCTAGAAGCCAAAAAAGAAAAGCATGTTTTAATTGTTCATGGTTTTACTTTTCAATCTAAGAAAAAAGAGATAAGAACGACTACTGAGGCAATGAATATCATTCTTAAAACAGTGCCTCTGCTAGGAACTTACTGGTCTTAAGAGTTTCTTCCACAGTGTTCCCTGTTACCAGTTTACTGCATGCTGGGACCATTAATTGTGGCATAATTCTGTGACAAGTAAAACCAGGCTATTTAGCCTGAGCAAGTCACGTGTAAATAGCACAACAGAGACATTCTAACTTCCTCACTTCTTACAAGAGAGAACGCCATTCTTGCAGGATTTCTATTTCATAGGTTACTTCTGTCATATTTTATGATTTTCCTTCTTTCAAATGCATAACCCCATAGCCTAAACACTATTCCCCATATCAACCAAAACAGTCAAATTAAGAAAGCTTTTAGATTTCAGCAGTCAGCTCATTTTTTTTGATAGGCAAAATGTTTCACGGTCCACAACCTCCAACCATTGCTTTCTCCTCATGAAAGTATGCAGTATAACAACATAAAATGTGTATCATCTTACCTACCTTCTCTAGTTCTGCAACTTTCATCAGTGAAAAGACTTGACTCCTTTCTTTCTACCCTTGCAAGTACAAGGGTACAAACTCCACATTACCCCACATCAAGAAACAACTAATTAACATATTAATTACCATATAGTAAATCACAAAGAAACATCTTACATGAGTATGGGAAAAGTGCCAGATCATGTCCATATATTCCCTGGGCTGCACCACACCTTTCTGGGCTCTGGTTATTTGCCTTTTTAACTAGATCTTTGAAATTTGCCAGCCAGCCCTACTCCACCCTGCCAAGGGAATTTTTGTCTTTGCATCACAAGCATTAGGCAAAACAGCACATTTAGTACTTGAGCAGAGATTAAGATTCTCCTAGAGCATATCCAAGAGCTCTTACAAAAAGGTGCACCCCTCTGCCAGCTCAGATGATGACTACATCTTTCAGTTCCTCTTCAGGAACACAGCACAATATTACACTCTGAAAGAAAATTACAAGCCCCATCCTGGCCCTACAACGCTGCCAATAAATTCACTGCTTCAGGGGTGGGGAAACATTCCTGCAACCACCTTGACATAAGACCTGTATCCCAAAGTCTCTGCTGAAGGGTCTTGCAACTCAGTTCCTGTGGAGTACCACAATTTGTCTTCAAAGGAATTGGCACCATCTTCCTAATCCTTACAAACTCTGTGTCTTTTACAACAAAGGACCAAAAGAAAACAATAAATCAGAAAGCAAGGACGAAGAAAAACAAATTTGCAATGCAGAAAATTATAAGAGCATTCCACAAAATTCACACAGTTCCCAAAGGTAAAAACCAGCAGTTCAGGATTTGCTGCAAAGGTTTCCCTGGATCACCCTGCACCAAACGGCAGCAAGAGGGACACCCATGGCAGGTATATATTCTGTTCCCAAAAGAAAACATCAGTCCAGAAGCAGCAGTTGGAATGCACAACAGCAAAACAATTGCACAATCAAAGCTTTCACTGGTATATCTTTCTACAATACCTCCAGCTCTTCAAGTAGCACAGACATGGGGGTTGTCTTTCAAAAGTGACTAAATCAGACAATGTGAGATGAAAAAATTCCTTTTCAGAAATCAGGATTTTACTATTGTTAAAGACGTATGAATTCAGAAGGCGAGATTACATTTCTGGAAATGAATTTTGAAGGAGAAAATTAAAACTGACTTAAGATGTTTGTAAGACAACTCTGATCAAATAGAACAAATTTCCAGATGTTGTATTCTTCTATTAAAATACCTGTCAAATACCACAGATCTGAGGGCCTTCCTGCATGTCTGCTGTTCAGCAGCAAGTAAACCAGAAGTTTAAGGATGAAACATTGTGTTAGTTAACTGAAAACATTCTCCTCAATTGGGAAACTCAGTGAAAGACAAGGCAGTTACAGGAAAAAATGTGTTTATCGTACAGATACTTATCCAACATCAGCATTCTGAATGTTTTAATTCTGGAGTATTGCTTTCTTTCCCAGACTGATTTCCCAGACAATAACCATAATGTTTACATAAAAAGAAGAATACATTGGGTGTTGGTCAGAAGCTAAATTTTGCCATTTTATTCTCCAAATTATAAGAGTTTTATGCTTGGGAGGTAACCCCACATAGTAACATCTATACTCTGAATATGGGCAATGAAGCATTAACCCTGCACAACTCAAATGAAATCCTCTCTGAATTCAACGCACTTCTTAAAATCCAAATAACTGATAGGACATGCTGACCTAATTTCTTCAGTCACCAAAATGTGCTCATGGCAATCAGGTAGAGCTGTTACACCAACACAGCAGAGGTCCTGACCATCACCAAGGCACAGAGATTTCCCCCTTCCACCAAACAGGATTAACTTCATTGTTTGAAGTCCCTTGTCTTAGAAAGCACACAGATGACTGAAGCTTCATCAGGCTGAGCAAGCTGGAGGGGAAGCACAGCTCATCCTGGGATAGTAATGTCAGAGCAAGCACAGCTTGCAGGTTTTCCACATGCCACATCTGCTGCCATTGGACAACATCTCAAAGTTCATATCCAATAAATATTTTCATCAAGATCTTTTTTTCTCCACAGCAGCAGACAAGAAAGGGGGGCAGGGATGGAACCAAACCCAAACAAACCAACCTTTCCCCCCTGTTTTTAGCTAAATGAACCCAGAACAGGATGTCACACAATAAAGGCCTTTTTCCAGACAGAGCTCTCTTGCCTGCTTGGTTCCAGCTGTCTGGTGGTGCTTTTCACAAGAAGTCAGATGACAACTCACTAGTGGGAAGTGGGCAGCCAAAACACAAGAAGAGCTGGTAGTCACCTCCTTAATGAATGACTAGAGCAAGTCTTTTAATCATCTTTAGAAGCACAGGCTCTTCACTGATGGTTTGAAATATATTTGTGAAAGTGTATATCAAGTCTGCAGAAATGTCAGCATTAAACATGAAATACCTTTGGAATAAAAACCCAAACATCATTCACAATGTTTTCTGTCTTTAAAATGGCAAATATCTTAAAACTCTGTCACTTGTATGAAATTACTGCCTAAACGTTTGTATATGCAGACAAAACCCCAAAAGCAGATTGAGCAGTGACTTCTCCACAGCAAGACATGCCCAAACACACCCTCAGCACAAATGCACACCTACAATTAGGGTGTTACACGAAATGGCTACCAAGTGCTTTGTCATCAGGAAGACTATAAAAGGCTCAGAAAACAAAGTTACGTTTTCACCAATTCCTCTGCTCCCGAGTCATGAAAATTAGGCCAAATTCTTCCAGTAGGCAAAGACCTTAGGTAGTACAGCTTTATTTTTCCAAGTACAACAGGATTCAAGTAGGAGAGGACAGAGGAAAACACAATCAGAAATGAGATAAACAAGCAGCTGAGATCTGTAATTCAACACAGAGCGTCCAAGTGCTGAACCTTCAGGCTATTTATTTATTTATTTATTTTAAGGTGAGAGTATTAGTGCATTTTATAAAACACTTTACAATTTAGTTCATTTCTATTAAAAAACCCCAAACCAATAAGAAACTCAAAATCCAAATTCAAAATGCAGAATTCTGGCAATATTTGGATTAAACTCCTTTTATTGAGGTATAGACTTTTTTGTCCACTGCAGGTATGGTGAGATCAATCTTCAATATGAAGGATGACAGAATGACCACAACAGGCCCCCAAAGATGGAAGAGTTCAAGAATAACTTTGCTGCACTTCACACACAAGTTAAACAAATCCAGGTTTTGATAGGGAAAACAGCTGGCAGCAACTGTGGTGGAGAGGACAGCCTGTACTCATGTCATATTAGTTGACACTAATATTATTTGGGAAGGAGTGTCAACCTGCTGGAAGGCAGGAGGGCTCTGCAGAGAGATCTGGATAGACTTGAGAGATGGGCTGATTGCAATGGGAT